>JACGDI010005287.1:425820-471235 GCA_014898725.1 Jacaranda copaia | reverse complement strand
TAATAATAATAATAATAATAATAATAATAATAATAATAATAATAATAATAGTCCAATCATCATGATTAATGCAATTAATTCAGTATAAGAATTCATCCAAAATTATCATTAAGAAATACTCTTAATAATGCCACTAATTTATTATCAATTACAGGGTTCTTAGCAATACAGGCAATAGATATAATCAATTTCTTAATTATCTAATTAACCTCATATAAATGTCCCAAATCAATAATAACAGGATAATTAGCTCAAAACCCAATTACTGTCATTTATGTCTCAAATTCATAAAATTAGGGTTTTCTTAATCATTAAACTTATTTAACCAACACTTAACATATAATAACATAGATCTAGATCCACTAATGCATATGTATAGTCCGTGCATATCTCATGCATAGTTAATTTTTCCATAAATTCTTCATTTTCTTGCTATGATATAATATTCTAAAGTAATTAAATGATACAAAAAATTAAAATTCTAATTCCCCATTTTACCCAAGTTTGCTTATTGAGGACTTGGAATCACAAACCAAGAGCACCACTATAATCATCTAAACAAGGAGAAGATTCTACCATAGTACCGTCGCCGCACTGCTACTGTTGGAGGCAGTCACCAACATCACCAAAAAGTGCATCTCTATTCAAAGAACACGATGCCCAGGTCAATTTTCCCTTTTGCTATTGAATTGAGGTCTAATTGATTGAAAAAAGCTACTGCTCTGCCATTTCCACCACATTAATTTTCTCTTAATTCCGCCACCACTCACCACTCAAACTAAAAACTGAAAGTACCTATCTACTCCCTGAGCTAAGTTCTACAAAACCCATACCTCATAACCTAACTTGATCGCTAGAAAATAGAAACCTATCAATCTCTGTTGTCATTCAACTTTCAGTCACAATTTTCAATGGCCCTACCGCTCGGTTCGCAATACATGTGGTGTTGCTGGTTTGCTGGTTATGAGAGAAAGAAGATAATCGGTTTAATTTTCCATTTTGAGTTAGTTGCCAAAAAGATCGTTGGAAATGATGGGGTGGGTTCTCGATGAAGAAAAAAGAGAAAAATGGGGTTGAAATTGAAAATTATCATATTTAAAGGGCAACTTTTAGAAATTCTCAGTTGGCCCCCAAAACTTCTGTTCAACTTTCAATCAAGTCTTTCAAGGTTTAACCCACTTCAATTTTAGTCCCTAGAATTAGTGAGTGCCTAATGTTGACCTATTTGACCTAAAAATATTCCATGCAACCCTCAAAAGTTTTAAAAAATGCTCAATCAAGTTTTTCTAAATTCTCTAATTGACCCAAAAACTTTTACAATTCTTACAATCAAGTCTTTTTATTATTTTTTGAGTCCTAAAATTAGACCAACTAGTATCTTGATGTTTAAATCCTTATCTTCTCAAAATATCAAATTTTAGGGGTGTTAAAACCATCTCTCCTTAAAAGAATCCGGTCCCCAAATTCTTATCTAGGTATTGTCCAATTGGTAAAAAATAAATAGATCCGGCCAGTCGATCTATGTTATCTCCTTTTTTCATTTTGTCAAGATTACTTCTTCAAGTCTTGATACATCTTTATGCCTCTCAAATGCATCGTACCTTTTAACTTGAGTACCTTACTAATATTCTTTCTCCTATTTCTTTCTGCACTCTTATTGTCTCAATTACCTATCATCTCAGTACTTAAAATATTCTCTCTTTTAGCTTTAACAAAGTTCAGGCTCTTATTTAAAAGACCATAAAATCATTATAGTAACAAATAATTAATCAACATCATTAGTTCACACCTCATTCTATACTCTAATGATCTTCAATTTCACCCAGTCAAAAGAAAACATGCCATTATTTAAAAGATCACAAACCTATTATAGTAACAAAAGATAAACAACACCATGAGTTCATACTTACATGATATTTACATTAAGGAGTAGTCAAACTCAAACTTAGCATATTAGACTTCATAATGAGTCATACGTTCCTAAACAGCTAACTATAAGTTCACAAAAACCATGCATACTAGATATAGTCGTAAACAACACATCAACTACTCCTTAGATGCTACTTGAGATATAAAATCACAACCAGTTGCTATTAAGGCAATCTTTGATGAGATGTTGATCACTACCGTACCTCAGTACTTTCTCAGCCTTTTCCAATAATTAAATTCCTCATGATTCGAACCACTACAAAATCCATAATTCTCTTTTGGTGTTTCGGATTGAACCTTCAGTCATTTTCTACCTAAGCTACTTTCCTTACAAGTAGCAATTTTGAGTTGAGAAGATGTCTTTTGTTTACCCTTTCTTTCATCTATATATATCTCAAGAGGTTCTTGTTCCACCTGCAAGGCCCTCTTTAAGGCTTTCTCAAAGTTAAACTGCTCGTAAAGCTTAAGGGTCCGTCATATCTCATATCTTAAGCCCTTAATAATTTTCTCTGTCCTACACTCCTCATTTCTCAATATCTATGGAGCATACTAAATTAACCTACTAAATCTTACTTCATATTGCCATACTATCATATCTGTTTGGATAAGACTTTCAAATTCTTGTTTTCAAGAATTTATTACTTCTTGGGGTATGTATTTATCCAAAAACTCCCACACGAAGTTGTCCCAAGTATGAGTTATCTTCTAATGTTCCTATCATTGGCTTACCAAGGTCCACCATTGACTTGCAGCTCCTTCTAATATCTCATACTCATAATATATTAAAAACCAAAAGGGGTTTACAAATCAAGGATGATTGAGCAAAATAAAATGTGGAAGTACATACTTTCCTTATGATTTTCCAAAATAAAACTAAAATAAACTAGTTCATAATAATATAAAATTAAACATCCAAATCACCTAATATTCAAATAAAAATAAAGTCTAGCAATCCAAGAGGTGTCGTTAAGCCCGTCACAATTTAATTAAAGCCCACTAAAATAATTTCAATAGGCACTAGAGAGCTCAATCAATAAATACTAAAGTAGTTTGCAAAAATCCAATAGTTGCAAGGTTGTTGCAAAAAACCAAATCTACAACTCAATCAAAGTGTTGTTGCATGGATCGAGTTTATGGTCTAGCAATAATTCAAATTAGTTAAAGACATCAAATGGTATATTTTGACCCTCTGATTTCCTAATTAGCTTCCAATCAAAATTCCATTTGAACAAAATATGGTAATTTGTAGCATAATTCAAGAAGACCTAGGATTGAATCCCTTTTGAAATAGATTTTATCAAATAACCTAAGAAGGAGCTGAGATCGAATCCCATGTCAAGCAATTTTAGCAAAATGAAATTGGAGAGAGTCATGGTATCGATAGTTCAAAACCTCACTTTAGCAAAACTACCAACTTATCAACACCCAAAGAGTGCCCATTATCAACACCCAAAATCAATAAGTTGCCAAAATATAAAGGCATCCTAGTAGCTTTTTCAATCACCTATTATCTATCCTTCTAATGGATAGATGGAAAATATAAATTTGAGGTCATCTGTGTAACATAGCATTTCAAAAATATCATCAATCTCCCTAATCCAAGCTTATGCCTTTTGGTGATCCGATTCTCTTATAAATATAGGAGGATGTAACTTTAGAAGATGCATTGTAGTCCTGAAATTTGGAGGTTCTTTGCTTCTCTTGGGGTTATCAATTTGACCTTGTTGCTAGTGAAATTGTAGGAATTGCCGCCACATTGCGTTCATCTATTCTATAACTTCTCTCTTTACTATGAAATGCACCCATGGACCTCGTGTCTCTTCTTCCACACTTATTGGACATCTTTGTTTTGAGGTTTCTTTTTCTAGATTTTCTCAATTAGGAGAATGCATAGGGATTATTTCTTATGACGTCATTCAATAAGTTGCAAGCTCTACAATCATAGGCTACACTTATCTATAATATTTAAATAAGATGTTTATCAGTTAGTATCTATTCATTGTTAGTTCTCATTATACAAGATTTAAATTATATACATAATTTCTTGAATTTTCAAAAATAAAGAAGATAAAAATAAGTTTAACAAATTTTCAATATCTTATAATAGAAAAAAAGGAAATCTACTAACAAATATTTGAAAGATAAAATTCATTAATAAATTAGGTTAGCATCAACAAAATTACATTAGTGTGTACAAAAGTTCAAAATTTGCAAAATAGCTATGCCAACTATACGTCCAATTGTGCATAAAATGATAAGGTGTAAGAAGAGGAAAAGAAAATATCAGCCAATGCTATGCGATCTAATGGTCAGAAGCAACTACTAAGCGACTACTGCCCTATATACACACGTACAATGTGTCCACGACCATCTAGCGCTAGGGTTTATCCTTTACATCATCAATCTCTTTATAACTATTTCGTTCAAGTCATACCATGCAAACTTATCTAATATTAATCTATCTATATAACCTTTTAAATCATCAAATTTGACTTTGTTTAGGAGCATCCTCAACTTATAATTCTAAAATCTCATAAAGTATGTCTAAACATGAGTTATTTCTCCAGATTTCACCTTTTTTAAATTCAAGGAGCTATATGCTTGACATAGATTACTAGATCATACACTAGTTGTCCTAAAAATGTATTCTCTCATTATTGATTATTTCTTAATTTCTATAGCCCATGGTCTCAATTTCTTATCTTCATATCTCATGTCAACATAAACTTACCATCCATGCCATAAGCGTACATGTGCGTCAGATACTTTTTTTCTTAACGGAACTCTATCCATCATCTTAATTTTTCCATCATGTTAGCCCTTACCTTTATGTACACTGTTAGATTTTGGTTTTTGCATAAGCCAAAATATCATGCAACCCTAATAATCACACATTTCTTACCTGTACTGCTACTTACACTAATCTTTTTCCTGCATACCCACATAGCCAAATTTTCATCCGTAAGCAATTGGCAAGAATTTGTTCACCCCAAGGTAATCACCTTCGGTAGTACATACCTTTTCAGAATAATCTTTACTCATTATTTGAGTTCTTTTCTAGATCCTTCCCTATCTAGACTCATATAACACAAAGTCCTTGTATTTGAGCCCTTGTTATCCTAATCTATTTCCCTTCTTATTCAATATTTTTCATAAAATTTTCCACAAGGTAGCCCTTAGAATCCATTATCCATTTCAAATAAGCTAACTCTGCTCAACTTGGCATGAGCAACTCATGCTGATCACATAACTTATTCTCGAGTGTCTGACACATCTTTAGCAAGCTTGTTTTCTCTATGCTAAACCCCAATCCTTTCTTCTTAGAACTCCTTGCTTCTTTCTTATGATTGTCATCCATCCCGCAATATAGAAGTCACAAAATCAGTTTCATTAACACCAAACTATTTAAATTCATTGCCAATTCCCCTAGATCCTATAAAACCTTTTAATATACATCAAAAACCCAAAGTTTAGAACCTAACTTAACCTGAACAAAAGCTTAGCTATGAATCCCAATGATGTTCAACACATAGGTCATTAACAACCTAGGCTCTGATACCATATCGTGGCACCCTCTTCGGGATAACACCCAAGCTGAAGTGCTACCAATTCAATCTTAATCTTAAACCATAAACAAGTAATAGGCTTAGAAGAAAAAAAAATTTAGAATTTATCATAGACAACAGTAAACTTCATCTTAAACAAACTTTGACAAAACACTAAACATTTCCCGTAGTTTATTTCTTAATAGTCTATAAGACATATCACAACATCTCAAAATCCAAACTTAGCATTCAAATGATTTCATATATACATTCAAACGCCTAATCTATTACAAAATATGTTCATGCCCGAGCCGAAAGTCCGAGTTCATCACCTATTCCTATCTCAAAAAATGAAAATAGTACAAAAGAGTAAGTCCTGAGAACTTCGTGAGGGAGAAAAAAATGATAGGATTCAAAGAAAAGCAATTAAGATACAACAGTCAACAAATAAATTCAATAATAAGCAAGATTTTTCAATATGAGCAAAATTCGATAACAAGCAAGAATTTTTAAAATGAATCAATAATATACATAGGACACATGAGATCAAGTTTAATACACTGTTGGTCATTCCAACCTTATTACTCCTAAATCAAATTATAATTGCTAGTACCGGGCATCGCCATAGCATAACTAAGATTTTTTCATCGCTCCATTGTTCGAGCACTCAGCTAAGCGGGTAATAATTTATTTTTATAGCATGGTCATCTGCATGCCAGATCCCATCACTCACAATTTGCTACCCCAGCTACTTATAAGTTGAGATCATAGGCAGATACTAGCAGTAAGACTTGTCTCTATCGGTCTGCTCTGCTCAGTCGTCTTTTGAACCTAGTCCCCAGGCCTAAACCCTCATGCTAATAGATAAATCTTTGACCTTCAAAACAATAATACTGAATATAACAAATTACAATCTAGAACATTTAATACACTAGCCGACAAGGCCATTTCATGGTTACAAATGAGTTAACAAGGAAAAATATAGTAGAATGCTAGACCAACAATATTTCTTGAATAATCAACATGTTTATAAGAAACTAACAAGTAATACGGGGTTAGCCAACAAAGCTGTGGGGTACAGGGGACATAAAATGAATAATATAATAAGAGTTCTAGATACCAGAATAGAAGCATATAATAACCCTTAAGAGGTGTGCACATCAAGTAATTGATAACAATCAAGATATCAAGCAACATATGGATTTCAATAATCATGATATGGAAATAGAAATCCTAACTGGGGTTTATCACAAAAATAGACAAGTACAAGAAAGTGCTAGAATGACAGACCCTCATAAGGTACAACAAATATAGAGTAAGCTTGTATAAAGCAAGTACCTATTGGCAGACCCTCACTTTTGAAGCCACAAAAAATGCAACAATAATACAACACCCCTGAAATTTGGAATTTTTAAAAAATAAGGATTTAGAAATCAAGATATTGGTTAGTTAGATTTTAAGACTCAAAAAATAATAAGAAAGACTTAATTGCAAGAATTTTGAAAGTTTTTGATTAAATTTGAAATTTTTATAAACTTGATTGGATCATTTTAAAAGTCTTGGGGGTTCGCATGGAATGATCTCTTGTTCAAAAGGGTAAAAGTTATGCAGCAACTATTTCATGGGGCTGAATTGAAATGTTGTAATTTTTTGGATGACCAAATTGAAGATGAGGTAAAATTTTGGGGTTGAACTGCAATTTTGGAAAGATTGGATTTAAATAAAGCTAGTCAACTCTTCTTCTCCATTTTTCTTCTCTATTTCCTTTTCCATGCACTGAGAGCTTTCCTCCCTCACCGGCTATTCACTTCGGCTATCGAAACCCATCAAATTATGTACTAAATTGATTCTCTCTTCACGATGATCACAATAGTATAAGTTTCTCCTTGAACCACCCAACAAAATGGCCAAAAAATGCATTAAAAGTCACTACTGTAGTGGAGCTTGGTGGCGCGACGTCTTTGGAGGCAAAAGCTATAACCTAGGCGATGGGTCTGGTAGTTTCTAGCTTGACGAGCATAGTGGTGTCCTTGGATTGGATTTTAACTAAATGTCGATAGCTTAATTTAGAGAAAATCATGTGGCAATGAGTGGTGGCACAACCACTTTGAGGCTTCAGTTGAAGGCTTTCCTAATAGCTATTGTTGAAAGTAACTTGGGCATTTGATCCATCGAGCTGAGACACAGCAAATAATGGTGGTGTTAAGTTTTTCCAGTGGCGATTCACATTGGTGATCAGTAGTGGCAGAGCTAGGACAGTTTTTTCTACTCATTGCAATAATCGTGGCAGTATTTTTAGTTTGTGAGTTCAAGTTCCGATTAAGTAAATTGGGGGTAAAGATTTAGAAATTTGAAATTGATACCTTATACTGTTTATTTCCTCCAAATCTTGTGTAATGTTGAGTACTAGCTAAAAGAACCCGATATGGAGATTAAGATTGATCATGCATGCATATTTAGATATCTTAGTAAACTTGGAATTATATTATTGTGTGATAATTATGGGATTAATTGAGTTAATCGGAAGAGAAAACTCTACTTCTATAGATTTGAGACCTAAGTGGAAATAATCGAGATAATTAAGATATTTGAATCATTTATTGTGATTTTTCATACCGATATAAAGCTAAATATGTAATTAAGGACTAGTTTATGTTCTGTTATAAGGCTTGATATGAAAACTAAGATTATTTTGGCAATAACAACCTTATTAGCCATTTTAGGTAGATAGTACCATTTAAGCCCTAAAACGATTATATTAAACGGTTAATTAGTGATTTTGAACTATCAATGGTTTAATTGTGATTGTTGAGGTCAAAGGTGGATTTTGACTGTAAATATATTATTTTGGTTGTAGGTCTTGTAGATTAATAGGTGGCGACAGCTTTCTAAGATAACAAAGATGAGGACCTGCCAATCTAGCATCTTCTATGCTTATCTTTTATTGTGATAAACCCTTGTGAGGATTCAATGTGCTTGTTCTGTACTTACTTATGTCTTTGAAATCTATAATTGATTGAGTTCTTACATGTTATCTGTCACCTGTATTATATACCCCTGTGATAAATGTGCTTAAACTATACCTACTCTTGTTTATTAAAATCTGTGTTTGATTGTGTACTTGCTCATGATTTGTTAATTGACTTGTATAGCCTTGTGAGGGTTAGCTTTTGATTTCAAGTTCATTCTTATTCGCTCTAGCACTGAGAACTTCCAACTATTATTTGTTTTGTACTTGTTTCCATTCAATACTTATTATTGTCCTATTATTTGTCTCGATTGGTACTTATTAATGTTTTGCTATTGTTCCCTTCCATTTTGTTATCTGAGTATTTAACTATTTGTCCATTCTATTATCAAACTACTTGCTATCCATTCATTCTATTATCTATTACTATTTATAATTGTTATATGGGAGTAAAGGGATGTTAATCTCTACTATGTGCATGGAATAAACTATAAGCTTTGAACTCTTGAATAAGTAACAGGACATTAATCTCTGTTGCATGCATGGGATAAGCTGTAAGCCCAAAACTCTTAATTAAGTAATGGAACATTAATCTCTACTGTGTGTACGGGATAAGCCTTAAGCCTGAAACTCCTGGTTAAGTAATGGAATACTAATCCCAGCTAGATGCATGGGATAAGCTGTAAGTTCAAAACTAGTGATATAAAGTGAATCTGATAAGTTTGTTTTGCTCTGATTTGTATTCTGACCGTAGTCTAATTGTTTACACCCCTTTCACAAAGCAACAAAGGTAAAGAAATTTCTTGGTCTAGATCCGACTGTTGCCCAGGTCAAACAAGCTGTCTATATTTCCTCCTAAACTAATTCACTTGAGATGGAGCATTCCTTCTGAACTGATTCAGTTGAGATGATCCCGGGCCATTCAAGTCAACAGTCACAAATCCCAAGCTAGTGCCTACTAATAACTTTGAACTTGTCAATGCTTGTGACTTTTCCTAATTGTCTGTAATTGATCCATTTATAAACTGATTCTTAACTACCTATTCCCGATTTGTTTTACTATTATTGTTAATTTATGTTCTATTTAGTCGATTCTTCATCAATAGACCTCTACTGCTTATGATTATGAGTATCCCTCATTAAGTACTTTAGACTTACCCCACTTTTTCCCCCGTTTTATCTTAATTTTCTTAGACATGACTAAATTATAAGTTTGGACTTCTGGTTGGATCGGCGAATATAATGTTGTATTAGAATAGCTATGTGTATTTGCTTATGGGTATACTTGGGCATGTTTTTGTAAACCCTAGAGATATTATGATATGTTATGTCTGAATTTAACATATGCAGGATGTATATATTACGCTAAATATTTTGGAACTACTGATGGTATGTACTTAGTACTTATGTTATATGCTATGAGATCACTAAAGCTTGTACACAGTGTTTTGTGAAAGTTGATTAAGTTGAAGTATTCCACTATCTCTAATAACTCTTGTTGAGGTTTACTTAAGTTGAAATTCACTGCTATTTCTGATAAATTTGAAATGTTCATGATGGCTCTATTACTTGTTTATGGGTTCTAAATTAAGACTAAACTAAGTGGCGTCCTAAGTAGGGTGCTACACACAATTTGCAAACCACTAGTTCGCGGGTCCTAATTCCATGCCTCTTAATCCAAAAGAATAAATTCACAATCAAAATCCCCATTCAACTCTAATAATCCTTAATAATTACAATTACACCATTAGCAGTCAAAAATAACTATTTGATTGGCTAATACAATAGTTTAGGGTTCATTCGGCATAAACATTATGAAATCGTGCTAATCACGCCAATCTTAAGAATGAAGTAACATCACATCCTCAATTATGTAATTAACCTCTTATTATTACTCCAAATCAATGATAATAGTCCAATCATCATGATTAACATAATTAATTTAGTATAAGAATTCTCCAAAATTCATTAAGAAAAACTCTTAATAATAATACTAATTTATTACAGGGTTCTTAGCGATATGAGCATTAGATATAATCAATTTCCTAATTATCTAATTAACCACATATCAATGTCCTAAATCAATAATAATATGTCAATTAGCACAAAAACCAAATTACTGTCATTTAGGTCTCAAATTCATAAAATTATGGTTTCTTACTCATTAAACTTATTTAACCAACACTTAACATATAATAACATTGATCCGAGTCCACTAACATATATGTACGGCCCGTGCATATCTCATGCACTGTCAATTTTTCCATAAATTCTTTATTTTCTTGCCATGATACAATATTCAGAAGTAATTACAAAAAGTTAAAACCCTAAATCCTAATTTTACTCAAGTTTGCTTATTGAGGCCCCTAAATCACAAACCAAGAGACCACTCTAATCATCAAAACAAAGAGAAGATTTTACCTTAGCACCACTACTGCGCTGCCGTTCACCGCCACCGGAGACAGTCACCAACACTACCAAAAAGTGCATCTCTACTCAAAGAACACAATGCCAAAGTTAATTTTCCCTTTTGTTGCCGAATTGAGATCCAATTGACCAAAAATGCTTCTACTCTGCCACCTCCACCGCTTTGATTTTCTCTTAATTCTGCCATCATCCACCACTCAAACTGGAAACCAAAAGTACCATCAACCTTTGTTGTTAACCAACTTTTAGTCATAATTTTTGATAGCTCCGCTACTCAGTTCACCATGCATGTGGTATCACCAGTTTGCTGGTGAGGAGAGGAAAAAGATAATCGATTTAATTTTTCATTTTGGGGTGGTTGTCAAGAAGATCATCAGAAATGGTAAGGTGAGTTCTCAGTGAAGAAGAAAGGGAGAAATGGGGTTGGAATTGAAAATTGACATATTTATAGGGAAACTTTCAGAAATTCTCAATTGGCACCTAAAACTTCTATTTAGCCTCCAATCATGTCCATCAAGGTTTAACCTACTTCAATTTCAGTCCTTGGAAGTGAGTGCCTAACATTGATCCTTTTAACCCAAAATTATTCCATGCAAACCCCCAAACTTTTTAAAAAATGCTCAATCAAGTTTCCCCAAAATTTTTAAAATTCTTACAATCAAGTCCTTTTTATTATTTTTAGACCCCTAAAATCCAACCAACTAGTATCGTGATGTTTAAATACTTATTTTCTCAAAATATTGAATTTTAGGGATGTTACACATCCTATTTCATTTAACTAGTATATTATGCCTTCAGGGCCAATCTAACTGTTACTTTTCTCTAAATCATCTTTCCTTTCTTCAAGTCTTCAAAACTTTCTATTTCTATTCATCCTCATTTCACAATCATACAAACTAATTTTCATTATTTGCACATTAATTTTCCATATAACTATATTGTTCAAATCACACCATACAACTCATCAAAGACAATCTTCAACTAATAAATACAGGATCTTGTAAAAATACATTTGCAAGTGATATACTCCTTTGATTCACCTTTTGAATTCAAAGAGTCACACTCCTAGCATCACTAGAGAATGGATCATACACTACTCATTTAGGGAATATACCTATTCATCCTCAAAGTTTTCTTAATTCTTATGACTCATCATTCGTAGATTTCCATCATAAAGGTTTTTGGTGGGATATCCTATACCTAAGGTATTGGTTTACACCCTTCGTTCATCCATCATACATTTTCAAGTTTGATAAAGGGATCATATCTTATTAGACACTGGTTTCCACTCATCATCCATATTATCCTTCTGTTGTACCAATGTCACCCTTTTATTTCATTTCTCATACTTGTTACATAAGTCTCCTTTATATTTACAATATGGTTTTGCTTCATCATCATGCTATCCCTTGTCAATATAAACATGCCATTCAAATTTCAATTGTACACATAAGTCAAACATCATGCATACCTAATAATCATTCATTTCCCAAATGCACTTCTTTTGCAATAATTATTTCCCTGTGTATTTACATAATCTAATTCTCATATGTAAGCATAGGGTACGTATTTGTTCGTCCCAAGCTTATCATTTACTAGCCAAATATATATCTTCCCAAGATGATCCTTTACTTGTCAAATACAATTTCTATGATTGTTTCTTGCACTATGTTGATTCCCAAGGTAACTCTTTACTCACTAATTGCAATTCTTCCCAAAATAGTCATTTGTCAACCCATCAAATTCAACCTCCATAGATATTGCTCACCTAACTTCATAATTCCAAATAGCATCATCTTTACTAATAACTATACATTCATATACCTGGCATGCTAGAAGTAAGAGGTTATACACTGGTTGGCCATCCTAGTCATAACTTTTCACTTCCTTAATGTTAGGCATCATCTCAAAATCTATATCTAATCAAACTCCATGATAGAACCCCATTTTACCTCCAACAAAATTTCACATCCCAAGAATCATATCCTAACATAGCTCATGTATTCACATCCTAAACAATTCCAAAGTCAAGCATAATTTTCACTAACCAAGAATTTCACACTCTGAGGATCATATTCTAGTGTAGTTTAGGTATAACGTCCTGCCTAAGAGGTGCGTGCTTTGAGTAGAGTTGATATTCTGATCTAAATTTAATAATTTATAACAAAACATGCACCTCTAAAATATTCAATTTAAATCGTTCATGGCGACCCAAAAATAATTTTATGTCAATTCTCCATCACATTCAACAGTAATATTCCTCGTTAACATAAACTTCAAAATTATAAGCATACATTTACAGAATACTTACATCAAGTGATTGAATCTAAACTTAACATCCTTGAGGCAACATGACAAGTTTTGATCTTGTATATCTGAATACCATTAACAAAACTATATCCGTACACTCAGTGCATGACCCCCATCTAGGGGAATGGTGGTAATTTTTACAAAACACAGGATACTAATCAAACTCATTTTTTATACAAGGGGTTTTGTGGCAATTTTGAATTTCACAAGGGGGTTATGTGTATTTTCCCTTAAATGCATAAAGTCAAGGGGAATTAACAAAAGGATTCTAATATGAAGGATAAATAATCAAGCAAAGTAAAAGAAAGAACCAAGACAATAAGAAGTTGTAAAATAACTCTATAACAGAATAGGGGCTCAAATAAATAGTACTTATGAAATCGAGGGTACCTAACAAGAAATTATATAGTAACAGAAGCAACTTTAAGATAATTAACAAAACAACCAAGATGTTAGAAAAGGATAATAGTGCACTGATGGAATAGAAATCCAAATTAAACATGACATGAAACAACCAAAATGTGACATAACAAAATATATTATAATAGCAATCATTTTCAAATCATAGCAGACTATTAGAAAAATCCAACCTTATTACTCTAAGAACATAACATAACAAACAAAATAGGGTACAAATACAAGATAACAAATTCCCTTATTACTCCATTGCTCTAGCACTTAGCTCAACGTGTAATAATTTGACATGTTACATGGCTGATCGCATGCCAGATCCTGCCACTCGCAAACAACTACCTTCAACCATTTACAAGTTAGGATCGCAAGTATATACAAGTAGGGAGATCAATCATCATTAGTCTGTTCAGCCCAATTATCTTTCCAAACCTGATCCTGGCCCAACTTCCCATGGTGTCCCCAAAGTGGCAACTTCCCAAGGGTGACCCCATAGGTGGACATGACATGATGTAAATAGTGAAATATGAATTTCAAAATAGCTATTCAAAGGAATGCATATAAAATACTGAATAGAATGGTACAAATCATATAGCATATGGCCAGCAAGGTTGTACTAATAACTTGCAGAACAACATAACTAAATGCAAGGAATGAAACTAGTCAGCAAGGCCAAAATATTAGCATACATGGGGTTAGTCGGTAAGGCTATAGGTACAAGGGATAAGGTGCTATCCACATCCTACAATCCTAGATACCCGAGCTCATCAATAACTATTCTGATAAAATGCATATAAACATTAATACATCTACAAAGTACTTTTTAATTGTAATTAAATTACTAGTTCATCTTAATAACATAAGTTTCTCATTTCAAGGAGTGTACTTTTTAATTTAAATCTTGATCTAGTCAAGGTACAGCAATATCATGCTACTAAATTTTGATTCTTCAATTGCTAAGGCCACATTACTAGAATTAATATATTTTTATGAACAATTATAAAAAAAATTTTCGAAGACAAGGCACATCTATCTCCCGAAAACATATTAGCATCGTTGAATAGCATTCATAAGGAGTTTATCAGTTCCAGGCCAACACTACACCTTAATATCAATAATACACAAATTAATATTTTATGCTCGTGTTTCATAAATCTAATCTGTTTGCGGGAATTTCTTAAACTTTCTCTTAACAGTTAATCCTTACAACATTACACAAAAGTAGGGTTTTAATTATATCAATTAACTTAATTAATAATAATTATATTTTAATTACCAATCTAGGCCCATTAACGCTGTACCCAACTTCTAGATCCAAACACTTCAATTTAACATCGTAAATCTTACAGATTTTATACATTTTCTATAAAGTTTGGCCATTATATACTTTAGACAGTTTAAATAATTCAAAACATACTAGTTAATCCAATTAAGGATAATCGAGCTTCTATTAATGTTTCAAGTCTACTCACTATTTATAGAAAAATTCTATATTCAATCTCATGGCTTACAATTACATAATTTGGCTTAATTAATGGATATTCACTTCAAGATTGGCTTAACAAGTTAACCAAATCAAATTTAGGAATTAATTTTAATCTATCAATTAGAGTTTTAACCTGTTGATCGAGTTCGATGCACCAAATCACTACATAATAATGGGCCACATACACCTGAATCATCATCCCAAATAAACTAACTTTTAGCCACCGGAGTGCTACTGCCAAAATGAGATCGCAACCATACCAAACTGTTCGTCTCCTTACACTAAACAAAATGCCTAAGTCAATTTCAAGCTTTATTGGATGGTCGTCAGTTAATTTAAGGAAAATTGCCATAACCTACCGCCAGCCGCCACCCCATTTTTTCTTCAATTACTCCTCCGTCCATCACCAATTCACTAAATTGAAAACACCATTATCTTCCTTACACCGAGCCCATCAAAACCTATGCTTTGGTTGAGCCCAACTGTCATCAGAACAACAGCAGCCACACCCTCCACCATGTGCCTTCTTCAAGCTTAATTTTCAATTGCTTCGCCCATTGGTTTTAGGAGTTTTAAGTATGGGTGTGTTCATTGTAACATGCAAAAGCTAATGGCTGGATGTGTTTTGAGTGATTGCTGGCACCAATGAGATATCACTAAAAGAAAGGGTGATGAACTGCATGTGTGAATTAGAATAAAATGGGGGGTGGGCTTGCTATTTATAGTTGTAGTTTTCCAAAATTTCCAAATGGATCCCAAAACTTTTCTCAGCTCTCATTTGAACCCCCTAGATTTATGAGTGACTGGCATTGACCCCTTTGACCCAATTTTATTACAAATTGGCCCTGTGCATTCTTTAAACCTTTGCAATTAAGTCCTATTCAATTTAAATCTTTGGTCCCTCAAGTTCCTAATTTTAAACTGACCCTTTCTTTAAGTTTTCTTTAAATTGTGATTAATACTTTGGTATTTACATTGGTTTAAATTGAAATTTTTATATTGAGGAATTTTTGAGGTGTTGCAGATATTTTATGCATAGATGATATAAGACTTATATCCATATAGATGTTAGTCTCATATTTTAGATATCGATATGTCTAAACAATTTATGACTAGAGACAAATTTGGATTTTTTTATAAGCAATGTAAATATATTTAAGCACTTGTTAATTTGATTTGAAATTTTATGACTTGTTAGTCTCCATTTAATGTTGATTGTTGAAGAGAAAGTTTCCCAGGGATAGCATCATAGTGTGGCAACTTCAGGGTCTCGGGTGCCACATGTATAAATTTCATGTTTACAAAAAATAATCATTATAAGATAAAAGAAGTATGTAAATTAATTCTTTTTGAAATTCAATTATGGATATATCTCAATTTTATTCTTTTGATTCTTCTCTTCAAAATGAACTTTAAAACTCTGAAGGCAAAATTGATACCATGATCTCCTCTAAAGTTGACATTGTTATTTCATAATGTTAATTTGAGGACTTCACATTGTAATATCGAATCAAACACTCTAACTTCATGAGTTCCATGACAATACTTTGTTGTATGACTTGAACACAAAATTTTCTTAAATTTTGTTATGCTTTCCTCCAAAGTCTCTCTTAGTTGGATGTAGCATGTAACTCATTGCCCCTTTCAGGAATGATATCAGTAGTTGTAGGTGGGTGCTGCAGTTCTTCTGAATTTTCTTCATGATTAGTAGGAATAAGCACTCCATCCCTTTCTATCTTCGATCTCAGGGTTGGTGTTGTTGTCTCTTTGACTTCTCATAGACCACCTCATATTTTTCGAGTAGGAGGTCTTGTCATAATTATTTGATAAAGTATCACGATTTGATTGACTCTCCATAATTTAATTGATATTTATTTTCTTAATCACAAAATGTGATTTCAATTACCAAAATTTCAGCATTAACTTCCATAATTTGCAAAATATTATTTGAAGTACCTCAAATGCTTTAATTGCATATATGGCAATATTTGTTTTATCCACAATTGAATAAATAAGAGCTAATTTTATATACTGACTAAATTACGCATTTAATCCCCTTCGTTTCAAACTCGAAACAAATCATATTCGCATAAAAAAAATGCGGATTTCAGAATGTTAGGAAATTAAATTTTAATATAGAAGATAATTTTTTTTTATTTGTACACACGCACACATCAGGAGCCCGTTTAGGTTCGAACTCCTGATCTCCCACATTATGTGGGAGACTTATGCCAGTAGGCTACAAGCCACTTTGAATATTTTAGTATTTTGGGGTGCAAAATGCGTGCGGAGTCATGCTATGACCTCTTTTGAAAGATTGGGTGCAAATTTTTTATAAACAATTAGTGATTAAAATACTTTGAATAGTTGGAGGAGACAAAAATAATGTAAAAGATGAAAAGGGTACTCTCTTGATCAGCGATAGGAAGAAAGTAAGATATCTGCTGATCTTGGTAATACACTCATTTTTCTTTTAAAACAATTAATTTTTTTTTTCAAAATGCCTTCTTCAATCTTTTGTTATTTGCAAAACTTTCTCATTTTATAATATGTACATACACATATATTATATATCTATATATATCATATATAATTTATTATTATTTTAAAAATAAAAATAATCACTCAATTCTACTTTCATTCTAAAAACTCAACAAAAAAGTATTGATTTGACTACTGCAATAAAAAATGTCTCTCCCCAAAATATAAATAAAAATACCAAAACTATTCCTCAAAACACAACTTTCAATATTCATTCTCTCAAAATATAATTAAAAACTTATTACATTCCTCAACACAACTTTTACATTCTTTAACATCACTTTCAATATTTATTCTCCCCCAAATACATGTTAAAATCACGTCAAAAAAAATAAAAATAAAAATGACCTAACATTGCCTATGCTTTTCTCAGTATCACCAAAGGCCAGAGAACCAGTGTATCATCACCTTCTTCTGAATTTTAACTTCCATTGCTCAACAACCTCAAAATGCCCAACCAATCATTCCATGCCACACATTAAATAATTCTATTTTGAGTATTGTGCCTCCTCATTGCATATTTCAAGATTTAAAATGATAATGGAAACGGCTGCTTTCACTTTACTCGCACCTAAAACAGCTCGAATAAGAATTAATGAGGAATCCTAAGATAGTAACTCGGGGATCTACAAACAATGAACCAATTGAATAGCCACAATGCGTTTTATTAGCTTTAGTGTAAAATATCAATAATTAGTATTATCGTAAATATGATATATATATATATATATATATTGAATTATGATTTAATTCAATGATATAAATACCATACATAAAATATATAATTATGTTTCAACTCAATAAATTTATGATGTGTGTGTGTGGTTAAATAATGATAATAAAAATTAAGATATATTAATTTACTTGTGGAATAGTTTTTATTATTATATTTATTATTTTTATTATGAATAATATAATTACTTATGTTTTAAAATGATTAAAATGTATTTAATGGTTAACAAAAATTAAAACTGAGTAAAATTTCATTTCTACATGATCAAATAACATAGGAATCGTACAACTTTTGCCATAGGTTGCCATCTTAGGATAGAATAAAGAAAAAGTCAAAATTATTGACTTTTTCTTTTTGAATTTTGATGCCACTAAAAAATTCTTCATGCTTTTCTTTGGGCTGAAGTAAGCTCAATCCAACTAATCCAGCCCATTACACCCCTTATTAATTTAAACCTGTTTTCTTAACCATCAAGTCATTGTATTGTCCTGTCTTCAAATCCCTAAAGTGGCCTTTCACACTAACCAATAGTTCCATCCCGGGGGCCTAAATAGTCGTTTCAGTCCTAACCGACATCTACAGTGATCTCTATATAGATGTACAGGCGGCAAAATTGGTTTTCCTCTCCTCAGAAGTTCTTGCAGAGTTAGATCAAGACACTGTACCAAGAACTTCTCACACCCAAATTCAGCCATGAATTCCTCGAATTCCACCCCGATGATGACGAAGATCTGTGCACAGGAGAAGAGTAAAGCTGAAATCTTGGCTCCTCGATCTTCAACGGCATTGTCTTGTCAGCTGCTGATCCAGAATCATTCCAACTTCAAGCGGAGCTCCTGCCCGGAACGGTTCATGTTCTACGAGAATGGGTCGTGGGTTGATTACCCGAAGGACGTGGAGCAGGTGATGAAACTAGGGTTTATGGACGGGAAGCCCATGGTTGAAGCTCAAGCTCTGGGGTACAATTGTATTTTTGACTACTACCGCATGCTTGAGATTGATTTGGGCAGTGGCAATCAGCGGTCCATTTCTTGGATTGATGTTGATGGTAAGTGTTTTTTCCCCAAGATATTTGTAAATAGTTATGATAATGATCATGAGGATGATCTGGCAAATTGCTATGAGAATTACACGAAAATTCATATTGATATCAAAATTAGGGAAAGTTCAGGAAGTTCTGCAGGGTTGGAGTTGAATAAAAGTGTAAAATTGGGTAAGAGGAAGAGAGTGGAGATTGTAGAAAAGGAAAAAACGCAGGGAAGTTGGTCCAGCAATAATGCCAAAAGGCAGCAAAAGGTTGGGATTGAATCACAGTCATCCAGATGGCCAAAGGCCAGAAACTTGGGAGCCGAGGAGAAAGGGTATGCAATAGTTAAGAATTTGTTTTTGTCGGGATTGGAAGTTGTGGAGCCGGGTGCTACAGTTACTTCAATTCATCAATTGATACGGATGGGACCCTTGGGTAAGGCACGTTGCGAGGTTTTTGCAAAGCAGCTGGAGATCACAAAACGAGCTAGAGGGGAAAGTAATATGGTTTTTGCATGGTATGGCACATCAGCAAAGGGTGTGGAGAGCATTTTAATGCATGGGTTTGGAATGCCTAGCAAGTTATCTCATTCTGAAGGTCATCGAATTGGAATTTACCTGTCTCCCATACGATCACCCCAAAATAGGTGTGTGTTCTATGTATGGTTGCGGTTAGACTTGTCTCACAGTTGTTTTTCAGCTGGAGTTTCCTTATGATCATTATCTTTGTTTTCTGTGTATAAGCTATTTCTAATGGGTTATATTCTATTTCTTATGGTAGATGAACCTCAAGATTGTTATTTAGTATTTTTCATTTTTGGTTGGCTTATTTATTGTTGTTGTTATTGTTAACCTTTTGGTTTGGGATGTGGTACAGCACAATGTTGTCAGAGATGGATGAGAATGGTGAGAAGCATGTTATATTATGTAGAGTGATATTAGGGAAATGCGAGAAGGTTGAAGCAGGGTCTCAACAAGTGTATCCTTCAAGTGTAGAGTATGATACTGGTGTTGACGACTTGAATAATCCTAGGTGGTATACAGTGTGGCCTGCCAACATGAATACTCATATTTTGCCGGAGTGTGTGATCAGCTACAGGCCTGTAAATATGTCTGGTAAATAAGTTTGTCTGATATGCACTCACTTGGCTCGACAATTGGCATCTTTTAAGACAGAGGTTCTATAATTTTTTTCAGGGTCAGTAAATGGTGTGTCTAATGCGAAGTTGGTTCCCCAGCTGTCTATGTTAGCCACAAAATTATTATCCAAGATGAGAAGTTCTCTTCCTTCGCCAAGATTTCAAGAATTGCAAACTTTATGGAGATCATGTAAGGTGAGCAATTATGTTTTCTCTACCTTACACGAAGTTGGTAATTTGAGTTGGTAATTAGGTTTTAATTGATGTTATGTTCTTTATGTATTAAAGTGTTTACTATTTCTTTTGCAGGAAGGGAAGTTAGGAAAAGATACTTTTATGAAGCAATTACGATCAGTAGTTGGGGATGACGTATTGCGCTCTACCATTCTAGAAATTCGTGGCCGAGAATAAGGTCTTTTGTCCTTATTATAGTTGTAGTTTGAAGGACTTGAGAACTTCTCATATCTCATTAAACATTTTGATCAACTTTCAAGATTCATTGAGAAAACCTCTGGAAACAAGCAAGATAGATGTCTGCTAGATTTGAACTTTGTTTTTATGACATTGTTTTCTCATGATAGCTTAGAATAAAAGTAGATATAGGCTAGACTTTGAAAATAGTTATACAACTTTGTTGTTTTACTGTAGCTCAGTACAAATGATGCTTATTTGTTCAGTACTCTTTTCTTTGTGGTGTTTTTCATTTTCCTTTTGTGGGGCTGACTGATAGGCTGACAAGTGTAGTCCTCTTGGTACTCTTTTGAGCCTTTTGTCACTAACTTGTCCCCTAATGAACTAATGTGAAATTTAGTAGATAGGCAAGACACAAGAGGGCTCAACTAAAGACAGAAAAGCTCACAAGAGTTTTGTACTACAGAGCTTTATGATGAAAACTTTCAAATGCTACAAGAATATTATTGAACATATTTCTTGGATATCTACAATGTTAACTTTCAAGAAACTTCCAACAAGTTTCTGCACATTTCAATATTTTCTAGTCCCATCCATATAATTTTATACATATTTAGAATATCCAAGAACTATCTACAATGTTATACTCTTTTTCTAGAATAATCTAGAACTGTCTAAATGTTTTTACATCCATGTAAAATATTGAGAACCTTCCATAAATTTCCATGCTCAAGCGGAACATTTTTATAGATTTCCATCCATATATTGACTTCTCTAGGAGGCTACCTGTGAGGCCCCATATATAAATACACTCTTCTTGAAAACGCTCACTTGACCTCCAAGTTAGGAATGCAACTAATAGACATAACAGTAAGCTTAGCTTAGAGGATCATCGTACTTTGCTATCACTAACTTTGGAGCTTAGTGAAAAGGACATCTACCTCTAAATATTGGACTTTGCCACTCTGGCTAAGTATATGTCATGTGTATGAGTTTATGCATGCATAGCTAGCTGCAATTATTCTACTTTTTCTTGTGACTGAATTTCTGTGAGGTAAAGTTCATGATGTGTAAGGGAAATGCTTATATTACTGTGAATTATACAGTTAGTCGATTATTGGCGAGCATAAATAAGCTTGCAAATAGATGATGCAAAGTCCAGTTTTAGTTAGTAATCTCCATTAATTTTTTCATTAAGTTTAATTTTTGACAATGATTTTTAAGGTTATATATTTATATATGGGAGGAAAAGGATGATCTAGATTTGAGGGAACGATTTCAAATGACTCCATATGAAGTGGATTTAAATCCACTTTATGGAAGTTCAAGACCTAAAACCTACTATAACATTAAATTATTCAAACTAGGTCAATAGATTTGGTATTGATTTGAGATCCTTAAATTTAAAGTGATTAATTCAATTACATCCATAAAAGATTCTGATATTACTTCTCATTTCTTTAAGCTATTAGGATGGACTTTTTTGTTTCTTAGGGATGGGGATGAGTGGCACTGTGTATATGTTTTGAGGAACTGATGATGACATTTCCCTTAGGATGATGCAAATGCAGAATAATTAGATTGTTCGGACCCAATAAATTCAACATGTTGAAAAAAGAAGAGTAATAAGATGAAGGAAGTATGTGATAACTTTCTCAAAATGTCTAGAAAAGCTTTATGTGAAGTGATGTCATGTAACTTTTTGATTCATCTGATAGAGAGAAAAGTTATCTAAAGCCTTTCCCTTGATTTCACAAATATGTTATTTTCTCTGATGCATCTTTTCCCTTCCGTGGTTTCTATTTTAGGTTCATAGGGAAAATGGCAACATGATTTAGGTTATGCATTGCATGATGAGCAGTAATCGTAACCACATGCTTTTTGCTATCTCCAACTACCAATCATCTCCCCACCCAAAACCAAACAATTTTATCTACGTATATAAAACAAAAAAAGTAAAAAAAATAAAAGACATATCATTCTCAACATGATTCTTAATAAAAAATAATTTGGTAGCAGTGATTTTTCTTGAAGAAGAACCCTCTGAAGCTCATCTCTTGTCCTCCAAAGGAAAACAGGTAAAACCTGGGAAAGTGATAAAGAAGGTATCTCAAATTAAGGGTTTGGACATGTATTTATATCTCAATTTATTTAGTTTGTGGATAGAATTTAAACTTTGAAGAGAATAGAGTTCTAACACCAGCTATTTTCTTCCCAATTTGACTCAACTATGGACACCGCAATCTAGGCTGCTTGCGGATTTAGACCCCACGACCTAACTCTGTCCCAACTTTTCCCAATGAGGCCTTCCCAATATGGGCTTCATAGCCAACCTCATTTCACGGCTTTTCATTCTCACTTCTACAAGGCATGTTTTCTGTAAGTAGAAAAAGAGCATGGTGTATTTAGGAGCTTGCTGCTCAGCGACTACCTATGCTAGAAGTTCAGTGAAGTTCAACTGTGTCATGACACTCATGCCCAAGGGTGAAAATATTAAACACCAAACTAATGGAACGCTTTCAAGGCACCGATAAACGAGAAAGATGGTTCATTTCATTGTTAATAGTGACATATATAAGTTCTGGATAACAATGTTTGGAGCAGGGAGAGGGCTCCAACAAGACTCTAATAACTAGCTTTAACAATTCGTTCCCCCAAGATAGGTTAAAGAAAAACAATTGTGAAAATAGAAGGCACCCAAAATTTGAGGAACGCACTTAATTGTTGCACAAGTATTAACAAGATAATAAGCAAAACAAAGCAAAAGACAGGCCCCAATAAAGTTAGCAAATGCTATCCTTGAATTCAGTTTCAATGGCAAAGGCTGTGTATGGGGCTGCCGAGATGGTGCATCAATGTTGGTGATGGGGCCTTCTGCACCACAGTGCACGATTGAAGTTGTTCCTAACCCACCAGCCCATCAGGGCCTATCCTAAACAACTCATCCTATTTTGGCTATTTTTGAGAAACCTCTTAAAAGGATTGGGCTTACGGGTTCACTAAATAGCAGAGGCTTCTCAAAAGACTCACTGGACTTATGAGATTGCCCAGCACCATCTATGGGCACTTCGTCACTGACCAAGTTGAAGCCCATCCTATCTTTCATATCAAGTTTCTCAAGGGAAGCATATTATACTGCTGTGAAGACACTCATAGCATGGCCTCTTGTATTTTATTATATAAGAGAAAGAGTTCGGAATTTAAGTCTTATTGTGATTTGCAATCCTGTGTTTGTATATCATATGGGATCCACTTGCTTTTTCTTCTTTTATTCATATATTACTTTGTTCTATTATTGATCTGCACTAAATTAATTAAGTTGTCAGTTATCAGGTTATTGAATCTTTTATTACCACAGTTTTATGGCTTCTAGCCAAGTCTAGGTTTCAGGCAAAAAAGCAAATCTTTAGTGCTCCTGAGGTGAACATCTGGCAGTTAGACTGGAGAGTTTACAGGCATGGAAGGACAAGGTAACTCATGATTATGAAGAATGAATTTTATGTATATAACATTTCAAAAAGTTTTGTTTAGTTTACAAGATGTAAATAGTATTTCCTGACTTATATAGCATGAATATGCCACAGATATTGATTTTGATTATATCTGATTGCTTGCAGTTTCTTTCTCTTCTCTTTTTGGATTTTTTCTTTTCAACATTAGCCTTCTTGATGAGTGTCTCGTTCTTCTAGATCACACCTTTCTACCGTTTACAGGTTGTCAACTGTATGCATCCGATATTGAAAGTATTGGTGTTGATGAGATCAGCATATTCTTGATCATAGATTTTAAAATGTGAAGAAATTGGGATGATTATTTCCATTTCATGTACCATCTTATGGTGAACTAAAATCCTTAAATGGTTTCTTCTGCATTCCTGTATTGGCTTTCAAGTCATTTCCTCATTATTAAATTATTATTGGCTTTATCTTTTTCTCTCTAATTCTGCTCTGATATCAGAATGATTCATTTCCCTTTCACATAGCATCTTTTGGTGAACTAAAATTCCGGTCCCTTCTGCATCCCCTAGATGTTATTTACCCTGGGTAAAGCCCTGGGTAAAGCAGGAAAGGAATACTGCTGTCTAGTCATTTCCTCATTGTCGAATTATTATTGGCTTTATCTTTTTTTCTCTGATTCTGCTCTGATATTTTCTTTATTTGGCACTTGTTTTGGAGGCCTATTGGGGGCCTGTAACCACATTGAGTTCAGCACTGTTGGTTATCACGTAGTGTATTCGCCAAGTTCAGTTTGGCTTTTCCTAGCAAATGTTATTACTGGTCTATATTTGGGTCCTTTTGTGAGAACCTGGAAGCTTTAGGTCCATTAATAGATTGTTTAACATAATCTATCTTGGCCAATTAAAGTATGTTGCAAGGTGAGTCGATGCTTTGCTAAATTAAGGCTAAAACTGGTTTCAAGTGCTTCTGGTATGAGTTTGCTCAAATTTCTTTCATTTTTTTGCTGCAACATGTTGTTTGCATTTTAAGTGCACTAACTTTTTTTAATCACTCTCTTCACTCTTAGCAAGAAACGTAAGTATACTATAAGACATGCTAATGCATGAAGAACAGAATCTGAGACAAACAAATGTAAGGAATTATAGTGGGGCGAAATGCACTCTCATGCAGATAATCAAGTCTAGATTGATTCTTTAGATTCTAAATCTCTTCCTTCGTTGATTTTGATCTTGGGCTATTTAAGGAATTGATGAATTGCAGATTTCTGTAATTGGAAGTCCTTTGATGTTCTTGAACAGCATCAATTGATTCAGCAGCTTTGGGTCACAGTGTTATAATTTCGGATGAAATCTGCAGTAAATATAGGATTGATTTTCTTTATGTTGTCCACTCAAATGCTGCAGAATCTTGGCATACTGTATGCTTCTTCTAACTGTGAAATGTTCACGCATTTTTTCTAATTCAATTGAAGTTCAGCTGTGATCCAGGTTAAGGAAATTTGTGCACAGAATGGTTGTCACCAAGCCCAAACACAAAGTTTGGGTGGTGAAGTTCTGGATCAAGTACAAAAATGATCAACTTTGCTCTACCCTGATCCAGTTTAAGGCACTACTTGCACGGAGTGCATGCCATCAATTCCACAGTAATTTGATGCATTATGCTTTTATCTCTCCAATGGAAGTTCCCAGTTTTGTAAAGAGCATCTGCGATGATGAAGACTCAAAATATAATATCACTTTTCTGGTAATGGTCCACTCTTTCATGGTTAAATTGCAGGTATTTGTAATTTACTACGACAGTTCTGTGCTATTTCCTGTTGGAAGCTGTTCCTTTTTGTGGGTTGACATGCATAGTTTTTTAGAATTATTATGGAGTTATTCTCTCTAAACTTATACAGAATTAGATGCTCCATTTATCCTATGTGAAGTCTTCATTTAGAACACATTAAATGGAAATCTTCAGAATATATAGAATCGAATATTAATAGCTTTACACGTTCATGCCTAGCTTGAGACTGGAATTGTTCAAGTTGGGAGTTACCTACTTGTAATGATATATACTACTGAAGATGGTAGCTGTGCCCTATGTATAGAAACCAACTCCCTTGTATGGAAACAAATAGGCAACAGGTGGTTGTTGCTAATTGTGTATTTAGCAGATAAGTTCACAATATAATGGATAAATCACCATCACCACTGGCTTATGCTTGCCTTCTGGATTTATTTTCATGAGTTTCCACCAACAGAACCAACTTAATACCAATAAGCTCTACTAGTTTTTGCGAGGACTGTCTAATGTAATCGGCCTTAATTTCTTGAAATGAATCCACATAAACTGAGTCAATATAATTGTGTTGGAGCTGAATTAAAAAGAATCCTCAGTTTGCAGTTTCAGTACTAAAGCCTATTCCATGAAGTAATAAGCATAGAGCAAAATATTTGAGATAGAAATGGGTTCCTTAGGATGGCCACATTACATGAGGATAATAAAACAAGGGAACTTGTCCAGACAGCTTACAGCAGCTACTTCAAGCTGATTATGCAACTGCCTTATTCATTTTGTAGGATATTTGCATTGAGACACATATTGAATATGATCAGTGTGTTATTATGGTTGCAAAGTCCAACTTAAGTTTAGCGTTATTATATCATCACTGGTTTTTTAAATATCGATTTGTTTGTATGTTGTCAAAATTTTTCTCCCACTGGTCTGAAAAATGTTGCGACTCATTGCCTGATAAGATATTCAAAATATTTTGATGGCTATACTGGGGGAATTATGTTCTGTGACTTGCTAGATTGTAAAAGAGCTTTTATACAGTTAAAAATTAGGCCTTGGCTTTAAGTACTGACAACTGTGTGGTTAAAATTCAGACTGTGATCCAGGCATGGATGAAGATATGTCAAATGCCTCAATTTCTTTGTAGTTGGGTTTTGTTTATGTCTCTTTTCTTCTCAAGTAGCCTGATTTGTGTCCCTCAAATTTATTAGGCCAATGGTTGAAGTTTCGAAAGTTATATGTGATATATATGGCTGAAAGTAAATTCTTGAATCAAATAGATTTTATTAACTGCTGAAAGGACATAGGTAGTTGATTTCAGGCAGATGGCCGCTATCTTTACGGCCTGTTCTTGTTACCATAGTAACAAATATAATGAATGTCTTCTGATGTAAAGGGATCTGAATACAGCCATTTGGGGGAGTATCTTTATTTCCCTTTTCTTGTCTTGGTCCACTCAACACATTTAATGGTTTACTACATAACTAAAAGTCCTACTATTCCTTTGGGACTCCTCTTAATTGATGGCAGTTCTTAGTTTATGATGTTTTATCTAAAGTTTATCCACCTGGCTATTGAACAGATTAGCGCTCCTTGCTTGGTGGATGGCTTCCCCACCCCCCACCCCCCTCTCTTGGGCTATCTGTAATCTGCTACCACTGTATTTTTTGATATTGCTATTTTGTTTTGATGTAAGGGAAGTAAGTACTTGTTTAGTTTTTTAAAAAAAAATTGTCTATCCATCTAGTCCTGAATTGTGCCCCTGCAGTTCTGACATCAGCTAGATTACGAACTAGTAGGGTGTGGCTGAGGATTGATCCAAAGTTCAAATACAGTTATCGGAAGTTATGTTCTCATGTTTACTAATGATGATATGTCAAAATCTTATGAAATTTATTGGTGGTTTAGAAGATGAAACAAGGCATGAGACATATGCAATTGTCGGAGACATAATTATGCTGGCTATGGATACGGGTCAGTCACTACTGCGACTGGTAATTGGATTTCGTTTTTTAGGGGAGTAGTAGTTGAAGGAATGTTGCTTTGGCTTGACGGCTTTTCAGCCTAGCCAAGCTACGTTGGTGTGCATATTGGTCCAAGTTGGGCTGACAAGTGATAGTTTGTAGTCAGATGGGGAAATCATTTTCCAACATAGTGAGAAAGCCAAGGATGGGGAAGGAAAAGACGAATGGATCCTGTTTTGGGAGTAAAGGTACAAGTTGCTCAACTGCATATTTCTTTTGGTTTCTCCTTCTCGCAGCAGAAGAGACCCGCATTTCATGAAGGTGGAAGTAGTTGCAAAATGTGGACTGTGAAGTATGATTGAAAAGAAGATAAAAAGTGCCATATTGCATAGAATGACATTATCCGTGTTGAACAAATGCCAACCGTTTGCAGTATGTTTCACTTGGTGGTTGATTTTTTAGTTTGCATTTTCTGTGGTAACTCGGCTATATGCATCTTTGGGTGCTGTTATGTGTTTTTATGCTATTTCTTGGCGCGCGCTCGCATGCACATATGTATGTGTGTGTGTGTGTACAAATATGGACATATGCATTTATAAGATAAAAGGAACATACTTGCTATTGGTACTGGAATTTTGGGCCAAGGGGCTAATCATATGTGAATTAAAATGCCTGGGCCTCGATCAGCTGAGCCAGCATACGAGCCTGATTGGCTGAAGTGCAAGGTTGCCGGATTCTTGGGGCTTAATGGACCGAGCTGAACTTGAACATTAGGACATAATAGGTTCCATGGGTATTAGAGTTTAAAATTGAGGAATCCTAATATGAAAATGATACCCGATCCAACTAGGAAGCAAGAATTCTGAGTCAGAGAAGGAAACAAAGTGCCAAAGTGATGTAAAAGAGTTTAGATTTCATCAATCTCCTAATTTTGACAAAAAATATTGTTCTTTCTGCAGTAGATTCCTGAATTGAGTATTAAAGAGATTAGGTGAGCAAAATTGGTCATCGGTGTAGTTTGCAAGGAAGTTGGGCTGACTAGAGAGTAGTTTTCTCAGCGCTAATTCGTTTTGTCATGCATGCATCAAAGTGATTTATTAGATGTTCATCTCATAATGAACTCCGGAATTAATTACTCCCCAGAGAAAGGTAAATAGAATGACTAACTTGTCCCTCGTAATTCGTAAACCAGGATAGGGTGCAACACACCATTATATAAATGCATAAGATGTGTAAAGTTTCAAATTTTAATTTAAATGGCCTGAAAATGTCAAATGATGTGATTGGAGGGTTTCAATATACCAATTACCTATTTGAGGCCTCACTTCTTTCAATAAATCTGAAATTATACGAGTGCAATATAATTCAGTTCCTAAATGAAATGAACAAATATGCTTTTATATTCATGGCAGACAGAGGAGGTGACAGTTCGGTTGTTGAAACTTTTCTATAATTTGAGGTTTTAATGTTAAGTGCAGAACAATCCTACGATACCATTTTACTTTCGTTTGTTTCTTCTCTGACTCTGATTGGCATGCAATTTTTGAAATGAAAAAGGCCCCTTTGCAGTACCCACTAGTCCTACTAATGATGGTGTAACAAAAAGTCCACAAGTCGGCAAAAGATTAAATGTATTTTACCAAACTCTTTTCACCTTGATTTCTCTTGAGGCGCATGTTCACTAAATATAAATATCTCCAAATCCCACAAGTGAAACACATGCGCATTAGTTGCATAGTTCTTATAGAATTTGATTGTGGTCTAGACATTGAAATTTTTTTACTTGGGGCGATTTAAGGAGGGTTTTGATTGGAATCATCTCAATTAACAGTATTTTTTTTATTAGATTTATTTTTTATAACACGTCGAGATTGCAATTATTAAGTTCTACCTAAAGAAATTTATTTTTCATTCCACATCAGATAGGATTTCACAAGTTAGATTCACTTTTGCATAGTGGCGTATTTATTTATGTTACAAGGTTGCATTAGCAGAAGCATCGTTAGCTTTTTATCCTAACGCAAGCTAGGTGGGAATGTATGTAAACGCTGGTGGATGTCAGATATTAACTTTTGTTGGGTATGAGATCAATCTTTATTATTTTTTATTTTATTGAAAATGAGAAAAGAAATAATAGGTTGGTAACGTAGAAATAGAAGCCCACATGAAAATATCTGTGCAAGCATTCTCTTATGTTATCCACACACTTGGCAGGTGAAAAGGTGAATCTCGCCTAAAGAAGAGGAGAGAAAAGATAGCAAAATAAAGCATTTGGGGATGAATGCATCATTCAATCCACTTCACCATTCATATGTTTCAGAATTTATGTCGTCATATCTCACACATTATTTGTGGGTAGAACTTGTCAATATGTCTTATTGCAAAATGACATTCCTTTTCTAAATGTTAAAATTTTGGGAAAATGACAAAGGTCTGAAGTGCTATGGCCCTTCCAGTTCTTTTCAATGCTTCCCACTAAAAGGCTTGCCACTTTCAATTGACGTTGACCCCTCCTAAAAATAAAGAGACTTAGAACACCAAAAATTAAAAAAAATAAAAACTATAAAACTAAAAACCCATTATGTCCAAAAAAAACCTGGCCAATAAATTTCTTTGGTGCATCATGGCACCAAAAAGGAGAGGAGGGCCCAAAATGGAAGAAATAGGACTTTCGAAAAATCCACCAAACATGTGTTTGTATAAAAGGAAACCCCACCGGAAACATCTTATCAGTGTTCCAAAGGGCTTAAACTAAGGACTTGTTACACACTACTAACAAAGGGAAATGCTTGTGTTGTATTATGGAGCATAGGACGGTTAAATTTAGGGGAATTGCTTGTTTAAACTTGACTTTGTAATGAAGAAGCAATATAGGAGACAATAAAGTTTGATCATCACTTATCCAAACGGGGGAATTTAGCCAATGAAGCTAATAAAACATGTGACTTATATTAAATAATTAAAGTTGAAGTTATTTAACTTTTAATATCGTCAAGACACGTGTGCCAGTACATTTATTTTTTTAGAACCATAAATGTCTTGCTTAGATTAAAGTTTTGATCCCACCATTTTTTATTTGTCACTTTGTATCTTTACAATTCAATAGATCAATGGGGAATTAGCAAATTGGCATGAGGGCACATTCTAATCTTTGCTGGGATTCTTCTTGGTAATTAGAACTACCACTTCGCTTTAAATTTTGCAAGCTGATTGTATATATCATTACTCAAAGAACTATATAATAATTCTTGTCCACAGTCACCAAGAATGCCCTTTGCTTGGTAAAGGTAATCATAAGTTAGGTGGATATCAACTTTACATAGCATTAGCACCAACAAAAGTAAAAATATAAAAAGAAGAAGAAAGAAGAAGAAGAAGAAGATAAAATAAGTAATAAGATATGGAGTACGGATATAAAAATTATAATATAGTAATTATATATTAAGTGATAAAATTTTACAATAATGATAATTTTCATAAATTTACAAGATTAAATTTATTTAAATAGTTAATGCATATGTAATGTCACGTGTTTAGTCATAGTTCAATTACCAGGAAGCATGTCAATAAATTACTTTAATATTTTTGTAGTCATAATTTAATTTTGATTGCACACGTATCACTAGTTATTTATGATAATTATTCAAAAAGATTTGCTGTTGTCGTGTTTTGGAAAATTCTTCTTGCAGTAAAATAAATATGGTCCTCTTAATACATCTTTAGCAACAACATTGACCTCAAAACTTAATATTTTATCACTAATAACATATGTATATATATATATATGTGTACCTTAAATGTTGAACAAGTATAATTGTTCTACGTATGTACGGTTTATTAAATTACTTATCTTGAAATCATCGCCATATCTATAAATATTACAAGCCTCGTATTACAAGACATTCATGTTGTCTTCAATGTCTCGCCATAATTAAATGTATGTCCATTTATTATGAATTATTATGAGGGTTTCTGGTGACAAAAAGAGCGCGACATTTATTTGAAAAATGAATTCTCTAACTTTCATATACACGATTAGTCGATTTTGAATAACAATCCAAATTCACAGTGTACTTACTAGAGTTCTACCAAAACAAGTCGCACTATAGTTAAATTAAGTATTAAAGACACCAAAAAATATCACTTATATAATATTGTTATGGTAATTTTCTATTTAGTAATACTTTTTAAAAGTGTCACTTATAGTAGTGTTGCTAAAGGTATAAACATAAATAATTTAACTTTGTCTTGACATTAATAAAATACAACAAAAAATTCATCAAATGATATATATATATATATATATATATATATGTTAAAAATCTCAACAAAAATTGCACAAAAGATATCTCTAAATGATGTGCTAATATGCCCTAAAAATCTATATAGTGGCAAATTAAAACGCTGCAAAATTTTCTCTTAGTGACACAGCAGCGTGCTACAAAAAAATGCAAGAAATGACATGTTAAAACATCACAAAAATATTTTTAAAAGACATGCAAATGTGCTACAAAAAAATTAGAATGTAAAAAATTTCTTTATATGACATATTAACATGCCATAAAAAATTAATTAAATAGCATGCTAAATTAATGTTATAAAAGCTAGATTCTTTTAAACAACATGCTAATTTGGGCCCCTATCCCATACACGAAACTTCAACATGCCTCCATTGCTCTTTTAAGCCCAAATCCGCAACCATATGTTCGCAACCCAAAAAATTGTTCAATATACGTAGTTAAAAATATTAATTTATTTTTATATTTTGAAAGTGTGTTTTCTCAATTATTTAATGTATTTGCACGAATTTATTATATGAAATAATAAAATTAAAAAAATATGACAAATCAAATTTAGATAGAAAATCTCTAAAAATAGAGGGAAAAAAATGTATAAGTGAGGACAGATAAAATCAGAAAAAACTAATTTTTTTTATACCTTTTAGAATATGATTAATTTAGTCAATGCATAAAAAAATATGTCAAGTAGTTAATTTAATCAACATATTAATGATAAGATATATATTATAAATTTATAAGTTTTATAGTTATTAATACGCTTATACTTTATCTATTATTGTGATATTGTTTTCATATTACACCATAACTAAATTATGAGTGGCAATTTTGTTCCCCCCAAAAGTAGTGGTTCTAGTTAAATGTATTTGACATATAGTTACGTTGGTTTATTCAATAAAACACCACTATGTATTTATAGTATTTATTAATCAATTGTCACTAAGTATTATATTATTGTGACATTTTTCACTACTATTACTGCATTATTTTAATGTATCACTACAATATAAATTCCTTTAAGTTAGTGCCACTAAATAATTTATAACATTTTTTTAAATGACACCATAAATAAGTATGAGTGGCATCTTTTAAGAAAAATAGTGGTACTAGTTAAATATTTTTGAAATACATTCATGTTGGCATTTTCAAAAAAAGGTCAATATTTTTATTTGTCATTTATTTTCAGGCGCCATTAAATATTGTACAGCATTATTTTTCTACAATTATCACCATATTACTCCTGTGTGTACAAAATGTCATTAAATTAGTATCACTAAACATCTTATAGTTTTTTTTCTATTTAAGATTTTATTTAAAAAAAAAAGTGTCACTAGTTAAATACTTTAGATATACATTTTTGTTGGCATTTTTAATCAGATGCCAATTATTTTACATGCCAACTAATAGTCAAATACCACTAAATATTTCATTAAAATGACATTTTCTTACAACTATAAATATATTAATTTTGTGTATCTATAACACCTCGAATTTTAGAATACTAAACTCAAAGTTAGTGCTCCAATAAAATAAAATATCAATTTGATAAATTTGGTTAAAATAATTTTGAGTTGAATTTAATTGAGACCCATAAATAATTATTGACAATGGGTGGATTGAATTGTAAAGGAAAAAAAGGGCTTAATTGACCAAATTATAAAGTTTAGGGTCAATGTAAGTAAGTTAAAAGTTTAAGGGCTTCAAAATAAATAAAATAGTACATAATTGCCCATAATTAAATATGTTAGGATTCAATGTGTGAAAAATAAAACTCTAAAGGGAAGAAATAAAATGCAAAAATAAAACTCTAAAGGACAAAAATAAAATGCTAGGATGCAATTGTAAGGTGGTCACAAATCTTGGGTAAAATTGAAGTCGACTAAAACTTGAAGGACTCGATTGATGGTAGTCAGAAATGTTTGGGGTTAAATTGAATAAGCAAAAAAATACTTTATATATATATATATATAATTAAGGATAGAAATTCTTCAAATTCTTACAGGTGACCCCTACTCCTCCCAAACTCAATTCTCTCCATTTTCCCTCAAAACCAAAAACTCAAGCTAAGTTAGATTCCTCTCAATTCAAGGATCACAATAGTACCAAACCAAAGCTAGAAATTAATATGTGGGTTTTTGACGAGCTTGTTGAGAGCAGCATTTTGTTACCTTTTAATTGAATTCTCAACCACTAGGGATGAAGAAATTGTGACAGCAAGGTGGTGGTAGCGTTAAGGGTTTGATGGTGGTTTTAGCTTAATTCGCCGGGGAGGAAGTAGCAGAAGGTGAAATTGATTGAGGGAGTTTTGATGGGCTCAACGAGGTGCACCTTTTGGTCCAGTTGGTTCACACCCATCCAATAGCGAATGGCCGCGCAGAGGTGGCAGTTGGACAAAACACCTAAAATTCAATTCCGAACTCGATGAGAATAATTTTGGTCCATGATTTGGACTTTTAATTATCATATTTAGAAAAAAAATTCAAATTTTTATTGATTAATTTGACTTTTATTGGATTATATTAAAATTTAAATAAATTTGAGATGAACAGGACTTCTATCTAGTTAAATTTAAATTCAATTATTGGAGCTTTGATTTTGAATTTTTCTCTTAACCACGGATTGGTGCCGACTCAACTATATGCTAATAAATTTGATTAACTTGATCAAACAATTGAGGAATTGAATGCATGAAGCGAAGTTAAACCCAGAAATCTACTTGACCATGTTTAGAAAATTGATTTGGCAGGATTAAGAAATCCTAAAACATCCCAAACCATCCATGTGACACTAGTTAGAATTAGTTCTCTTATACTATGCTTTAACTGGATTTAGGGGGTGAGGATGTGACCAGTAGAGGAGCTTAGAAAAATATCACTGATTAGGAGTTACCAGGTGAGTTTGTATTAGATTTCTTTGTTGGGAAAAAACATATATAATTGTTACTATACCCTCATTGTTTGATCCTCCTTGTGTTGAGATTCAATAGTTGTTGTTTGTTTGTTCATACTATTCTTTGACTCACGTGCTAGATTTGACAATTTGCCTAAGCTATTCTGCTTGCCTGTAATTCTTGAGTCAATATTAATCAAGCCTGATATGAATTCCTATCTTACATATATATATATATATATATTAGTAATTGTATCACTATTGCTTGATCCTTCCCTTGCTAAAACTACTCGTTTGCCTATGCCATATTGATCTTTGATTCCTACGATGCTCTGGACACTCCATTTGGGCTATTCTTTAGTGATTCTTGAACTATACCTACTTGAACTTCTTGTCTGCCTGAAATTTGTTGAATTTTGGAACCAAATATCATGTTTACATGAATTTTGATAAAATAAATCGTTCTAAAACTTTACCACACATCATCTTTTACAGTGTTTATGACTTCTGTTTGATTATGACATATGTTATTCTACCTGAAATTGGCAATTGTGTTAGGAAAACTGGAAATGGATTTCAAAATGTATTTCCTATTACCGCCATGATTATTATCCTAATATCCCCTCGATATAGACTGATTGATTGCCTATTTATCATGGCGAGTTGACCTATTTACCGTACTATTGTTGGACACTTTACTACTATTAGCAAGGCATACTGTTAGTGTGGATATACCACTGACCTGTTTATACCCTTAGGGATGGGCACTGGGATCAATACCGAAAGACAACCAGGCTAAATGGATGATGGTGGGTGGTCTTTAGCCGATACCCTATTACTATTATCCTATCTCATAACCAGTTGGAGATAATTATCCACAAGCAGGATAAGGCATATAGCTAGCCATGTCATTACCTGTTTACTGTATTGAGCTGAACACTCAGAAATTTGGAGGGATGAGGATTTCTTGTATTTTTTAAAGTGGAGCGATAAGGTAGGAAAACCAACAATAGCAAGTTTTGCAAAAATGCTATTGATGTATTTTCTACTTACTAATTTGTCTAGCTGGTTGTAATCTCTTGCTTGCATTATGCCTTGTATGTTTTATATAATCATTATTGTTCTCTACCAATTCCGTATTTACTGTTTAGCTATCATTCTGTATTCTCATGCTGCTACTTTGTTAACTTACTAAACCATTCAAACTTATAGTTTATGTATTGTTTTCTTCCTTTATTTTCCTAGATTAATGATGTGAAAGACAAGAGAATAGCTCCTAATTGTATGTTCTATAAATAGTTTGCTAGCGTGTCTAAGTTATATTAAGACTTTTGGGGATTGGTTGTAATGTAAGCATAAGTGTGGTTTGTTGATTCTGAGACTTTGTTATAATAAATATGAGTGTATTTTACTAGCCTTAGCTTTGGTTTGTAATGGTCTGGACAGGTGTCAAACATTAGAAGTCGGGCTAGTGATGAATGTTTTTCTTTTAATGAAATCAGGCTATCTAAGCTATTTAATAGGTTTGCTTCACAGTAGGTAGTGCTCCAACTTGAGGCACACACCTTCAGATCGGGGCACTACAGTATCATTACAATGTAAAATAATACCAAGTATATTTTATGATATTTTCTCAAATGACACCATAACTGCACACCAATAGTACTTTTTTCAAAAAATTAGTAACATTAGTTAAATATCTTCAAGGTACATTTATTTCAACACTTTCAATCAATCATCACTATTTTATTTATTATTTAATGATGAAATGTCACCAAATATTTTATAATTATCATCATATTATTTTTTGTACTATAATATTATAAAATATTATTAAATTAATGCCACTAAATATCAATTTTTTGGGGGGCATCAACTAAATCGTCCACTTCCAAGACAAAGTTTCGAATTTTGAGATGGATAGGTTAAATATATATATATATATATTCATGTTCTTTTTTGCGAATGCGTAACGTGACATTCTAAAAATGCTCCTTACGTAAGGTCAAACCTCAATAGTGGAGAAATACATGTTTTTTTCATGCGAAATAACTGAGGAAGTGCATGCAATAAGATCAATTTGGCTCGCGGTCCCATCAAAATTCTGCTTCTTCAGATCAATTTAGTGTGGAGGAAAATGAGTCCCACACATCTCATTCCTGTTGTGCGTTTTAAGTGTGAGGGATGCAATTATTCTTTTAGTGGGATTCTGGGCCTCCAATTTTTATTTGACACTTTGATAAATTTTTGCAAGAAAGAATCTAATTCCACAAAGATGTATTGGGCATGCAAGGGCCCGAAAAAGGAATGGACCACAGCGAATTTTCCAACTTTAAGATTCTTCATTTGTTTCCACGCAGAATATGTTTTATCTGATGGTTTAAATAAATTGAGTAGAATAATTAATTAGAATATATATTCATGCACTCGGACACTATTCCACAGACCATTCTGTTGCCGGTCCTATTGTATCAGATGCCAAGGAATTTCTCAATTGTGCAAATTTCTCTTCTTTTACACATGTTAGGTTCTGATGCTAACAAGTATGTTCTCATTTTATTTCGAGACAAGCTCTATCTTTGCATCAGAATAGGGTTTCTGCCTCTGATGTAATTATTTATTCTTCATTTTAATTCATACTGAGTTTATATTTAATTTGAACATGATTTGATTGCCAAACACCACAACACATAATCAAGTTCAAGTAATTTGATATTTATGCATCTAGTTAACTATTTATTAGCTAGTTTATTGAAGAGCAGAAATCAGCCAAGTTTCAAAATTGGTCAATGGTGAATAACGTTTAATTTTAGTTTGCTATGTCAACAATTTAAACACTCCAATTATTTTGTTATCCAATTAATATAACTAATTTTATATACTGAAAATTTTACATGTTTTTTAGAGATTAGTACTTATCTTCAAAAGTTAAAATTTCACACGTTTTATAACATTAAAATTGTAAAAGATCCATTAGAAAATTCATCCACCGAAGGAATCAATGGTTGAATTTCCTATTGTACTGTAATAAATAGAGCATTCGTTTCGAAATATGGAAATAATAAAGTTAACATATTGAGACAAATTTACCAAATTGTCCAAAAGCACGGGCGTGTGAAGGTTGTTGATTATAAATTTCAACTATAAATTGAAGTTTTTATTATGCTTTGCATGGTTAAATTTATGTTGTCATAAAAGGAGATATTTTTGCATCTAAAATTAAAGTTAGCCTTTATTTTTCACATAATATATACTTTAATTATTATAACAATTGAAATGGATAATGCAGTTTAAAGAATAAAATCTAGTATTCAATATAAGAAAAATAGTTTAGATACCAATTTTACTAATATTCCAAATCTAGACTAAATTATCCTTTAAATGATGATGTTTCAATAAGATTACAATTGCACTTTCTACAAAATCCGCAAATCCACAACCTACATTGTCAAAATTTCATCCTACATCGCCTTCTTATCATGTGAAGCGCCTAATACAACCTTAACTTTACTTCATAATTTAAATTATTTAATACGTTAATTTAAAGTAATCCAAAAATATTTTAGTATGCACAAAAATTATATGCAACAACTGCTAGTCTAAAAATAAACTATTACTTGGTCATTCACATTAAAATTAAGCTTTGTTTATATGTTTTCAAGTTCAAAAACTAGTCCTCGCACTTATGCCATACTACTCGACTAATTGATCAATAATACACTATAATAAAATAAGTAATCAAATACATTAGAAAAATGACTCGTAAATAGTATTTAGTGGCAATTTTATTTTTAGTATGAGACTTGAACTTGCAAATAATTTTTTTGTAGAAATATGAGTTTTACTACTAAGCTATTCATCAAATTTTCAATTTATAGAATTTAAAATATTTATTTTTTTTCATATATAGCATATTTTATTAATCATTTAAATTTATTTGATCAAATTTATTACATAAGATAATACTGTAAAAAAATCAGACAGACCAAATTTAGAAATTAAAAAAAATCAAAATGTAGAGAGGGATAAAGCATAATGATATGTGAGAAGGAAAAAAAATGACAAAAACTTGATTTTATTTTTTAAAATATTGTTAATTTTGTCAATACATTAAAAAATATATCAAGTAGTTAATTTGATTAATATATTAATGATATACAAGTTATGTAACTTTGTCAGTTTTCTTGTAATTAATGTACCTGTACTTTATTGTGACATGCTTAGTGGCTAACATGCCTAGTGGTCTATGACTCAATGATATAATTCTCCCATATAATATAAAAGATTACAAGTTCAATTTCTAATGGGCTTCTAATGCGTATGCGTGTGTATAACTAAAAAAGGAACTTTAACGATATTTTTTCTTATTAGATCATGATTAAATTATGAGTGTATTTAAAAAAATATTAATACAACTAGTTAAATGCCCTTGGCATATAGTTGTGCTGGTACATATAACAAAATGTCACTATTTTTTTATTATTTATTAATCAAATGCCACTAAGTATCATATTATAATGATATTTTTATAACTATCACTTTATTACTTGATGTGCACATATTATAAAATACCATTAAATACTTTACGACATGTTTTTTCAATGACGTCGTGAATAAAATTTAATAGGTAAAAAAATTAGTGGCACAACTTAAATGCATTGATGTTGAAATTTTCAATCAAATATAACTATTTTATATCTCATTTATTAATCAAATACTATTTATTATTATATTATAGTGATATTTTTTAACAATTATAATCATATATTTTTGTGTGTATTACACTATAAAATGCCACTAAGTTAATATCACTAAATCCTTTTTGATATTTTCTATAAATAACACCATAAATAAATACTAGTGGCATTTTATAAGAAAAATTAGTAACACTAGTTAAATACCTTCAAAATATATTTATATTGATATTTTTCAGTCAAAAGCCACTATTTATTTGTCATTTAACAATCGAATTCACTAAAAATTATATTATAGTGACAATTTTTTACAACCCTCACCATGTAATTTTTTGTCTCTTTATACTATAAAGTGTCACTGAACGCTTTATGCAAAACTACTAAATACATTTTTTAGAAAAAAATTAGTGATACTAGTTAATCATATATATATTCAATCAAATATCACTATTTCATTTGTCATGTAATAATCAAATGCCACTAAATATATTACAGTAACTTTTTTACAACTATTATTATATTATTTTTCTATGCCGTTATATTGTTTATTTAGTGAATGTCAAATAAAAATAACTCTACCGTCCGTTAGTTTATTTAGAAGAGTTTTACAATCAGAAATGATAATACCAAAATAAGAAAAATCAACACACTTAACTATCATAGCATTCACTACCACTCACATATCAGCTCAAAAATCACATTTGAAAGCCAACGAACTTTCACCCAACTGAAAGTCATATTTGCTTCTGCTGACGAAGGAAGAACAAACTCTATTAACGGTGTTGCCATTACAACAGTAACCACTCCATGCCTATTGCGAATAATGCATCCTGCTCCAAATCTCCCTTCATGATCCTATACGGCCGCATCCACATTGCATTTCAACCAATCGACAAGCAGGCGACACCAGTTCCCATACCAGTTCTCTCTTTCTCTCTCCATATTTTAATTTCTGTTCTAGGTTTCTGTTTGTTGTTTTTTCTTCTGTATTTTAATGTTGCTGTTATCAATTCAATACAAATTTTTTTTCAGATAAGAAAATTTTCAAATAGTTAGTTCATATTTACTTTGCTTTAGTCCTTTTTAATTAACAAGAGTTTAACTAATTAATTTTAATTTATTGAAGTTGGTTTGTTTATAATTAGATTGCCTTTATAATTTTGTACTTGGTTTTGTGTTTGATAAAGATATTGTTTTCATTTTTTTATTTTTTTGGCTTTCATGTTAAAAGCTTTGTATGGGTTTATCTACTAAAATGCATGAAAGTTAAAAAGTACTTAAAATTCTATAGGTTTACGAAAGTGGCTTTACCTTTAGTCAAAAAATGTGACAACCTTAGGCCTCCAAATCTTGATGGCCTCCTATATGTATTTTCTTTTATATTTTAGGCCACAAAAATAAAAATATAAGGCCTATATTTTTGTTTTACATGATCAGTCCAAAAAAATTAGGTCTTTAGTTTAAAACTTCATATATATGTTTTCTTTTTCAAACAATTTAAGTCTAACAAAAAGTATAAGGCCTTTAATTTTAAGGCCTTATTAGTTAAACTTACAATAAAATAATTAATTAAATAAATATAATTAATTAAAAATATACATTTAAATTTTATTTCTTTTGATTCTCCTAAATCTCCACTCTCTTTTTAATTCTTATTCTTTTACTTATCAAAATCCTATCTCACTCATGCTTTTTCAATACTAATCACTAAATAATATTAGTATTAATTCTCCTTTAATATAAATAAAGGTTTTATTTCTTAAATTTATTTTTCTTCTTTCGAAATAAGTTTTTCAAAATTAAAACTAATAAAATCTATCAATGTCTCAAGAAAGATAAAATGGGTTAGCTTTGCTATCAATTGAAAAAGAATGTTAGATGAAATTAATTATACAAATATAATTAATAATTTTGTATTTCAAAAAAGTTAGAGAATAAAATTTAAATAATAATATTTTATACGAGAAATTTTTTTTCTCTATAAAATACGAAGTGATTACTAAAAAGACATGTGTATTAAAAAATTAATTTTTAATTATACATGAAAGGCCTCATTTTTATGCTTTGTCTTAAACCTCCAATTTTATTGAAACGGCCTTGTGGGTTTATGTCACTACGGAAAATTATCTTGGCATTAAAAATTCACTACAAGAAAAATAGCATTTAATAGCATTAAAAAGTGTCACTTAAATAGTATTTTAATGGCAATTTTATATTTAATGATATTTTTTAAAAGTAACACTCGTACCAATGCAACTAAAAGTATAAATGTCAGTAATTTACCTCTATTGTAACAATAATAAAATGCAACAAAAAATATGTTGAATGATACATTAAAATGTCATCAAAATGTATTAAATAACATTTCAAAGTGTCACTAAAGATGTTTTTAAATGACATGCTAATATGCCACTAAAAATACATGTAAGGGCATGATAAAACGGCACCAAAATTTCTTTAAATAACAAGGTAACACACCACACAAAGTATAAGAAATTATATATTAAAATGTCATCAAGATAATTTTAAATGGCATGCTAACTTGCCACAAAAAATGCATATAATGATATTAAAATGCTACGAAAGATTCTTTTAGACGATATATTAAAATGCCAAAAAAAAATTAATTAACTAACATGCTAAATTAAATGATACAAAAGATTCTTTTAAATAACATGTTAATTTACATCTAGTATCCCATATATAAGGCTCCAATATGCCCCAATTGCTCTGTATAAGACTCAAATACACAGCCATCTATTTGTAAATAAATGAATTTATCATTTAAACTACCTATCAAATGTTTCATATGTATAGGCAAAAATATTAATTTATTTTTATATTTCAAAAGTATGTTATTTTTTTCAATTGTTTAATATATGTTCAAACTTATTATATTAAATAATGCACTTGAAAAGGTGTGAGAGAGTAAATTTTAAGATAGAAAATATTCAAAAAAAGCATAATATGTAGGTGACGAGAGAAAAATGGCCAAAAACTTACAATACTTCTTTAAAAATATGATTAATTTAGTTGATACAATTAAAATATATTAGGTAGCTATATTAAATGCTCCATTTGGGTGACAAAGAGAAGATTTTTTTTTTTTTGTTGTAATTTCTAAAGATATTAGATATTTAGGCGTCACTCTATAAATATGTATCTATACTACATAGACTTATATATATATATATATACAAACGATTTAGTTGATAAAAATTTGATTGATTTCTATATACTTAATTGTGATTTTATATAGGTAAATCTAGTTCACTGAGACCCTACTTACAAAATTATAGCATTGAAGTTAAATCTTCTCAATATCTGCAAAAATTCATTCATTTTGCGATTAAACCATACCTACAATTAAATTACAGCTATTATTATCTCCAAATCTTATTTTGAACATAATTAGACAATTGACCAACAACTCTGCACCCCAATATACTTTAAAGTTCTGTAGTATATAGATTTTTTACAATAATTGAGTAAATTAAAAATAAAAAGCTTAATTTATGCAACTTCGTATATAGTTCCAAATTAAAATCTTAATTTGATTTTGTATGTAAATTTAATAAATCTTACTAATTAATTTAATTTAATTTTAATTTACTATTTAATAATAATTATTAATCTATTTGACTTAATAATAATAATAATAATTTAATAATTTTCATAATTATATGGGAAGATGTCAGTCATGGAAATATATAAGAACTTCAATATTTTTTGGTCATCATGATGCAATATATCAAATAATTTTTATTATAGTGAATGAAAAATTTACATAAAAAATAAGTTATACTTAAAAATTATTTATGCGTGCGAGGACAGCATGCAAGGATCATTAGTTTAATATGATAATTTTGAGCATATATTTAAATAATTAAAAAAATTATATTTTTAAAGAATAAAAATATAATAATATTTTTTTGATATATATAATGAACATTTGATGGATAGCTCAATAATGAACTCATATCTTTTTAAATAAAAAGTTGTGGGTACGAGTCTTATACAAAGCAATTAGAGTATGTTGGAATTTCATATGTAGGTGCTGAAGGCAAATTAAGATGTCATTTAAAAGAATTTTTTTTTTGCCATTTAATTTAACATGTTATTTAATTAATTTTCATGGCATGTTAGTATGTTATCTAGAGAAATCTTTGTGGTATTTTAACATCACTATATGTATTTTTTGTGTACATTAGCATGTCACTTAAAAATATCTTTGTGACATTTCAACATGCTATTTATTGTATTTTTTATGGCATTTTACCTTATCATTTAAAGAAACTTTTGTTGCGTTCTCACTTGCCACTATATGCAATATTTAGTGACATATTAGCACGTCATTTAAAATAACTAGTGGTCATCCACACAGTCCTTATTCGTGTAAGTACCATTTAAATAAAACATATTTTTATTTTGAGAAGTTTTCATTCAATATAATTAAAATTAACTAATAAATTACATAATAATAAATTTTGTAGTCATTATGTTGCAATTAAAATGTTACATAACACGAAAGGAAATGCAATAAGTTATCAATCCAATTTTGTTAATGGAACTAATGATACACAAAAGTTAATTATTTTGCCCAAAAAGTCAAACAATTCATACAACCCAATATAAAGCAGTAAAAATATTTATGTTCACAAACCAAATAAAAGATGTCAAAAAATGATTCTCTATTACTTTATCTATATCTATACCATTTAAAAAAGAAAGACCACGCATACTCACAAAGTGATGGTTATTTACACTACCACTTCAAAATATGATTTCTCTAAAATAATCCTAAATATATATATATATACATGTATATATGTATATTTAAGAAAGTAAATAACTTCCCACTTAATTCTCCATCTCCCCATCATAGGAACTCCTCCACTCATTCCCCAACTCCCCATTAATCATAACTCCCCTTTCCCCAACTCCCCATTAATCATAACTCCCCTTTCGAGTACTTTCAATCATAGCTATGATTTTTTAAGGGGTTCTTCCATTTTTCTTTTGTTGGATATTGAATTTGCTTGTCTAGATTTGTCTTTTCAAATGTTTCGTATGTTTGCAGAGAGAAACCATTGTGCATGAGTTAATTGAAGAGATCGTCAAGGATGATAAACATTTGAGGCACATAATTAGTATTTGTGAAGGTAATGCCAGGCTAAAATTCTTTAGTTCATTAGTTTGTTTCTCATCTTTATTGGTTTCTTCTTGCTATTTTAGCACTCTATTTCCTATGAAAGAAATATATAATACTTTACAAATTATTTTGCTTGCAGCGCAAAGGCATCTGGGAGGAATTGCTCTCTTAAAAATAAGCTTAATTAAGGTCACACCAGATTTTTAGACTGTTATGTTTCAATTGTTTGCTAAGTGGTTTTTTTTTTTTTTTTTT
>JACGDI010005287.1:399946-425720 GCA_014898725.1 Jacaranda copaia | reverse complement strand
TGTCTGATTTGTAAAAAGGGTCTATTGGGCCTGTTGGGCTATCCCATATCACTATCTATATGTATCGATATTATATATATACAAGTTCTTTTGGAGATTCTATGGGAATTCACTACTATATATATATATATATTTAATTTTTTTTTTTGGAAAGAAAAACAGTATGGATGACATTAGATAGAATTCATCGCACGAGCCTGTTCAATTACAATAGTTGCTTCTATCTCATTATTATAAATGAGTATAGCTTTCTTCGCAAGGAAATGAGCACAAGTATTAGCATGCCGCCTAATATGATTAAACTCTACAGAGCTTGAGTAATCCAGCAAATGCCTAGCATCTAACATAATAGGAGCAAAAGAAGAAAATATCTCTGTGTTGGACTTGAGTGCTTGAATAACACTGAGGCAGTCTCCTTCAATCAACATATTTGGCCACTCATTATTTTTGCACAGATCACAGGCTGCCTTCGCAGCTAGAGCTTCGGCAACTTCAGTTACAGTAGGCTGATACACTGCCTCGGATTACCAGGCTAGTCAGTGACCACTAGCATTACGGACCACAAAGCCCAATACCAATGGCATTTGACGCCTTAGAACATGCAACGTCCAAACTGATCTTCACTTGACCCTCTGACGGTGGTGACCAAACAAAAATACTATGATTGTGGGTAGTCGGCAATTAAATTAAATTAAATTAAATTGATATAAAATATAAATAAAAAACAGTACATTTTTTCAAATAAATTAATAATAAAGCATGCTTAAAGTTAGTTATAACGATAAAAAAATCCGCCAACTTGCTACTGCTCATCATCCTTACTCACTATATACTCAAGTAAATATTTTTATGAAAATTTGATTAGAATCACCAAGTTTAATTGATATATACAAACAATTCCCCACTTATTTACATATATTATATTTAAATAATTTTTTTCTTGATTGTTGCAATAAAGTGAATAATCATAAAGTGAATGAACATCACTAAATATTATGTTTAATAAATAAAAGGTATTATTATAATTGAGTAAATTGTCTATTCCACAAAAGCTTATAAATAAGATATGTCAAAAGATAACATCTTTGAATAATAAAAAAAGAACAAACCTTGTGATTTTTTGATGTAAACCAATCGTAAATATTCAATATTTTTCTTAATACTCTTAGTATTCCTTTTATCCTGTACATGAATTACATCAATAGCTAATGTCAATCAATTTTACATAACAAACAAAACATGCAATTAAAACTTGAACAACAAAATTAATGGAAGAATATAACAAAATTGCAATATCCTTTTTTTTACTTACATAGAAAATTTTTTATGGAGATAATTAGTAATTTCGCTTCTTCAAGATGTGAAATTGGAATATTGAATGAGAGTCATTTGAGACTTGGATGTGTTTTTATTTTTTAAATTGCATTTAGGTATATAAAGTATATAAGAGTCTTAATGCATGTAAACATCTTTCATATTATCTCATAAATATATAATACCATATAGATAATATTAAATCCTCTACCAAATAAAGACTATATATAAAAGATTATCTAATACGTGTTTTGAATTTTGGATTAAAAAAATTAGAGTAAGATATAATTTTATCTGACTATAGCTTTGAAATAATAATTAACAACTAATAATTTTTTTTAATTGAGTTAAAATACTCAAAATTTCTAAGAATTTGGCATTTGGCAAAAATTACACAATTAGAATTAAAATTGCATAATTAGATAAGTACAAAATTGTGCTATATATAATTTATACTATTATATATAGCACAATGGTGTGTGACCCATAATTGTGCAATTTTGATCAAATTCTAAATTCTTAGAAGTTTGAATTTTCCTTAAATTTTAAAATTAATTTTGGTTATTAAATTTGATATTATTTATTCCTTTTAAAGATATCTAGATTTTTAAATCATTCTATTGATTAGAATAAATTATTCTTTGTTTATCTCTAATATCAAAAAGTAATTGCATATTATCTAAAAAATCTTTTCATCTCTATCCTCAATAGGTGGAAGATTCCTTGATTATTTGAACTCTATAATTTAATAAGTTTTTTTTTATTTTTCTATTTTCTTTAATAATTAATCTATACTATTATACTAGCATGTACCCAATGCGATGCACCGAAAATAATTCTATAATTTATTTTATAATGACATTTATTTTACTTCATGCAATTAAAACATGAATTGTAATTATTTTTAGCATTTAATTAAAAAAACTATTACTAATTAAATAAAATAATATAAATATTTCAATTAAAAATATTATGTTTGAAGATAATTTATACTTAAATAAGTTATAGAATATAAAGATTTGCTAATCTAATTAAGTTTATAAATTATATAGAAATTTATAAAATGATAAAATTTAAAATATATATAAATTAAGAAAATAAAAATAGCACAGTATATTTTGTTGAATACACTTTTCAAATTATATATATTTATACTTATATATTTTGATATGATAATTAAGCAAATGATTTTTTTTTAAAATATAAAGATTTTTTGTATAATTTCTTAGTAATTTGGAAGTTATCATTAGTTTTTCATGACATTTGAGAATTTTAAATGTTAAATAAGTAGTTTCATAACATACAATTTTATAAGCTAAAATATCTTTTAATATTTCATATAACTCTAAATAGTAAAATTTATTTATTTTTATTTATATATACATTTATTCTATTATTTTTAAATTACCAATTAACATATATTATGTACATGAATAATACAATAAGTAAATTTATAATATTCAACTCAAAATAAAATATGAATCTTTCATAAGTTTCTCTATTAATATATAAAAATATAGGAATAATTAAATGGACACTTACTTTCAGTCAATTTTTTTGATCTTACATTATTAATCCATGTCAAAATGTTTTTATGAATTATTATAAGCAAAAGTATTAAAATAAATGTACGATACATAATTATAAAATAGAGTAATTGAATATATTAGAAAATATAAAATTTAATATCATTCATTATTTAAGTGGTCATTAATTTATCAAGGTTTTGAAAATTTTCAACTATGTCATCTATAAATATGTCCCATATAAAAGGGTTTATTTCAAATAATTAAAAAAGAGTTCTCCATTATTATATTACCAAAAAACTAAAATGATTAAATTAATAATATAAAAATAAAATTCAAAGTTTATAGTTGTTATAGGAGGTACCTATTTATATTTGAAATAAATTCTTCATTGAAATTATTATATTATATATATAGTTTTATCAAAAATTATTTTACATATATAAAAAATATTGTTGTAAAAATAATTAAAATTTAAAAACTTTAATAAATTGAGAACTTATATATAAATTAATTTATAGTTATTCATATAAACTCCTAACTCTTTAATAAAGAAGTGATGATTTGATATTTTAAATAAATATTTCTTTATCTCTTTAACAAGCGACAAATAAATTGTAATTTTTTTTAAATAAGTCCGATATTGAGAGATAATTATGATTATTAAGTATTTTATTTTTGTTTCGAAGTATATTTAATATGAATTATGTAAAAGTTATATATATATATATTTAAATTCTAAGTTATCTAAAAAATAATTATTTAACTAAGAAATAAAAGAATTTATTTGATCAAATGATTGAATATTTTTTTATTTATTTAATAATTTTTTTATTAAAAATATTTGAATGTTGGACAAAAAACTCAAAATTATAAGAATTTAAATTATGAAACTAGAATCAAAATTGCACAATTAGATAAGTACAAAACTGTGCTATATATAATAGTATAAGCATATATATATATTTTATCTAGATGAATCAAGAGAGCTACAACTAAAATAATAGTGAAATAAAAACTCAATATCAAAGATAAAGTCTTATATGAACATACAAAAAATATTTGAAAATAGTATTGAAAATAAATACATAAAATATAATTAATTTAAATAAGAATGTACTGCATGCCAATGTTTTTAAGTAATATAAAAATTACAATCCTAAGTTGGCCATAAGAACTTTAATTTTAAATAGATATTGAGAAAATAATAAAGTAATAACATTCATTTAATATTTAAATATATTACAAAAATATCTAATTAATGTAAAATGAAAACAAACCAAAAATATATAAATACGTGTTATCAAAAAAATATTAAAAACTTTCTACAAATTGAACATTAAATTAATTAAAAATAAATAAAAATATTATTATATTATGCTAATTAGGGAAAGAGGTTCTACAACTAAAAATATAGAATCGCACTACAAATAATGTGAAAATAAAATGTAAAAAGAATAATTGTAGAATAACAAAATTTACATATTAAACAAATAGGATATTTATCTATTAATTTTATGATAAATTAAATTTGTAAGATAGAATTTTGTGAGAAGAGGACTTAATATGATGCTTAGATAATATTTTTAAAATTATGAAACTATTTAGTGAGATAAAAATATGATAATAGATTTTTTTTAATCACCATATGCTATAGAAATTGATATTGCAATTTTGGATAAACACAACATGATATTTTAGTTGTAATGGATAAGTTTAACATATAAAAATAAAATATAAAAGTAAATAACAGCCAACAAATTTTTTCCAATTGAATTAAAAAACTCAAAATCCTTAAGGATCCATAAATTTGTCTACCTCATTCAATGAAACACCCAAAAGAAGGATACTCATGATCAACTATCAGATGGTCAACACACCATTTGCCTACAATGTCATAACTGGGTGACCAGCACTGAACAACTTCAAGGCAATTGTCTCGACCTACCACATGAAAGCCAAGTTCCCAATAGCTGCAAGAATAGGTGAGTTACTTTGCAATATGAAGGAAGCCTGGCGATGCTACACTATCTCTGTTAAGGCAAATGAGTAGAAGACTCGACCCAAGCTGAAACCTTCAGGGGACATCCCAATAACGGAACCCAAAGAGGGACAGCAGAGCAAGAAGAGAAAGTTGAAAGAAGCCAAGTCGAACCAGTCAGAGAATTCAAAATCATAAACTCAAGCCTAAAAATCTTGACAAGACTATGAGGATTGAGACCAATCTGGAAAGCAGCATGGAATGTCTGATGGTAGACTTCCTCATGAAAAACATTGATGTCTTTACCTGGAAAGCTACTAACCTCCAAGAAAGCCACTCCAACATCATTGTCCACTACTTAAATTCAAGTCAATCAAGTAAAAGACTAGGACTTTCAATGTTAAAAGAGCGTTTGACCTCTAGACAATCGATATGTTATGCTATATACAACAATGCATAGGTATAGGTCGAAGATGGCGTAGCACTACAACAAAGAAGTTCAAGCAAGAAGTTTTAAGATAGGAGACTTCATTCTCAAGAAAGTTGAAGTTTCGAAAAATGAGGGAAAACTCGACCCAAAATTGGAGGGCCCCTACTTGATAGTCAAACCGGCAAAGCATAATTCTTATCGACCAATGGATATGGATGGAAACAAGCTCCCTCAATCATGGAATGCAGTAAACTTGAAAAAGTTTTATGTATGAAAAGGTTAAGGTCTCCATTCAACTCTTTTGTAATTTGGTTACAAACTAATAAAAGCAATTTATATTCAAACAAATACTTGTTCCCAATTACAACAAAGGCTTCTAACCTAATCATATAAACAAGAAAATCATTTAAAGTCAACCCAGCAGTGAACCACAATTTGGTTTCATACCATGATTATGATGTATAGCCTACTCACTTAATAAACAAGAAAATCATTTAAAGTTGGCTCCATAGTCGACCACAACTTGAGATTGACGTTGTAGTCAATCATCATCTTCACATCGCCCAATGGCCACATGCATCATGATGCAAAGATCGTACACAACTTGAAACTTATTCAATAAAGTTGTCCCATGATCAACTACGGCTTCAAGCTTATTCATTTCATTATGATGAAAATATTTTAAGTTGGCCCAACAGTCAACTATAAAGACTATCTCAAAATCAATTTTGAATAGATCAAATCGATATGAAAATTCTTAGATCTATTCAACTAATTCTTTTAAAATCAATCTTATAATTGGCCATTAATTTGGTTCTAAACCAATTAGATAACACTCATTCATTCATTAAAAGATTGCATTGTTCGACGAGTCAGATGGAAGAAAAGTTTATTTCTCCATTTATTCATATGATCATATTGAAGAATAGAACAAAAGCAATAAAAAGAAGCTAGTCAACAAAGAGTGATTGAAGCAGTTGATATTATAAAATAAAATGTCAAATTACATCACAAAAAGTTGTCTTACAAATGGTTCATAACACCTCACAGAGCAAGTCTAAACAAAACAAAGCAACAAAAAGATGCAGCTTCAACTCTACCCAGCTCTTTCCCCTCCACTACCTTGAGCAACTGCCATCTCATTAACAATATGGTCAAGCTCGTCACCAAAGGTGCTGAGCTACTCGCCATAACTGCGGCTGGTCATGCAGCAAAAGGTACAGGTGATGGCATCTATTATTGCGGAGCACTTTGGGAAGCAACTTCCCAGCGAGCAGCTGTTTGTTGGTGCACTTGTACCTTTTGCTGATAAGTTATAGCTTGCTGGTGAGTATGATTCATTATTTTTCTCAATCTAAAATAAGACAAAAGCAAACACATTACTATCGACTAGAAACTACAAACAAAAAAGCAATAGAAATTAACAATGACATCTCCTTAATCAAGTATTGGTTGGCAAATCCAACCGAGTAGGCGATAAGCCTGCAATCACTAAGTTTTTCTCTTCAATATGCCACAATGTCTCCATTTCACTAAACTTGACCAAGTCCTGGATAAACATATTATTCCAAGATAAGCTCTTCTTGCTAGGTATCTCGACCTAACCCCTAAGCTACCCCTTAAATATATTGAAACTGACCCTATCCAGAGCATAAAAAAAGAAATAGCATTTTTTTTCCATGCTTACCCATGTGAAGATAAGGGGGTTACTAAGAACTTTAGATGAGGGCTGTCAAATAATAAAAGCCTGACTCCTTAATGCTACCTGACTTTTGGGATATCAAGGGGTGTAAGAGGTTGCAAAATTTATGAAAAATAGGAGCTGGTTGTGTGTTAACATTAAAATGACAAAGCTATACAAGGTCGAAAACTAGTTTGGGAGTAATTGGGTGATACAAACCTGAAGGCTAGTTAGGAAATTAACTATAGGCTGTGCTATAGGAAACCTAAGCCCACATTTCAGGGCATCCTCAAATATTGTTATGCAACCAATTGGAAGTCATTACATCCTACCACTAGGCTCAAGAACGATCAACTTGTACTCCGAGGAAATGTGATACAAGTGCTTGATCAACGCTAAATCCTTATTTTTGATCTCAAATATAATGTCACTATAACAATCAGCAGTAAATAGTCTACCTTAAGATACCTAGGGTCAACTCTCATCCCCAGATGGCCTAGCCCTACCTTTAACATCAACTCGAGTATCACTTGAACTGTCAAAAAAGCTAGAACTATCACTAGAAGACTTGCTAGTCCCACTAGTCGAGTCGCCTACCCTTATGGTCTAATCCATATCTAATCGGGTCTCTTCGGAATCACTCCCTCTGCCATTACTCTCCCAAAAAATCCTAAGCATCTTTTTCTATTAACAGTTGATCAAAAGTAAGAGATATCAAACTTGATAAGGTCAAAAAGAATTACAAAGATGACAAGAAGATCAAATTCACAATTCTTGGTTAGAAATAGTAAAACTATGCAAAGCTTGACCTCTCAAATTGCTGTAAAAGGGCAAATGAAAATTTTCACCATGCTATTTATAGGCTTTAGCTTGTGGATAACTTAACCGGCTAAAGCAATTAGCTATCGGCTATTAATTGCATAACCGTCAGTTACTGGATTACGATGCCTAATGTAACTGATGCATTAAATACACTAAAACTCTAATCGAATTTTGAAATTTAAAGATCCTAAATGCATTAGATCCCTAGCCAAATGTGTTTCAGTTTTCCAAGTCAAGTACTCTCCATTCCTTCTTGTCAAACAACTCGATTAGGACTTGGGAGTAGGGAGGACTCATGATATAGGATAGCCTAATAGACCCAACCCACTAATAATTGACCAAGTTATTGACCAGCCCCAAATCCTCATTGGGCCATTTCACCAGCTTAACACACTAGCATCTTTTCAGTTGACCTATTATGGTCAATTAGCTTGAGAATGATCATTAAGCCCTCAGCTAGAGGCCTTCGAACCCAAGAAAGTCGCATTATCTCAACTAGAGCATGGTTAGATGATTTGTAGACATCAAAACATCTTGACCTTAGGTTGTCGATTGAAGCAGCATAGAGCAGTTCTGCGCCATCAGTCAAACTCGCATTAAATGTGTCATAACCACTACTATGCCACATTAAATGTTTTGACAAGCGATGTGCTTCCACATTAATGGTGCATACCTCCATTGTACCTCCATGCCTTGAAGAGCAAGAGGGGGCGCCACCTAAATAAGTAAACAAAAGAAAGAAGACCTAAAGGTCCTCAAGTAAGAACAAGCATCCTCTCTACATAAGCAAGGGCATCGTGGACATCTTAACCTCCTAAGAGAGACTATAAATACCACATTTCTACTTCTCAACAAGGTATGTTCACTATCACCAAAGCCCTCTCTTTGTCACTCTCTTTTCTAGTTAATTAAGTACTGATTTGAACATCAAAGTACCTTAGCTGAGTGCTCTTTGGTAAGCTTGATGTTTGTTATTGTTTACATGACTCAACCCGACTTCATGTAAATACTCCATCCAACTCCTACTCTAGTCAATTTTGTTGGACTAGAGCCCAACACACTGTCAAGCATATCCCAATCATCATCAATATGATTTACCCAAAAAATCCCTATAAGATAGAAAATAAATGTATATAAATTTTAAAAATCTTATCCAATCTCCACTTATTTCTCCCCCTTCCCAATACATATAACTCTCCCCCCTACTAACTCCTTTTCTCTCTAATATCTATAACTCTCTCCCCCACTAATTCTCTCTCTTCTCAACACTCATAACTTCTTCAATAGGTTTCGATTGCACTAGTGATATTCCTAAAATTTTCTACCAAAGGTAATAATATTATTGTTTAATTCTACATGATATGAATGAGATTGATTTATGATTTATAATTTTTTACTAAATTATATCAACATAATTGATTTACTTGGAATTTTTGTTTGATTTCTGCCGGACTGTACTTAATTATGCCAGAGAAAAAGTGTGGTGTTGTGTGTTTTGATGTTATATTATTATTTCCCCCGTTTAATATTATTTTATCTGTGAATTAAAAAATATTGTTATCATCCAGCCAAGAGTTCAAGCAAAGCATGAGATTGATGGAAATATCTCACTAAGATATTTAGGTTTGTAGACATATTTGTCAATAATATTTTTTATCATGTCTTTTTTGCCATTAGATAATTCTTGGCATTACCATACCTATTTAAGTTTGTTCTTGTTGTTATGGCAAATGTATTCAAACAATCTACTCCATTAGATCATTCTTTCTGTAGATAAATTTTGTTTTCTTCTCAAAATTGTTCTATAGTGCAGATTGCAGAATATGAAGTGGCCACTTCACCTAATTTAATCATCAGCACTCTTGTGCATTATGCTACATTTGAGAGAAATGCAAAACACCAAAAATGCCTTCGGAGGAATAATTTTTCCAATCATAAGGCAAGACACAGTTAGTATTTGATTTGATGGAAAGCAAGTAACCGTACTTTCCGATTGTTTATAGCTATTATTTATATATTATAGAAAAGCATCTCCGTCGTGAGTGCAGTTCCTTGACGATAAGATCAAGAAACACTGGCAGTCTACATAAACTAAGGCTGTTCTATATAGCAAAATCTATTCTTTCCCTTTGCCCCAAGTACGTGTCTGGTTTGAGTTCTTTTTCCTTGTTGAGTATTTTTGTCCTGGTCTGATGAGATGACGACGGAATCCGGAGGGTTTTGAGTAATTCTTACTTCAATTCTATCCTCCATTATAAATTGACTATTTATTTTTGTTATTTAATATTGTCTTTCTTATATAGATTTATATAACATTTTAATTGTATCGTGACAGTTAAAAATTTATTATATAATATATATAAGTTAATTTTTTATATCATTTCAAAATAAAAATTTATTACACTCAAAAAGTATTTATGTACACGGGGACGGTGTACTACAATTGCTAACCTATATCATATACATTCATCCACGCATTTTCTGTTTAATAAAAATATATGAATGAATATGTAATAAAAATACAATTTGGCAGACACAATGTTAGATAAATAAAGTTTTATTGAATTAATTAAGAAGTATTTTAAATTATTTGTATATTTTGAGTTTAATGAGATATTAATATGCGTTATATATTAATCTAAATATTAAAAACTAATTATTATTTTGTAATAATTTACATCATATTTAAAATTTGTTATGTGGCAATCTTAAAAATGATAAAACAAATTCATAAATAAAAATAAATAAATCTTATCATGCTGACTTTTAATTAATATTTTTAATCTTCAAGTGTTGTAAAGTTATTACTGCAACCTCTGCATTATTAACCAAATTATACTAAAAAAAATTATCTTAAAAAAAATATTTGCTCACATATGTCATTTTAGAATATATATTTTTATATAAAGAATTTAAAAGTATATTAAATAAATATATCTGCCTCATCATTTATTACCTTTTTTATTAATTATTTTAACTTTAACAATTTAACGAATCTATATATGATCCATAAATTTAAAATTAATAATTCTTGATATTCTATAATTTTAGTCAGGCTATATAAATCATCTTCAAAATTTAATATTTTCAAATGAAATCTCCATTTTATGTATTAAATAGTAAATCCCCTTTTTGAAATATTAGAACTATATTATTTGTTATTTAATTATATAAAGTAAAATGAATATTATAAAAAAATAAAATATTTGAATAATAAAATTTATTTTCAGTGTACCAGACACAGTGCAGGATTTTCTTTATATAAAGAAACTTCTCAATAGTAAGATGAAAAATAATCTATAAATTATTAGATAAATAAATACTTCGCGATTCATTTGAATTATTCATTGTCTATTTAAGTCCTTGATTATTCATCCATCAAGATATTAAAATATCTACTATTTCTTGAATCAAAAAAATTTCATGCCCCCTCGAGAGAAATAATGAGAAAGGAATCAATAGTAAGGCAAATATATTTGTAATTAAAAATCAACAAAATATTAGAATTGTCTACCTAATTTTATTTAATAATTTGTTTTTTTGCATATTTATTTTTACTTTTAACGACGGGTGCAATCGTAAAAAACGAAAGGCTATTACTTTTGTCCTTTGTATAGGGGTTTTTTGTTATTGTATAAAGGTCTGAATCCAACAAAGTTAATGAGGGTACTGCTGCTTTTTTCTTGTACAAGAGTGTAATGGTTGAAATTCATTTTTCTAAATAATCAATAATTTTGAAGCCATACCTAACCTTAGCTAAATCCAAACTATATGGAACTGTAGTCTTAGCCAAGTTTTCATAGAAGTTGGCTATATATTCTTTTCACATGTACTTTTAAGATTCACAGCTTAGCCCGCTTAGTTAATTCTTTATAAAGGGGAATTGAATCACATTCATACCATCTTTCTCTATCTAAAGAAACTTTTTTTATAAGAGCTACGATCCAGAGAGAATATATTTGAAGAAGAATAATATTTTTAATCTCAAATTTTGTTTTCTTTCTTGGTGTTCAAACATGCCAAAAAAAAAAATCAAACGAGTTTCAGCATGTGGTAAAAAAATCACAACAATGGGTTTTTGAGTTTAACTTACTCTTGTGGGATCGCAACTCTTTATCTTGATTACTATAGTACATGTGTCATATAAAATATAAGAACATGATAATTTGACGTCATTCTCACCTTTCTTTGACTCAGCACCACCGACAATCTGTTCAGAATTTCAAATTCAACAATGGCAGCTAAAACATGCCAATAAAAATAAAAAGAGTTTCCACGTGTGGTAAAGAACTCACAGGAATGGGTTTTTGAGGTTACCTCCCTCTCGCGGGATCGTGACCCTTTGTCTTAATCATTTAGCATGTGTGCTGCCAAAGACATAAGGACATAATGGCTTGATATCATCCTCGCCTTCCTTGGGCTTATCCATCACCAACAACCAGGGTTTCAAATTCAACAATGACAACTAAATATGAGGATTGCACTCATTACAAACTTAACCCAACACCTTACAACACAAGCTGATGATGGCCATACACTACATGTTTCTATTTTCTTGAAGGCACCCTTTTCTTTCAAGAGGATTTGCAACATATCAAATCCTGGTAAGGTTTTTCACTTTGCATCAAATTCAACCATATGCAAGCAGTTATGTTGGTATATATACATATTACGTTCATGCACAATTTATTATTTTTTATTAAAAATACAAAAACTTGATGATTGTGGCGCCCCCATGCAGGATAACACCTAAGTTGAGGTACTATTCCAATTCGTTCCTTAAGCATGCATCAACACAATCAATAGGCCCAAAAAAACTTTTCACAACTTTTCAATAAGCATCAACAACATCACAACCTCATAGCATGCTTTAATCTAAATGCCGAAGCTATATCAGAGTAATGGATACCATATTAAGAGTTCAATAATATTCAACCCAAAACATCATCACTGGTACCATGATTCATACATACAAACCATAAGTTTATTAGTAGTCATGACATATCACAACATCTCTAATCAAAAGAACCTGAAGTGCAATCATATATATACATACATAAACATGCTCTAATGCAATTCATCTCTATTAGGTTTGTTGGATCTCATATCCTTTTATCTTTTACTTGCCTGAATAAAATTAGGTAATATATGAGGGTGAGTCATAAGGACTCAGTGAGGATAGTGTAAAACAATGCATGACCAAGTGGAAATCAAGGTCCACAGATAACAATCGATGATAGTTTAGCATGAGGACAACAAGTCAATGCCAAAGAAAACAACAAAGAAAATCAAGTTACTAGTAATTGTTAGGTCGAAAACTGTGACCGTTGGCTCAACAGCTTGTTCATCTCAACCGATCCTACTAAGGAGGTTTAGGGATATCTCAATTGATCATAGTCGAGAGGTATAAATGTCGCTCGTTTGCCTGAGATATCAACTCGATCTAGACTAGGATACCACTTTAGCCTTATTGCTCCATGACCGAAATACAATTACAACGATAGCAAACCCAACCACATATGCAAGTCAAAGATCAAATATATCATGCATATCAGAACATCTTTATGCCTTCGTAACAGTACAATAATAGTTAATTTACTATAGTAAATCATCAATTGAGTAGCTCGAGCATGACAGCCCAGCAATAACAGTAGATGAAGCATTACAGCTTGGCATTAACAATAGCTCAAACGTAACAGCTTGGCAAGGCGCTCAGCTAACAGTTCTCTTGTACACATATTTTTCAGTTCGATCAATTAATCAGTCAAATGCCAACATTGTAGAACAATGAGTTTTACAATACAATTTCAATAAAGCTAGTACGGTAGATGATGACAAGCAGAATCAATCAAGGAAGTCAACATAGCTAAGGACAGTATAAGATGTAGGTTCAATCAGTACGATAACATTTAAGATACGAAATTGTTCATGGTACTAGAACAAAAACAAATAGTTGATTCACATAGTTTTGATACACATTAGACAATGGTGCTATTCACATGCTCAACAATTAATGATGGACAACAATATTCAATGAACAATAGTTAAGATAGTAGAACCTCACAAGGTTTAGGTAACAGCAATAACAATAATCATATCAGATATCAAGCAGAAGAACCTCACAGGATTCTACAGTTAATCAATAATACTAATGATAGCAAAGATAGGTATCAGATCAATTGAACTTCATAAGGTTCAATCACAATAACATTGCTTTACTCAAAGAATTACCAAGTTGGTGGATCCTCACCTTAATCATGTCAATGATGTAGTCAAACTCTACTGATCCTCAATGTCAAATCCTCTATCACCTATTCAAAAGAGTAACCTTATATTAAAATTCATATTCAATTCTAACGATCACTAACACTCAGAAGCATACCAATAACAACCTAAATCTGAGTAATTATCCTACTAATACATGGGTTAGGATTTGATTCAATATTACTGCCTTAAACATGCTATTAGTATCAAATATATAGATGTATATAGGATTCACTCATATACATAGTTCCATAATGATACTTGATATTGATTATAATAATCTAATTATCAATAAAAATCCAAGCTTTTGTCAATTAAGTCATGATTACATAAAATTAGGATTTTCTACACTTAGTATGCTATATAACTTATAGTTTACATGAAGTAATACAATTTGGGATTCACTAGGCTCATTTAATTGATCAAAGGTATTCTGTTTTTACGCATGGTTGTTCTGATCAATTGTTTCTATCATTATATTCAACAATACAAAGTTTGGTGACGATCGAAATGTGTATATACACATATGCAATTACATATATAACCATCATCATTTTTATACCAATTTTCACAAACGAGATGGAATTTTGACAATTAGATCGCGTGCATATGTTCATCATGATGAGATGGTAATTCTGCCCACTTGTTGCCATCGTTGGAAAACTAAACCACCACCACTAAAAGATGCAACTTAACTTACAGAACTAAAGCCCTCAACCAATTTCAGCAAAGCACCCCAAATCACCGCTCAATTTCCACCTGAAAGTAGCTCTGCCGCCTTACGTTGCCATGTTGGTTTAAGCCGAATTCCATTGCCACTATTGGTCCATTTTAAAATCTGAAAATACTGGTGAGTTCCTGGAGCTGAGCTCTACAAAACCCAATTTTTGGTTTCGCCAATCAGTTGTTGGGAAGTAGACCCCATTGAGCTTTGTTGTTGCTTACTTTCCAATGTTGATTTCACTGCCTTCCGCCAGTCTTTTCTGACTGCATGCGGGGTCGACAAGGTCCTAGGAGTGAAGCGAAGGTGATGGTCGGAGTCGTTTTGGGTCTTGAATGGTGGCCGGAGAGGGAGAGGTGGTGGGCGGTGATGAAGAATGAAAAATGGGGGTGAAAATGAAAATTCTGATTTTTATAGATTCAGCTTTTCCAAATTTGCAGATTGACCCCAACTATTTAAGAAATCATTCAATTAAGCCCAAAAACATTTTTAGTGTAATTCAATTTAGCCACTAGTTTCATGAGTCCTCACATTGAGTCCTTTAATTTAATAAAATTAAACATTAGCCCCTCATAATTAAATAAATGGTGTAATTATATTTTTTAAAATTGTATTTTAACCTACAAAACTTTTGAAATCTTCACAAATTTTAAATAAATTCTTGGAAAATAATATTTAAATAAAATATCAAAATATTGCAAATTTTAGGGGCGTCACAATGATGACCTGATCAGTTGCCAAGAATGAATGTCCATCTGCTCAAAGATGTTGTTCTGTCTAAACATATATAATAAGAAATTTTATCTTGAAAAAATACCTAAAAGGATGGTACAATAGAAATAACTCATAAACTATTTTAAAGTGTTTAATTTCTCCAATATGAGGTAAATCAAATATCAAAACCAATTCTAATTATGAAATTATGAACTTCGTAACTTAGCTTGAGGTGTACCCATTAACTTTCAACATGTCAATTAAAACACAATCTGAACTAGATCAATAAATTGAAATAGTTTAATAGTTTTGTTGAACATCAGAATAAGTTTTTAAACATAGGTGTACCACTGTACTGATGGACGTAGAAAATATGAGAAAAATAAAATATTAAAAAGTTCAGATTGACATTGATAATGGGACCATGCGTACTTATTAGGACACAATAATTGCAATGATTTCATTTTACCTTTTGTGTCTTCCCATTATTTTTAATTAGTCAAACACACAGAAATATAGCTGTGAATCTCCTCAATTTTGGTACAATATGATGAGAATTAAGAATCTTTTGAATTCCATATCTAATAAAATTAATTATTACAGAGCACCTTGTAAATAAATAATTCATAAGATCCTACCATATCTAAAAGAAGGAAATGATATGCAAAGATGAAGTCCGGCAAAAATAGCATGTGGACTCTCAATTAACACTATAAAAGCACTTTCACTCAAATCCGCATCATATTTACATCATGATATACCAACACCATGCAGTACAATACATCCCTCATCCTCATCACAATAAAAAATAATAAACAATTCAAAAATCTTAATCATTTTCACCTATTTTGTTCTAGCCGATACTTTTTCCTACTTTTTTAATTCGACGGGATCACTACTTTACATGTGATAATTTGTATCGCCACAACGAATGAAGTGAGAAGAAAGATGGGTAGTGACAATCGTCGTCCTTTAAATTCATATAAGATTATATTATATATTTTCATTAAAATTAAAAACTGTATTATTTAAAAATAACAAAATTATTTTTTATATTTTTCAAAAATTCAGTCTCAACCCAAGATTAAAATTAATAGATAGCGTTGTCTTTGATCATGATGGTCAAGGAAATCATATAATATAACATCAATTCAAATTTAATTTGACAACAAATAAATGAAAATAGCTAAAATATTAGCATGTGAATAACTATTTAAACTAATATGTACATTTGACACGAAGGTAATTGGATTTTATGATTTCAAAAATAAGAAACAAAAAAATACTAAAAAATAATTGTTGCTATAATGCATGTTCTTTAGGCGCTTATAATATAATAGTCATAATATGACGGGAAAATAGTAATTTGGCATCCAAACTATGCATGTCTTTATATTCAGCTAATTAAACTTTTTTTTAACACTTTATCATTTATACTATGCTTTTTTTTCACCTTTCCTTATTTAAATATTCAATCTCGTAAGATATTACATTTTTATCCCTTCATAGAAATGATATAACTCTTTTTTAAAGGTATTTTCATCACTTGTTGAAATAGATGTCTTTTTAACTTAAATTATCATGATGAGATTACATTAGAAAAATTTGTTATATTTTACAATTTAATGAGGCTACATTAAGAAGATGAATATTATGCCCATAAAATTAAAAAGTTTCACTTTAATATATCTAAGGGATTAGTCATGTCTTGAGTTAGTTGTCTAAGGGATTAGGAATTCGTCCATCAACCATGAAATCTTGCGCTAGCTGGAGTGGAATAAAAATAAAGAATCCACTTCAACTCTCACTCGAGATATATACATATACATATACATATACACATACATACATACATACATACATATATATGTATATATTTAAATCTATAAGGCATTAGGTCTGCTTATTTAAAGTGATGAGATATATTAGGAGAGAATCACATCAAATATGGGGAAATTTAACTACTTTCTTAATGTTGATAATGGTTAATTAAATATTGGGTACCAACTAGCTATTATCTCATTCAATTAATATTTTGATGTAACAAATATTTAATTGTTTATCAAAAGAAAATATCATATGTTATTCTTTTTGCATTGAAACAATAAGTAGTGTCACCTTTTTGAAAATGATATTTTTATTTTAAGAAGATATGATGTCACATTAAATTATGAATACCATTAACTTTCAAAAATTATTTTAAAATTAAAATAATTTTCTTTATTCAACTGTTATTTGAAGTGCTATCTCTGTTCAAGCATGTGTAATGAGCGGTTTTATCTTTTCTTGCAAACAAAGGGCTTGTTTGGTTATGTTGTCTCAAAACTTTTTTCAACTCTTAATACAATACCAACCAAATTATTTTATTGTCCAAGTTACACTTTCAAAACATATTTTTTTCCATCCAAAATACAGTCCAAAAACAAAAAAAGCAAACTGCTCCTTCCTTTTGTCACTTTACATATTATATCACTCATTCATTAATTCATATATTTTCTAATAAATAAATGTAATTAAAGTCTAATTAAATATTTGAATTAGTAAATATATTAATGATTACATGCTAATTAAAATATTATCAACATTATTTCAAATATTGCTTAATTAATTATTATTTATATTATTAATTATATAAAATTTTAAAAAATTATTTAATTAACAATGCATAATAACACATTTAACAATGTTTTTGCTTAATTATCATAAATACAATTTTATAATTAAATATTATTTTTTTAATTTTTTTACTTTTATTTATTTTATCAAATTATTATGTCATATAATTTTCTTAATTATAAATATTTTAAAATAAATTTAAAATGAAATTAATTACACATCATTTCTCCACAATCACAAACCAATATTACAATGATATGTACATATATCAATCATCCACACACACACACACACACACATATCAAATTTAAAAATATAATTTCACTCTATAAATTTAACTATGAAGTAACTAATTTGACATGCACATTAAAATTTGTTCCCTACAAAATAATTGTGAACAAACAATTTTATTTTTCATATTTTTTCAAAACAAAATCAAATAATTGAGACTTTTGAATTTAACTCCCAAAATACACTCTTTGAAAAATAGCGAAAATAATTGTAAATAAACAATTTCACTCTTCACATATTTTCAAAATAAAATTAAATAATTGACACTTTTGAATTTAACTCCCAAAATACACCCTTTCAAAATATTTTTCAAAGAAAGCCCAAAAATATAACCAAACAAAGCCAAAAATTTCTAATAACAAAATGGCTTTAGCTTATCTGTCCGGTCTTTTCACATCTCCCATCCCACGACCTCTCCCAGCTGTTTTATATGCTCCACTCCAGGCTCCAGCGCCAAGCTCCAAGCTCCAAGCTCCAAGACCCCAGGCACATGTAAATATATATAGTCCGGTACAATACCATAGTCTATATCTATATATATAATATATGTATGTATATCGCGTCCCAATGCTCCACGCGCAGCAATTCAGTTTCTATGGTACTTGTTAGCGTTCACTCTCCAGCTCACCTCTCTCTGTCTAAAACACACACACACACACACACATGCACAGACAACATCTGTCTCTTTCTCTCTCTTAATTGGTTTGTTTGTTAAATCTCTGTTTTCTCGCTCTAATTCCAGCCGTATTTAACAAAAAAAAAATCTGACGCTGCATTTGGAGTAAATTTGTGAAACCCTTTTTTATATAATCACCGAAAAGAACGGAAATTTAACAAATAAAGAATAGAAAGCTTTTGCTTTGTGGCAAAAAGGTTATTGAGTTCCCCGGGAAGGGAAGTGTTTCGTGTTTCGTCGGACGCATACATACATACACACACGTGTAATACATAGGTATAAGTAAGCTTTGAGGGCGAGATGAGAGGAGAAATAGCATATAGGAAAGAGGAAGATAAGGAAGAGGTTGGGAAAGAGGAAGAGATGGAGGAAGAGAAAATGGTGGCGGCGCAGAGGAAGTATGCGGCGGCGGTTGGCGGAGGGTTTCCGCCAGCGAGGAAAGTGGTGGTCGTAGGATATGCTCTTACTTCTAAGAAGATTAAGAGCTTTTTACAGCCCAAGTTTGAACTCTTAGCAAGGTAATTAATTTTCTTTTTCTTTTTCTTTTTCTTTTTCTCTTTGCAGTTTCCATTTTTTGGGTTAAATTACTACAAGTCTTGGAGAAAATCACGAAAATGAAGCTGCTTGTTATGTAATTCTTAATGTATCTGATTCTTTTGGGTCTAGGGTAAACGATCTTGAGTTTTTGAATTTCTAATTTTTATACTGGATTCTGGGTACGCAAGGATTTTTGGAGATGGAGAAGTGTTTTTTGCCGGTTCAGCTTCAGTTTTTCTTTTGTCTTTTTTCTTCTTTTTCTTCCTTTGTTTCTTCTTTTTTCCATTTTACGCTATAAACGCCGCCTTTTTAAGGCAACTGTTCAGAGGGGAAAGACTGTGTTTTCCTGTGGGGATGTAACTTAATGAGTTTTGGAATTTAAAATGTGTTTATGAATATTCTACATGGAATATCCTTTATGTGGCGTGGCCAACACAAACAGAAAACTCTGGCTGTGACAAATCTACTGAAAGATTTTTGTGGTTTAAAATGATTTCTGTCACAACAACAAAGAAATTTCAACAGTTATTATATGTTACTTGTCATTTTCCATTGTATTTTCTAGGAGTCAGTGTGTTGATTCTGTCTGGTTTGCGTCCTTTGTGCTAAGGTGGAAATTTGAGTTTATTGCTGAATTTGCTTTGACAACTTGATACTTTAGGTGAAATTGTTAGTTGTCATAGTCTCCAGTTGTTAATTCTATTCTTTTGGTCTGCGCTTGGACCAAAAGATTTCTGTAGGCTGCATGACCCTGTGTTTGGTTTGTATATCTTCATTTGTGGCATAACTTTTTGGATGCTTTTTATGTTAAACGAGTCTTGAACTGTCAAATCAAAATTTGTTTATACAACTTGAGGTGGTAATGTAGTGCATACGTTTCATTAGTTTTGAGGTGAAGGGAGAATGGCATGAAATATTGATGCTTATTCATTTAATGGCCACAGAAAATTGCCAGCATAATGACTCTTTTGCATAACAATTCTTTACTGAACCTTCCGTAGCACCTGGAAGACTATCAGCCGTTAACATTATGTTGATGCAGGAATAAGGGAATTCTATTTGTAGCTATTGATCAAAGTAGACCTCTCTCAGAACAAGGTCCTTTTGACATAGTGTTGCACAAGGTGAGTTGCTAGTGCTTTCTCCACTCTCTCCATTTATCAATCCAGCTGCTTTCTTTTCAAGACATATCGATATATGCACTAAATTAATACTTTTTGCTTCCATCATCTCTCCTGCAGTTGTCCGGAAAGGAATGGGGGCGAGTACTTGAGGTTGGTTTTATCTTTCAGTCTCTGCATTTATATTAAACAGTGTCAATGACTAATCATTTATGATTGGAAAGATAAATTTGATTACTTTGGCAGTCACGTGAAACAAGTTGGTGACATGGATTCGATATTCGTCATGACTGACTGGTGGGCAGCCTGCAGCCTGCAGCCTGCAGCCTCCCTTTTGAACTTATTCCCACCTAATCTAATTGACTGAGTACTTTGCTCCAATCTTCCATTGTGAATCGTGACTTCACAAATGTGGTTTCATCTTTCAGTGTCTGCATTTATATTAAACAGTGTCAATGATTTATAATTGATGATTGGAATGATAAATTTGATTGCTTAGGCAGTCACATGAGGCACATTTATGACATTATATTTGTTGTGACTGATTGGTGGGCAGCCTGCAGTCTGTCTTTTGAACTTATTGACATCCAACACAATTGACCAAGTACTTTGCTCCCTCCTCCGTTGTGAATCATGACTTCACAATTGAGGTTGGAGCCTTTACATTCCACGAAAAATGATGTTCTCCTTTAAGCCTGATTTGTGGGTTTAGATTCACAGAAGATTCCTGGTTCAACTTTTTCAGTGTGTTATGCTTTCCATGATCATCACCCACCCTTATATGAGAGGGCTAACCTATTTTTATGTTTTTCACACTGGGCAGTATTTTTCTTTACGTGCCTTTTGTTTTGATCACTTGGACTTTTAGTTCACTTGTCTTTTTCTGTACAAAATGGTGAGTTGTTAGTAACTACTATGCTAAATTTCTAGTTTGGAGTGATGGAAATTGATTTATTGCTAGAAGATGAACAATGAAGCGGCATCATTGCTTAACAGGTCTAAAAGTACAAATTTCTTGGATATTTAGAGTTGTTGGGTTACTTCTCTGACATGCATTTAAGATTGATGTTCAGAGACAACCATGAGAAGAAAATAAAATAATCATGAACTCCTCAACTCAAAAGGATTAATGTCTGAAACAAGGACTCCCATTATCTAGTGAATTTTTTTCAGTGTTTTTTCCCTTGGATTGAAACCTATCATGCTAAACATATCTGTTTGAGAATAAAAGAATTGAAGAACTGAATGTGCGCAAACTTACATGTTTTTAAGATTCTGAGACAGTTCAAATTTTTTACTGTAGTTCCTTGCATTGTTTGTGTGCTAGTATTGCAGGCTCAAACAAACAGTTTGAGCTAATGCAGGAGTCTTGGAGGTTAGTCTGAACTAAATGACTATCTCTGTTGACAAAAGTAGAATCTTTTTTCAATTTGTTTTTCTAGTTGCCTGGCATCTTACTGACAAGAGAAGAACACATTATATAAACATGTTTCTTGATCTTCAAGATGCATTTCTTACTGAAAATGGTAGCATGCTCATTTTGCCTGGAGGGTCTGTGTTTGATCTCATTATTTCAATCTTGATTTATTGTAGGATCAAGCAAACTTTTTGGGAAATAAGTCCTATTTCTTGGAGAATGCCTGACTTGATGCAGTAACAAATGCAATATTTTTGACCTATGAAACCAATCTAGTTGGCCAATATACTTTAAAAATATTTAGGATGAAAGGCACCGTGAAATCACCTTTTTTGATCTTCCTGATGCTTCAACAATCCAAGATGGGATCATTTCTTCGGGATGCTGCATATTTTCTTGACATTTGTCTTCATAAACTTATTGATTCACATATACTTCTATCTAGATTGCCATAATGCATGGAACTACCAATTTATTTGCATTGATCCATAATATCTATTGGTTGACATGGAATGAATTTAATTTTACTGGTATCCAATTGCTTACTTTTTCTTCTTTTGTGCAAGTAGAAAATATTTTTCTCATTTGATGGAGGTGTTTGTGGATTTGAGGTTAACATATGAACATGTTTGCAGAATTTCTAAGGTCCTTGCTGATCATTTCTTTCTACCTCTTTTGAAGGATTACCGGGACGCACATCCTGAGGTCACAGTTCTTGATCCTCCTGATGCCATACAGCAAGTGCATAATCGTCAGTCCATGCTTCAAGATGTTGCTGACTTGAATCTGTCAGACCCCTATGGTAATTTTGACGGATATGCCTTTGGATAGATTTGGTCTTTTGTGCCTGCTGAAGCTTTGTCTTTTCTTGATAGAGGGCAAGGGATTACCTTGTTGAAAGTCTGCTTGATGCTTATTTATAATAAGCGTGGCAAAGAATAGTTTACCTATCCTTTTGAAGGAGAGATTGATTAAAATACATTTGGCGTGCAGGAAAAGTTGGTGTCCCTAAACAGTTGGTTATCAAGAAAGATCCATCATCTATTCCTGATGCAGTAAAGAAGGCTGGACTGAGGCTACCAATTGGTATAGCTCCATATTTTGCTTGCAACAATCAGTATAATGAGCAATTTTTAGAGAGAGCTCTATGTGTGCGCGACTTGTACAAGCACCAATTCATCATACATTATAGAGAATTCTCAACTGTTTTTTGGCTGCATTGATCACTTTTTTCATAATCTAAATGACACATGGATGATGAAATTTAATACTGCTTTTTATACTCACTTGGATGCTAATGTTGTTTGAATATACATACTTCAGTGGCAAAGCCTTTGGTAGCAAAGTCACATGAGCTATCTCTTGCTTATGATGAGTTCTCCCTCCAGAAGCTGGAGCCCCCACTTGTTTTGCAGGAATTCATTAATCACGGTATGAGGACATATTCCATATTCTTTTCAATACCTCTGCAGTGGTTTGCATGGTGGAAAAGATCAAATAATGTGTTTTCATTTGATCTTTTTGCTATCTTGTTGTAGGAGGTGTGCTCTTCAAAGTTTATATTGTTGGGGAAACAATAAAGGTGGTGAGGCGTTTTTCACTGCCTGATGTCAGCAAGCGCGAACTATCAAAGAATGCTGGTGTTTACCGTTTTCCAAGAGTATCTTGTGCTGCTGCATCTGCTGATGAAGCAGACTTGGATCCTTGTGTTGCTGGTGAGCTGTATTCTATTTGAAGTACATGGTCTTTTGCTTGCAATATGTTCAGTGTGTTCACTAGGTTCTTATCTTTTATTTTGTCATCCTATTCCTGCAGAGCTTCCTCCACGACCATTACTGGAGAGACTGGCCAGGGAACTTCGACGGCGGCTAGTATGCCTACATTTACTGTTAACTTATTGGATGTTTATTAGGTCTCTAGCTGGGATCTTTGTTGATTATTAATCTGATGCTCTACTGATAGGGTCTTCGGCTGTTCAACTTGGATATAATTCGAGAGCATGGAACTCGAGACAACTTTTATGTGATAGATATCAACTATTTTCCAGGTAAATGCCATAGCCCAGTTTTATCATACTCAAGAGTAGATGGCTGCCTTGGACAAAGCTAAAATCACACCCAGATAAAGTTTGCATTTTTGAATTGGAAATATAGCCTCTTTGCAGCAGTTCCTTACATGTTCTTTTGTAATTTTCAGGGTATGGAAAAATGCCAGAATATGAGCATGTTTTTACTGATTTCCTTCTGAGCCTGGTACAAACCAAATAGAAAGACCTAAACCCTGGCAATAGCAATGCCCTGTGCTGTCAAAGACATGATTCTCCGTAACAAGAAAATGAAGCGTGGCAGGAAAAACTGGAAATGCGAGTCCTCCAATGCATCAATTAGCATGGGAGAGTACAGAATACCGACAGTCAATTTTGGTACAAATGCAATCAATCATCTTGGGAAAAACGATTTGATGATTCTGTGAAAGCCTTCTTGGGTTCATGTTTTCTGTTTATTTTCTTGCACATTTGGTATTTGACTGGGTAGTAGTTGATTAGTTTAGGCCTTAGGGCCACTTTCTCACATTATAGTTTATGACTTGTGGTAGCTTTCGGCCTAGGGATATTCCATATGTTAGGCCTTGTGATCCTCCTTGTAAATCCTCCCCTCCCTTGTTAAAACATGTAAAAATCACTCCTAATTTGCTAATTTGCGATTTCTTTTTTGTCCTTTGGAAGAAAAAAGGCGGTGTTGGTTTGATGGCATGCTTAACTTTGATGTACTATCTCATCTCACTCTTCAGGGCAACAATCTACAACACTGTTGCCTCGGTAACTTTTGTCTTCTCTCACGAGCGGTGTGGCTGAGATACCTTAATCTTCCATCTCCGGTTTGGATGATGAGTTTCAAAAGAAATGTTCAAAAAATATTTATGTGTAAACAATAAATGGTATTAGTAATTTCTGTAACTAACTAATAATAATCCCATGCCCTGCCTGCGTTACACAATTTTATGGTTTCTGCATATTGAAAACATATTATACCTAAAATTAAAATTAATATTTGGAATTTGAAAAAGTTGAAACAATATATAGCACATGCATCATAATGAAAGAAAAATATGTAACAGGTATTATCATACAATGATTATATATCTTATATCATTAACAAATTTAAGATGTAACTTAATACAAGAAAATATAAGGTGAATTACTTATATTAGCGACAAATTTATAATTGAAATTCTTTAATAATAAAATTTGTAAAGATTAGGCAAATTTCGTGTATTTTAATTGAGATATGTTTATATTTAGTTATTGACGGGACGGGCACAATTAATAACGACCTTCGAAATTCATAGACGAAAGGAGGGTGAAGAATTAATCGATAATAAACTCTTCATAGTTTGCATTTGCACATAATAATTGAGGATTAATTTTCCAAAAAAGCTACTGCATTCTCAATGTAAAAAAACGACAGTTGCCACAGCTAACGTAGAACCTTAATTTTTCAAATTAAGCAAAAATCCATAAAAAATATTCAAATAATTCATAATAAACTCACAAGATAACAAAACAAGCTCAAGTAATTCGAATTACTCCGACTGGACAGGCTGTGGGGGAGGGGCGGCGGAGGTTTCGTCTGAGACAAGACTCCAATCTGGGGGGAGAGGGGG
>JACGDI010005287.1:384455-397290 GCA_014898725.1 Jacaranda copaia | reverse complement strand
TTTATCGGAGATCGACCTCTCTCTTTATATTTCTGGTCATCTCGCTCCTTTTTTTTCTTATCGATCTCGGAGGATTCGAACTTGAGTTTGTTCATCTCCTTCTGGGTCATGTATCTTTCGGCCAGGTCAAGCAGCTCCATCGACCTGGGCCTCTCTCTCACTAGTGCATTTGTGCATTCTTTGTGCCTCAGCCCCAAGAACAACACGTCGATCAAGAATTTGATCCTGGGGTTGTCAATCTTCAGGGCCTCCGTATTGAACCTAGTGAAGAAATCTCGGAGAGACTCTCCCTCATTCTGCTTGACAATATGGAGGTGGGTGTGGGGGGGCTTTGCCTTTCTCCTGCTAGCAAATTGGTGCAAAAACTTATTGCACAACTGGTCATAGGAATAGATAGTCGATGGTTTCAGCTTTACGAACCAGTCCAATGCAATTCCTTGAAAAGTGGTCACCAACATTTTGGCATAGATAAACTCGTTGTGACCATGCAGCTGCATCATGTGTTCGAACTACATAAGGTGCTCATTGGGGTCAATTGAACCATCATACCTCGAGAGATCGATCAGAATTTTAGCGTCCACTGCAATCCTCTCGTCGATGATCTTCTGTATGAATAGTGACCCTCTATCCCGATGAGATCTCTAGGGAGTATCCGCATTCTGTGCTTTGTCAGTGTTTCTCCTTGAGATCTCATCGAGTCGTTGGTTCAGTTGCTGCACCTGATGGGAAACTTCTTCCCACTCATCCTGATTTGCTTGGGAGACAAACCTAGTGCGCTCGGCCCTATAGTAATGTGGGGCTCGACTAGGCTGATGCACCAAATTTGGAGATTCATCTCTGTCTTCGCGGTAGTCGTGGTTTGGGCATTCGAACCTATCGTGCTACGGGGTTCGATTAGGATGAATGCTATCCTCTGAGTTTGCCACCTCCTCACGAAGTTTTGGATACCTTCTTTCCATTGGCTGGGCCTGGGACTGGGCTCGCACCAGGCAAGTGTCTGCCTGGCCTCCTGACGGGAGGGGCTGTTCTTCGAGAGTCTTTTTCTAGTGTTGGCGATGGGGCTACACTGGCGGCAGGAGCTGGCACTAAAGTGTGCCTGTTCAGAATAACAGATAACTGAGCTGATATCTGGGCGAAAACCTGCTCACTATTCATTTGCATTAGCTGGGACATGGGTAGCATCACCAGTTGCTCCTGGGGGCGCTGGCGCCTGGAGTTGTTGTGTGTTGCTGGGGGTTAAGGAGTGGTGGAGAAATAGATCTCCGGTTCTCCTCCCTCCCAGAAGTTACTCTGCGTGTGTTCACCATTTTTACGCTGCAATCTCAATTATTCCCACAGACGGCGCCAAATGATGCTGCTACAAGCTGGAATGTCAAGTATTCCGATGGATTTGAGTGTTTTTGGGCTTGAGATCTGCAACCATGAACACACGTGAACTAGTCGAGATGCCCCCTGCTAAGGCACTCCAATGCTCAAGTTAGTTTAGATGGAGCAGAATATATAGAGAGTATGCAGTGAATAGTATAAAATGGTATTACCTTGAGCGCGGCTAGGCCTGCTGTATTTATAGTTTTATGTGGGCAAAACTTTACCCACATACCCTTATCAGGTGTGATAGTCCTTTCCCCCTGTCTGGGGGTTGAAAGTCATTTCATGTTTAGAATCTGATACAGTGCCTGGTGGCTAAATCTCTAGTTTTCCTGGATAATCGTGCTAGAATGGGCACGTGTCTGTCAAAGTTGTTGGCAGCAGTTATACCGGCTGCCACATGTCATCGACGTGGAAATATTCAACCTACTAGATAAGCGGATAGAGGATGATACGGTGGTCGATTCGTGTCGACCAGAGACAAGAGCTCGCACGCATGGTTTGATCCTAAAGTCGATACGGGTCGACTGCGGATGCTGCCACGTGGAGTCGGTACCGATCGACCATAAGTGCTGTCACAAGGGATCGATTTAGGTCGACCAGGCACTTATTATTTGGGCCTCGTGGGCTTTATTATTTAGAATTGGGATTGTTAGGCCTATTGGGCTATCCCATATCAGTTGGGATAAACAAGTTTTCAAATGGTTAGAAATACAATTATTAGTGTAAAGCACCAATATTGATGATAAAACATTTTATTTGGATGTCGATATTGTAGGAAAAAATAGAGATTCATAGTTATTTCAATATAATAAAGTCTAAAATACTTAAATTGGATGATGTTTAAAATGTATAAAATTGATATTGCAAATCATAAGAGAGTGCCTCATTGAAACAAAATAAATACTTTAATTATTTAACATTATACTTGATTAAGAGTAGTCTACGATGCAAACTTGGTTGTACATACCTCATGTGAGAAATGTACAGACGTATTTAACCTAAGTCGTTGGATTTAAAGTTTGACATCATATGTTTTCATTTTGATGATAATTGGCAATATAATAAAGTACATTTAAGTTGCTACCTACATAAGAGGTTGATAGTGAATTTTAATTAGTTATATTGTTTTAATATCTTATATTAATATATTGGCTAACATGAACCTATATTTGTATTTTAAAAAATTACAATTACTCCCCAATTTTAACAAAAATCTGAAATGATCATTTCGATCATCATTGAAAATATTTAAAAGAAAATTAAGAAAAAAATTAAATAGTAAATGACAAATACACTTTATTAAAAATATGTTCAAAATATTTATATATTTAAATATATAAATATATAAATATATAAATATGCACTTCTATATTTACAAACACACACACACACACACACACACACACATATATAACAACCCCACCCTAAATCCTCCCGCCTGCCCCACAAACAACCACCATAGCCTGGCGGCCGACCATGGCCAGTAGCTCTGGCTGGGCCACTGGACTAGCCATGGCTAACCCGATCATGGTTGGCTGTCTCTGTTGGGTAGGGGCATGGGGTTGGTTGGGGAGAAGGGGATGATGGGGAAGGTTGTTGTTGGTGGTGGAGGTGAGGGGTGTTTGGAAGAAGGAAGATATGTATATATATATATATATATATATTTGAATCTTTTTAATTTATTTTTTAATTGATAAATAAACTTCATTAAATTAAATATTGTTTGTTATTACTATTTTTAAGTATGTATTTAACATTATCAAAATTAAATTATCTAAATAAATTAAAATTTTTCTTTTTAGAAAAATATTTTACTTATTAAATAAATTTGGTTAAATTATTATAAATATATTTATTTAATATTATTGAATATACAAATCAAAGTTGTTAAAATTATATTGTTAGAATGATATGTTTAAATTTTACTATTTCTAATTTATATCTTGGTTAGTAAATAAATTCAACTAAAATTATTTATATTGTTTTAGATATGTTTATTATTTACCTTTATGGAGTATGCAATTAAAAATAATTAAATTATGTCATCCATGATAATAGATTTTTATTTTTATTTTTATTTTTTATTTTAATTTTTTGGGAGAATATTATCAAATATTAAAATGTATTAAAATTTTAAAACACAAAACAATGACGTGTCATGAAATTAATACCAACTTGTTGTAAAATAACATGTGTCATTTATTTGAGGGTATCTCATATGATTGAAATACATCAATACCTCATCATAGACATGCCCCACTTGATTACTAAAAAAAGATACTTCATCTTAAGAAAATAATATCGCAATAGAGTGTTCTAATATTGCGATAAAGTACCATTTATGTTATCTTTTCAAACTAGTATAAAACATCATTATGGGTGGTTAGTGTATCATATTAATATCAATGTGTAGTGCAAATAAGGTCTCATGACTATATTTGTCCTACAACTAAAAAATCATTTCATGATGTTCAACAATTACTTAAATAACTAAATTTAATCTAGTTTCAAATGCATTTGAAAGTATGCCATATTTATCAAATTCAATACTTAATCGTAGAAAGATAATATGTTTCTAGTACTTAAATGTGAATTATTATATTAAATTTTCATAATCAAGTATGCCTTTTAAGTATTTTTGTACTCTATTTTTCTGTAGCAGAATTTACCTCAATTTGATGGTGAAACAACTATAACACTGACATATTCATGAGAGGTTAATTGGTTCTAGATGGTGGTGTCAGAAGGATACATTTACCTTATTCATCAATAGTTTATACTAGTATAAATGAAAATACAAATGGTTGGATTTGGCTATTTATGTTCACAACTATTTGTGTACATACTATCACGGCAATTATTTAAAGAAAACATGATTTTAGTGCTTTAGAGTGTCTTATGTGTTGTTTTACACATCAAATTAAGATAAATTCGATAAAAGAAAAAGGCAGTACAAAAAATGGTACTTTTTCTCGATTTGCAGTATCATTCTTAGTACATAAGAGTTTAATTTTAGCTTGTCTTAATTTGGCCATGGTCTTATGTTCATGCAATAGCCAAATTAGGCCAAATCAAACTCGATCTCTTACATATTGAGAACGATACCGAAAATCCATGAAAAAGTACCCAATATTGGCATTTATGTACTCCAAAATTGCTTTTACGTATTTAATTTGCCAATGTTGAGTACTTATTATATGTGTTTATGTACTTGCTTTTCTAAAGGTCGAGATGAGACTTAATTTGATGTGTGAAACAACACATAAGACAACATAATGCAACAAAACTGCGATTTGTTAAATAAATGGTCGTGATAGTATGTGTTAAAATAGTTGGGAACTTAAACACTCACATCCAACCACTTACTCTCTCATTCATAGTAATATAAACTATTGATGCATGAGCCAAATGAATCCTCCCAACACTACCTTTGAAAATCAGTGAACTTATCATGACTATATGAGTTCTAAAACTAATATGCCATGGTCTTATGATCATGAAATGACCAAATTAGGTCAAATTGAACTCGATCTCTTATGAACAGATAATGATATCGAAAATTCATAGAAAAGTACTAGGTATTGGCATTTATATCCTCTAAAACTGTGTTTATGTACTTAATTTGCCAATGTTGTGTATGTATCATATGTGTTTCTATACTTGCTTTTTGAAAGGTCAAGTTGAGGCTCAATTCGATGCGTAGAACAACACATAACACACTCTAATGCAGTAAAATTATGTTTTGTTGAAGAAATGGTTGTGTTAATACGTGTTGAAATAGTTAGGAACTTAAAACGCCCACATCTAAGCATCTGCACTCTCATTCATAGTAGTACATACTATTGATGCATAAGCCAAATGGATTCTCTTGACACCACCATCGAAAACCAGTGAACTTATCATAACTATATGTGTGCTATAACTAATATGCCATAGTCTTACGATCATGCAATAGCCAGATTAGGCCGAATTGAACTTGATCCCCTATGGATGAGAATGAGACCAGAATCTGCAAAAATGTAACCAGTATTAGCATTTATGTATCCAAAACTGCACTTATATACTTAATTTGCTAATGTTGTGTACTTATTATGCGTATTTCTATACTAGTTTTTCCAAAGGCCAAGTTAAGGCTTAATTTGATGTGTGGAGCAACACATAAGATACCTTAAAACGATAGAATCGTGGTTTGTTGAATAAATGGTCGTGATAGTATGTGTTGAAATGATTGGGAACTCAAACACCCATATCCAACAACTTGTGCTCTCATTCATAATAGTATACACCATTTATCATAAGTCAAATAAATCCTCTCGACACTGCCATCTAAATTTAGCAAGCCTATCACACTATATGAGTCCTAAGACTAATAGGCTATGGTCTTATGATCATGTAATGGCCATATTAGACTAAATTAAACTCTATCTCCTATGTGCTAAGAATACCGAAAATCCACAGAAAAGTACTCAGTATTTATATTTATGTACTCTAAAACTACGTTTATTTACTTAATTTATCAATATTGTGTACCTATTATGCATGTTTCTATACTTGCTTTTCCAAAGGATAAGTAAGGTTCAATTCGATGCATGGAACAATATATAAGACACCCTAATGCAACAAAACTGTGGTTTGTTGAAGAAATAGTTGTGATAGTATGTGTTAAAATGATTGGAAACTCAAACACACATCCAACTACTTACGTTCTCATTCATAGTAGTATAAATCATTAATGCATGAGCCAAATGTATCCTTCCAACACCACCATAGAAAACTAGTAAACTTATCATGACTAATGAGTCCTAGGACTAATAAGCCATGGTCTTATAATCATGCAACGGTTGAATTAGGCCGAATTGAACTCAATCTCTTATGTGCTAAGAATGATATCAAAAATCCATAGAAAAGTACCCAGTATCAATATTTATGTACTCCAAAACTAGGTTTATGTACTTAATTTGCCACTATTGTATATCTATTATGCGTATTTTTGTACTTGTTTTTTCAAAGGTTGAATTAAGGCTCAATTCAATGGTGGAACAACACATAAGATACCCTAATGCAACAAAACTATAGTTTGTTGAAGAAATAGTCATTATAGTATGTGTGTAATTGGTTGGGAACACAAATATTCATATCCAATCACTTATGTTTTCGTTCATACTAGTATAAATCATTAATGAATGAGGTAAATGCATCCTTTCGATACCACCATTGAAAACTAATGAACCTCTCATGTTTATATTAGTCCTAGGATTAATAAATCATGGTTTGGTAATCATGCAATAGCTAGATTAAGATAAATTCAACTTAATTTGTTATGTATTAAGAAAATATTGTAAATCAAGAAAAATATGGATATTTGGGATTTTTATACTTCATCTCTGCAGTCTTATATTGAATTTGCCTACGTATTGTACTTATTTTGCATGTTTTTGTGCATACTTTGTCTTTAATCGATTTTACCTATGGGTGAAACAACACATAAGACTCTATAGTTCAATAAAATCATATTTTTCTTCAACTAATAGTCATTATAATACATGTGCAAATAGTTGGGAACACAACCACTTGTGTTCCCATTCATACTAGTGTAACCATTGGTGTATCAATTAAATGTATCTTTTTGGCATCACCGTCAAAAGCCAATGAAACTCTTATAACTATATCAGACCTAGAACTAATAAATCATGATTTGGTAGTTATGCAATGACTTATCTAGTTAAATTCAACTTATTTTGTTATTTACTAAGGACGATACTACAAATCAATAAAAAAAAAAGTACTGATTTTTGAGATTTTTATACTGGATGTTTACATTTTTGTATTAAATTTTCCTTATTCTATATTTATTTTGCATGTTTTATAATTTCTTTTTTCTTGGCCAAATTTACCTCAATTCAATGCGTGAAATAATACATAAGACCCTGTAATACACTAAAATCATGATTTGCTCAAGTAATAGTTGGTATAGTACATGTGAAGATTGTTGGGAACACAAATACTCACATCTAACCGTTGTGAATGAACATATTATGACTATATTAGTTCTAGGACTAAGAAATCATACTTTGATTGTAACACCCTAATTTTTGGAATATCAGTTGAGTTGATTGAAATTAAATTAATAAAAGTTTAGTTAGAAATATAAGAATTGAATAATTTAATTGTACGTAAGAAAGGGCTTGATTGTTTGAAATTATGAAGTTTAGGGGGCTAATGTGAGAAAAAAAAAGCTTAAAGGTTTTAAAATAAACCAGTTTGGACCTAATTAACTGAAATTAAGGATGTTAGGGGGTTAATGTGCAAGAATTAAGAGTAGGGGGACTCAATTGAAGATCAAGGGCCAAATTGAAGGTGGTTAAGAAGTTTTGGGGTAAGATTGAAGTTAGCCAAGAAGTTTTAGGGTCAATATCAGAAGGCCTGAAAATATCTTTATATATAAGTTAAGGACGAAATTTTCTTTAATTTTTAAAAATCACCTAAAACCCACCTCAATGGCGAATAACCAATGAATGGCCGTGAAACCCAAAACTAACCACAAAAAATGCTCCTCTTCTCATGAAGATTACAACCACACCCACATCTACCCAAAATAATCGATCAAGTGGCCAACAAAATGAAACTGACGATGGGACTCAGTAGTAGTGGTGGTTCCCTCGCTTTTGACAGCAAAAATGGGACAACTTTTGTTGGGTTTTGGTCGCGAGGAGATGGGTAGTCTAGTGGTGGTTTCAATTTTGGGTTTCGATGAGTGGTAGTGGGAGAATTGACAATGGTGGTTAACGGCAGAGTTAGGGTTTGGCCATGGTTTCAAATGGTCAATTGACTAGTCTATCGTCTTTGGAATAAAAATTTATTTGATGCATTTTGTTCTTAGCATTAAGGCATGTTTGGTGGTGGTGGCGGTCCCTACCTCCAGCGACTGCGCGTGGTGGTCCAACTGCAACACCTGGGGGCCAACAGTGGCATTTGGGCAGTGCCTTCGAAATTTGATCTCAAACTCATCTAGGCTATTCTTGGCTTAAGATTAGATCTCGGTTTGATCCAATTTGGGTAAATTTCAATAATCAAATTTTAATTTGATTAAATTGTTGAATGTAATTGGATTTTTGGATAAAGTTGATTGTGACCTAAACTAAAATTGTTGAACCACGATTTAGTCTAAAGTTATAGATTAATCTTATAATTAATATAGTATTGAATTCAATTGGCTCAGAGGAATTATCATATTGCTATTGGGACTTTAAATAAGATTTTAATAACCAGTTTACCAACTTGTCGAGTTAAGAACTATGATAGGTTTTTACTTTGCATATTTAAGTGTAACATGTAATTTGAGAATTATGACTGAACAGTTAGAGTAATTGAGGAATTTGATAAGGATATTTAAGCATATTAAGAATTATGATTCAGAAATCATAATCAATATTGGGTTTCAATTATTTATTCTGAATTTTAAATCAATTGGGAAATAAGGTCATGAACTGTTTAAACACCTAAGAATTATTATAACTATGTTGGAATACCCTTAAGTTTAATAAAGACATTAGTTATATTTATAGTTGAGAATTAGAGGATTGGTAGAATGATAACTCGCGTTATTTTATGACAGTTCTTGGACGGACTAGAAAACTAGGAATTGAGCAACTACAAGACTAGTAATTTTTCTGCCTTTGCCAAGTGAGTTTATACTCAATAGTATGAGATTCCAATGCTAGGGAATGAACATAAAGAATTGCTATTATGTCCCTATTACTTGATCCCATTTGTATTGAAACCCAATCATTGTTGTTTGTTATTCTCTAATATTCATTGATTCATGATTGTTGTGATACTCTTGATAGTGCACCTTGTCTACACTTCAATGGTTCTGAACCATATCTACTTGAGATTCTTACCTAACTGAAATTCTTGAATTTTAGGTAGGTACATGAGTTCTGACAAAATAAACTGTTTGTGAAAATAGTACTCCACATCGCCCCATCTCACTAAGTACTCTTTTGTGATAATTTATCGCACTTCATCAAAAATTAGCGATTATGTTAAGGAAGCTAAAAATGATTTCAAAATATATGTTTTATCACCATGTCATCTTGGAAACCAGCCTGGTGTTACATTTGTGTGCTTGATGTCAACATAGCAACTTGATATGTTATATGAAATGCTGTTGGACACATTCTATGATATCTATGAATATAATTAATACCTTTAGGGGTAGGCCCTGCGATTGCTTACGGGTGGGCCGAGCAAAACGGACCAACGATGACCAACCCTCAACCAATACCCTGTTAAATACATCTGACTTCGTAGTTACCTGGAGGTAGCTGACTATGAGGGGATGAGGCATATAGCTAGCCATGTCTTCAGTTATGATTATCCGAGCTGATCACTTGGACCAGAGGAATAAGAATTTCTATGTTTTTGAAAGTGGAGAGATAAGGTAGGGGGAACCACCAATAGCTCTTATCTGACAAATATTTTCTAAATTGCAAATGATTAAATCATCAGTTTGATATCGACGCATTAAATCCTTCGTGAGAGATGGTGAATTTTGTGAAGTCTCATCACTGGTATGAGATGGTAGTGAGATGGATCACCTTAAATTTTGACTAAAACCTTCTCTCACAACTTTTAGTAATATCTATACCTTTACTTGTCCCTTAAATACTATTTGTGAAATTATCACTTTGTTATCCTTGTTAAACTATCTCACTAAATCACTTGAACTTACGTTGTTTTATTGTTTCTTTCGTTCTTTACCCCAAATAGGATCGAGCGATGCAAGTAGACTAACCCCAGCAACACATGACGTAGTAAGGGTGATAGAAGTGCTAAGTGCCATTCAAAATTTTTTGGTTCAGAATTGAACATCCGATGGATGTTGTTGTAGAATTAATTACTTCAAAATTTTGATAATTGTATTTTCTATTATTCATAAGATTGATGGTGTAGAATGAGTAGCACTCGATCAGAAATAGGCGCTTCCTGACTAGGGCATTACATTGATAATCATATAATGACTTAAATAATTAATTCAACTTAATTTCTAGTGTATTAAGAATAATTCTGTATCCTAAACAAAGACCATTTTTTAAGGTTTCAATACCTTATCTAGATATATTATATTGGATTTCCTAATTCGATACGTTTTGAACAATTCTAATACTTAATTGTGGTTATACAATAGTGGATTTTCCTAGTCTATATACTATATATATATATATATATATCTTAAAATGTACTTCATTTTTTATATCTTGTAACATATGTATCAATAACCAATATCTATATTAAAAAAAATAAGAAAGATACCATATATTAAAAAAAGAATACCATTTGTTATGATTTCAGTACTTGATTCTACATATATTATATTGGATTTTCCTAGTTTGGTATTTTTCTAACGATTCTAGTACTTGATTTTAGATATATTATACTGAATTTCTCACAGTCTATATACCACATATATCTTAAAACATACTACATTTGTAGCAACATGTAACATATATATCAATAACTAGTATCTACATAAATAAATCTCCAAATTACATTGTAAATTATAAACATCATCCATTAATCATCGATCTACTCAAATAATAATTCATGTGCATATAATGCTTAAATATTGAAACATCCTCCTCAACATTCATATACAAATACTAAAATCATCTTAAGTAAGAACCATCCGAACACATCATTAATCAACTTTGGAACATAGTAAACCATGCTCATACTTTTTTTTTTTTTCCCCTCACCATCACCATCGCCATCATCACCATTGGGTGGAGTCTCAACCTTAACCAAAACATCCCCAACACTACTTGTGCCTAAATACTAATACCCATCACACTAGCAACAACACTCTAACTACCTATTAGGGGACTCTCTCCATACTTGAAATCATCTTATGATTGCAACTTGGTTGAAGCTACTGTTCAACTTTGGCACATGATAGTACAAATGAAATGGGGTTCTCTTTATTGGTTGGATGTGTTGGAACCCAATTGTAGTTTCAACTCCTCCATTACCGTATGAAAGTATTGAGGGAAGCAACCAAAATATAATACTAATTTCCTTCTTGCATTTTTGCAAACAAGGAAATAATATAAATAAGTTTTAAAAACATTTCAATAGCATATATATAATTAAGGTTCTAATACTAGATACACTACTATAAATACTAAATTAGAGTATTTTTATACTAAAAGTATTTGCATACAATACTAAAAAGAGTTAATCGTTTGTTTTTTAAAATAAACAACAAAAAATGATTAGATATGCTTTACAACCTTCAAACACACCGTAATTTGAATAGAATCCCTAAAATTAAGTTGATAACATAGTCAAGATTAGTCATGCTTTAAATGAAATCTATCATTACAAAAGTCAAGTATTAATAATTGAATAAAGTATATATTAATGATAACAAGTATTAAAATAGAAAAATGAAGGAGAAATTACCTTCATTATGAAATTACTTACAATTAGAGTTAAATGTGGTTGCAATCAAATAAATGGTATCTAAAAAATAAAAAGCCATGTAGACTCCAGACAACCAAATTGCCTCACATAGGCCTCATATGCAAATACACACAATACTATTCTCTTATCATCTCATCTCATCTTCTAATCTTCCTATTCATCACATTCTTAACTTTACCCAAATGTATATTCAAAAAAAGTCTTTCAACAAAAATAGCAATAGAAATGCATGGCATCTACTAGTTTTCATGGGCCAAGTCCGTTGCACTACCACTTTCACCATGAAACATGCCTTTGGTTGCCTTTTGACAAAATTTCCCCCAAACCGTCATTCTTTTCTTCAATTTGATGAATGTGGATGAAAAAAAACCAAAACAATATCAGCAAACAACAAACAACAAGAATTCAAATGCTACTTCAATCCTGCAACAAAAAGCACTCACAAAGAAGAAAAATGAAATAAGAGGAGCCTAACAGTTATAATACATTTTCATATGAAGAGGAAAATAGAGAGGAATGAAAAGAGATCATGGATGAGAGAACCAAAAAGGAAAAAAACATGGTCACGCGTCTTCTCGTTGGTTTTAAGAAAGTGAAGAAATCTCTTACCAATTTGTAATCTAAATGCCAAATGAGGGGCCTTTTAGTACTTATGCAATTAGTGGGGAGTGACTCTAAAAGATAAAGTTCAATTGAAGAGTGTAGACCAAGAAAAAACTTGTGGGGGCAAAATTAAAAAATGAAAATAGCTTTAGCTACTTATCTCTAACTAACCATAAATTTAAACAAGTCACTTTTATACTTTATAGTATAAAAGTGTGAATTTTGATCAGTAAATTAGTACTCTTCATACCCAAAATAAAAAGTTCAATTTGGTGTACACAAACTTTTAAATAAAAATTACAAAATATATAAGTTTTGTTATTGTTTTTAAAAATTAACAACATCATATTGCTATTTTAATTTATTATAATTATTT
>JACGDI010005287.1:342398-378412 GCA_014898725.1 Jacaranda copaia | reverse complement strand
GGCTCACTTAGTGGCGGGCCAGCAGATCTGCTGGCCATTGGAGACAGAAAGGCCAACATTGGCATCCTCGTCGCCGATGGGCCAGCAGCAGTTGGCCTCGCAAGATGAGGCCAACTGCTTCTAGCCTATCTGTTGCAGTAGGGTGCAAATCCTGCTTGCACTCTGCTGTTGCTATCACTAGTGAGGGGCCTCCCCACAATTTTTTCATTTTTTTTTAAATTTTAATAATTATAAAGATGTTTTATTTAATTGTGAAGGTTTAAAATTTTACATTTTTTTGGACATTGTAAAAGGTAAATTATTTCTTTATTAAGTTATAATTATATTAATTGTGTTTATGAATTATATAGTTAATATTTTGAGTTATAATTATATGAATTATGCTTTGTGATGCTTCAATGGAGTTATAATTATATTAATTGTGTTTGTGAGTTATGTAGTCAATATTTTGGATTGTAAGGATATGAATTGTGCTTTGTGATGCTTCAATTGTGTTATAATTATATGAATTGTGTTTATGAATTATGTAGTCAATATTTCGAGTGGTAATTATATGAATTATGCTTTGTGATGTTTCAATAGAGTTATAATTATATCAATTATATTTATGAGTTATGTAGTCAATATTTTGAGTTATAACTATATGGATTATGCCTTGTGATGCTTCAATGGTTGTTTTTGGTGCACTTTCTCTTTTTTATTCTTTGAGATTATTTGTAAAGTACATTATAAGTTCTTGTTGAGTATTTTTTTCCCCCTAGCAAATTCTTGCCTTATATGCTACTCATATGAATAGTACTCAAGTGGATTGGGAATATACATATATAATAATTTCCCAAAGAGACATGCCTACATTTTCATGTATATATTATAATCTAATTAATGGTTGTTACATTAGCAAAGAGAATGAGGGTCTGAAAATGTGACTCAACTTGACGTGTTTGACCGCACCCATAAAACAAAGCATGGACTAGGTGATTTTATTGATAACAAGTCTAAGAGAGTTCATGTAAGTGAAATATCATACATCTATTGTTTAGTCTAGACTTTATTTTGATTTTTTTGCTAATCAAATAAAGTGTTTTTAATTACATTTAATTTACTTATGTAGAAACAATATCATGAAAATATTTTGAAAAAGCATGACAATGAGGCTATGAGAAAAAGAGAGGAACAAATTAGAAAGAAAGAAAAAGATATTCAAAGGCTATTGCAACAACAAGAACCATCTCAAGTGTCGTCTTAAATTGAAGAAATTATCAAGAAGTTGATCCAAGATGTTGGAAAGAGCAATTCAACAATAAGATAATATCAAGGTGGCAAAGACTCATAAATAGACAAGAGTTAAGACAATAGTTGCATGTGTTTTCACTTGGATATCATAGTACTTTTGGTTTGCATTTTATGTGATCTAGTTGTTGAATAGTTTGTTGAAGTTTTAGTTTTTTGAAGTTATAGTTTTGTGTTATGGTTTTATGAAGTTTGTGGTTTTGAGAACTTGGTACTTTTTTGGCTTGCATTTTATAGATTTGGTTGTTGAATAGTTTGTTGAAATTTAGTTTTTTTAAGTTATGGTTTTGTGTTATGGTTTTATGGAGTTTGTGATTTTGTGAACTTTTTAGCTTGCATTTTATATAGATTTGGTTGTTGAATAGATTTTGTGAACTTCGTACTTTGCAATTTTGGTTTTATGGTTTTGAAGTTATGGTTTTGTGTTATAGTTTTATGATTTTTTTTTTGTTGGTGAAAGGCAGTTTTTTTGGAGCTAGCTCTTGGATCAAGATTTCCTTGTTGTGGCAATTCTAGTTGATATGGCTGCAACATTGGCATTCTTTCCCAAGCCCAAGCCTATATAATAAAATATAAAATTATTATATAAATAACTTCAAAAAGACTTAAATATTCAATTGATTAATTTAAGCAGCTCAAACCTGCAATATGAAGCCTGGGATATAGATTTCAACACCTTGTTTTTGCTTTCTAGGTAAACGGCAAGCAACTCGACACGGTCCCCTATATAAAGCAGCCAAAATTGCACTTCCCCAACTTCGAGTACTTATGTTCTCAAAATCAATAAGAAGTGGGAGGTAGTACAACTCAATTAGATTTGAGTGGACCTCGCCATCAAAGATCCACCTATCATCATGAGAATCAAACACGAAACTAGCTGCTTTGCTCTATTATTATTTACTTCAGTGTTTTCATCACCAAGTTGTGCTACTGACCTCTTAAAGTAATCTTCGAGCACACTTTTAGTTATTCTTGGGACTCCAATTTGATTTACATTTGTTAGTGCCAATCCAAGGTAAGCAAGTCCTATATCTCTCCATTCTTACAAACTGTAAACCTGAGAACTCTTGGTGATGGGAGTACCACCAATCGGTGCATGAGTTAAAACTGCTATATCTTGGAGAGTCACAGTTGCCTCTCCAATTGGTAAATGAAATGAGTATGTCTCCTGACGCCATCTTTCAACTATAGCTGTAATATGGGCATAGTCAACTCTGGTTCTTGAACTTATATACAAACCATAGAATCCGGTTTGTTTCAGAAATTTCAAGACAATGGCATTCTCAACTTCTATAGGAGGACTGCACCTATGAGTCAAGATATTACTCGTATTTTTTATCTATATTTCCTAGATTATGTGCCGTTCTTGCAATTTAAGAACACTTTCATAACTTGGCCCTGGATGTACTGTTATTATGTGGTTCATGTTTTGATTAAAAAGATCTACAAAGAAAAAAAACTAAAACTTTGTTAGATGATTTTTCATATTCTAAGGTGTACTTCGGAGAAAAGTAAATACAATTTTGCTTTGGTCACAAAAATCTTCAAAGAGTGTAAGGACAAATAAGTATATTTAGTAGCTAGAAAGTTGCCTATGTTTACCTGGGTGGACTATCACACTCTACTGGACTTATAATTTGGTGATCTTTTGTGATCATTTTAGCAAGAGGTTGAGAACAACATGCAAAACTTTACATTAAACGTCAAATATAAAATACCACCAAATGACCCCACAATTTGGTAAAAATCCATGAACTTGCAAAGCTGTGACATAAGAATGGACAAAGAAAGTGAGAGTAAGATAAAGTAATCCATATGGCAAAAGATCAGAATATATCAAGCACAAAATTAAATCCAGGCAATGATGCTCATTAGTATTTGTAGCTATTATGTACCATCACACAGAGTTTGATATTCTTAACTTCTCAAATGATTTATCGTATGATATGTACCCTCCCTCTATGCATCTATGGGGGTGGAGGAAGTGGGTGCATATTTTATGGTTTTATCAATACATATGAATTTAGGGAGGGAGAGGGGGCATTCTTTTAGCTGAATTATATTCTTTGGAACAGAATATGTTAACAACTTGTTCATGACAAATAAATAAGAATGAGATCAAATAACTAAATAACTAAAAGTCACCTTCTTTGATGGTTTCTTTTACGAAACACAATCTCCCATTACAAACCCTACAATAACATGCCAGTAGGTCAAAAAGAACACACACATCCGAAATTTCTTAACTAACTTAAACAAATAAAATAGTCATCATGTATCTTCCATAAATATTTTAGAGCACAAGGATGAAGTGTATCATAACAGTTGATTTCAGTTATTGCAAGATAAATGATTCTTTAATAACAGATGAAACAGGAATTCTAATCTATATTCTAAAACTTACCCAACAGAAACCTTTAGTTCCTGTAGTTCTCAAATTGGGAGAATATTACTTGACACTATATAACAAGTTAATTAATATCATTAGATGACTGCGAAATAGTAATTCTAGAAATCTACATGTTCATGGAAATATAGCAACATATTTTCACCTAAAGTGAACTATATTTTAGTAATAATAATATTAATACTATTCTTCACATTCCAGTTAATTATTACATGGTCCATCAATCAAAGTCCACCAAAAAATAAAATATATCAAAAGAAATGTGATGGCGTGGAAGCAAAAGAAAAATTAAAGGAAGCAGAAAAATGTTAAAATTACATTAATTTTGCAATCTGCAATAGACTATCACCTTAAGTAGAATTCCACTGAGACAATCATAAGAATCAAAATCCTAAAAAAGAAATCCACTGAAAGTGTCAAATTTACAAGACCTTCAAGAATATAAAATAAATAAACAATTTCCTCTTGAGTAGTGAGAAGAAAAGAAGAAATAGAAAACATTAAGCCTCTATCCACACGCTACCGGACGGTGGAAATTGGTAAGACATTGAAAAACTACTCAAAAAAATTTGGAAATGAGCAGGAAAAAAAAACAAGCAGTCTCATCACTAAACTCTGGCCAAATTAAATAAAACACAAAAGGCTCATAATGTGATCATATCACGTCAAGTTGTAACAGAGTAAGCTATATGCATTATTTCATCCTAACAACAAAAATATCCTACCAAAATCAATGCTTTTCATAACCCAGCTTTGAACAGATGTAAAAAACACAAAAATGGTGAAGAGCAGAGGAGTAGCTGGCATGCAAAAATACAAGCAACTGAAGATGTGAGAGATAACATGCATGTGGGTGTGGGTGTGTGCGTATAAGTAAATATATTGATATATATATTGAGTACTATGTATGTGGGTCATTGAGGGAAAGATGAGAGAGCTTTGTTAAAACTTGTAGAGAATTTCCAAAGAGACTGAGTGAGAGTGAGAGTGAGAGAGGGAGAGAATGGAAAGGGACGAGTCCGGCTTCCATGAGATAAATAAAATAATAAATTAACTAAAAACTATTGGAACAAGCTCAACAAAATCAGCAATAATCAGCTTCTATTTATGTTTAGCTGGTAGTTACAATTTGTTAGGGTTAGCTCCTAATCTGTTAAGTTAGTCAACAGAATTAGTTAGCATTTGTTTCAGCTCATTACTTGTATATAAACCATATGTACACAGCTACAGAATGAATGAATGTCTCTTCACTAAGTTCAGTTTCTTATGCTCACGTTCAGCTTCTAATATGGTATCGGAAGTATCTCACCATTGTTGTGCCTCTTTCGTCCTGTGAATTAGTTTCTTCGCCCTCTTCTCTCCTTCCTGTTCTTTAGGGGTTTTCCTTTTTTTTTCCTTCCAATCATGGTTTTTTGAATTAGTGATTTTTCGGTTAGAATAACCTCATCAGAATTGGAACAGACAGCAAAGTTCCGTCGCACCAGTGTGGAATGGGACTGTCCTAGGAAAGGCCAAAATTAGCCGATTTAGTGCCGATACGCCGCTACACACCAATAAGTTGGGTCTTCTCGGTGAATCAGAACGAGAAAGTGAAACGTTACGGGCATTGAGTTTGGTTGCAATCTGCAGATTGAGCTTCCAATGCAACGTTGCCGAAAACTACTTGGTTAAGGCCGGTTGCTTGGCTCTCCACCACCTGCATAGCTGCAACATCACTTTCATCCACCGATTTGTCGCCTGAAGAAAGAGCCATTGATTCTAGACTCCAAACCAAGAGCTTGTCCAATTCTTAGGCATCCTTAAACTCTGGGGCATTCTCCACGTTAGCCAAATAATACTTCAGAAGTTTGAGAGATTGAAAATGGCAGAACTAAGAGATTGGAAATTGCATAATTGCAAAAATGGTGAATTGGTGGCAGGAGAAGACAGGGGCTGGGGACATTTGTGTAGAAAATAATTGCTCTAAAATTGCCCATTCCACGTGTACTAGTAATAAATAAGTTTTATTATAATTATTTTTATTTTTATTATATTATATAATAACTTTTCTAATATTTATGAGTTTTGCTAAATTTATGTAATTTATAACATTAATTTGTGATGCCTAAAATTATGCTAATTACTTTATATAAGTAAGAAATAAAGTTTTAAATGTTTTAATTTATTTCATAATTCATTTGCATTTTTCTGAATTATTTAACAACAAAATTATGTGGAACATCCGCGACCATTCCACGATGTTGCAACGAATTGGAACCTTGCCCTGCATTCCGATTCCCGCAATCGTTCTTGCGAACCATGCTTCCAATCTCTCCTCTACTCTTATAGAGCATCTCAAATCCTTTACTTCTGCTACATCCAATGGTAATTCCGCCATTGATGATGCATAAAACCCCTTCTACTTGCATCATACATATAATCCAAGCCTCCTTCTGGTTTCTAAACCCTTAAAGGCGAGAATTATGCCTTATGGGACCGTGCAATGTCCATAGCCCTTTCGATGAAGAATAAATTCGGCTTCATTGATGGATCTATTCCAAAGGCTCTTGCAGATGATCCTATTCTCCTAAATGCTTGGATCCAAAATGATAATATGGTCATTTCTTGGTTGTTGAACTCTATTTCAAAGGAGATATCTGCAAGCCTCATTTACTCCGAGTCTGCACATGCTATCTAGATGGATCTCAGGCATCATTTTCAACAGAGCACTGGTCCTAGATTGTCTCAGCTATATCGCAATCTGATCACTCTCACTTAGGGTAACAATTCAGTCACTGCATATTTTGCCAAGCTCAAAACGCTCTAGGCAGAACTTAGTAATTACAGACCTATATGCTCCTGCAATCAGTGCACTTGCGGCAGCGTCTCTGCTCTTGCCGATCATCATCAATGTGAATATTTTTGGCCTTTCTCATAGGGCTCAATAATATTTTATGGCCTACTCGAAGTCAAAATCTCCTCATGGATCCGTTGCCGCTGTTGAACAAAGTTTTTTCGCTGGTGTCACAGAAAGAATAACAACTTAACACTGCCACACGCATATCTCATGATCCAGCTTCTCACACTGTTTTTATTGCCAGCACTAAAGGCACCAAGTCTGTGCCTAAATATAATGGAAAACCTACTAATTCTTCAAGATATCCTATCTGAAAGGATAGGTCGTATTTCACTCGGTATTCATATTTTGGTCACACAATTGATACATGTTACAAATTGCACGGGTATCCACTTGGTTTTAAATTCAAGTCATAGTGTCAGCCTGCTTCACAAGTTACTGCATCAGTCTCTTCTCAAAATCAATCTCCTACTAACAATACAGTTAATCGAGTCTCTAACCAGCGTTCTGTTGATAGTGTTGGTGAATTTTTGCAAACCCTAACTCCTACTCAATACCCTTAGCTTGTCAACCTCCCTGCCTCTCACGTTAATTCCTCTTCCAATCAAGCTAATAACGAGGCTCAAACTACTCATATCACAGGTACCTACCTTCCTAAATTTAGTTCAATCTAATTTTCCTCCAAACACTTGGATTGTAGACTCTAGAGCCTCCCGTCACATCTGCTCAAATAAATATATGTTGCAAAGCTTAAAACCTATCCTCAATACCACGGTCTCCCTTCCTAATAATACAAAAATACCTATTTATTTCATTGGTAACATTACTCTCACTCCAACCATTACCTTACTAGATGTCTTGTATGTTCCACAGTTTGGCATTCAATTAATTTCTGTAAGTGCTCTCTTATATGACCAAAATCTCACTATATCCTTTTTTATGACCATTTCATTATCCAGGAGATCAAGACCAAAAATGTGATTAGCAAGGGTAGTAAATTTAAAGATATGTACTTTTTCATCCTACTTCTTCCAATACTCATACTTTACAGTTCTTAAATAGGGTTTCTGCATATACACGGCACCAAAGGCTTGGTCATCCCTCCCCACAAAAACTTACTGAACTAAAGCCATTACTTCACTGTGATAGTTTGGATGTAAAAGATCCTTGCTGTATATGTCCTTTAGCCAAGCAAAAATATCTTCCATTTGTATCAAACAATCATTTGTCTAATTTTCCATTTGAACTCATATATGCTGATGTTTGAGGCCCCTTTAACACTCCAGCACACAAAAATCACAGAGTTTTCCTTACTATAGTAGATGATTTCTGTAAATACACCTAGACATATATCCTTACTCACAAATCAGAAGTCACCACTATCATTCCTAAGTTTTTTACATTCATTTAAACCCAATTCAATGTCCATATCAAAAAGATTAGAACAGACAATGCTAGAGAGTTTCTTCTACTTGATTTTTACAACTCAAATGGCATTATTCACTAGCTTTCATGTTGAGACCCCCCCAGCCAAATGATGTGGTAGAGAGAAAACATCAACATTTACTAAATGTGGCTGGGGCCCTTTATTTTCAATCCTGTGTTCCTTTAGCCTTCTGGACAGAATGCCTTCTTACTACGACATATTTGATTAATAAGACCCTTACTCGCTTGCTCAAAAACAAGTGTCTATATGAGTTGCTATACAAATCTCAACCTGATTATAGTTGTCTCAGGACCTTTGGTTGCCTTGCATATGCATCAACCCTTCAAACTCAGAGAACTAAGTTCGAACCTAGAGCTTATGATTGTGTCTTCCTTGGTTATCCGGCAACTTCCAAAGGTTATAAACTTTATGATTTAGCAAAGAAATAGATCCTCATCTCAAGACATGTCATATTCCACAAGCATATCTTCCCATTTCAACACATTTCGCCTACTATCTCCACACCACATATTTTTCATCATGTAGTTTTCCCTATTCTAACTAATGAACATATCACTTAATCCTTTACTCCATCTCGTCCCTCTATCATTCCATTCCCTAGGTCCCCCTTCCGCTAGAAAATCCACAAGAACAACAAGACTTCATTCCTATTTACAAGATTATCATCTAAATATTCTCCAATCCAAACCCTCTATTAATCACTGCCTATACCTTTTATCATAGAACTTATCATGCACCACATTCTCTCCCTCATACAAACATCCCTTATGTAACATCACAGCCCCCTTGAACCTCAAAGCTACAATCAAGCTTCCAAAATTCCTGGCTGGAATGATGCTATAGAGACTGAACTTCAAGCTTTACAATTAAACCAAACCTGGTCAGTAGTGCCCCTTCCTCCAAGCAAAAATACTGTAGACTTTAGGTGGGTTTACAAGTTGAAGTTTAACATCCATGGCACCATTACCCGGAACAAAGCTAGGCTAATAGCCAAAGGCTTCAGACAACAACAATGGATTGATTTCTTAGACAAATTTTCTCCTGTTGCCAAATTTATCCCAGTTAGAATTTTGTTGTCTCTTGCTACTATTAAACATTGGCACATTGCACAATTAGATATTAACAATACATTCTTAAATGGTGATCTTTTTGAGAAAATGTACATAGATCTTCCACCCGGATACACATCACAACACACACCACATTCCTCCAAAATGTTTTGCAAGTTACATAAATCACTATATGGCCTTCACCAAGCTTCTAAACAGTGGTATTCTAAACTTTTGGAAGTTCTGTTCAAATTTGATTTCAAACAGTCAGTTGCCTATCACAGTTTTTTCACTCTTGGCTCCAGAACCTCTTTTGTTGCTTTACTAGTATATGTGGATGATATTGCCAGACCATCATCAGAAGCTATTTCCATGGTTAACTCTCTTCTCAAGTAGCAGTTCTAGATGAAGGATCTCGATCGCTTGAAATATTTCCTAGGTCTAGAGGTTGCCAGGTCCTCCTTATAAATTATCTCAATGCAATTATAAACTGTAGATGCTTGAAGAGACTGGATTTCTGGCCACCAAACCTACACATGTTCCTCTTAATCCAAACCTCAAGTTGAACACTGATGATGGTTCTCCCTTGCCCGATCCACATCAATTTTGAAGGTTAGTTGGCAAACTTCTCTACCACACCCTCTCCAGACCTGATATCTCTTTCGCTGTACTTAAGCTCAGCCAATTCATGGCCAACCCTTGCTCTCCACATCTTGCCACTGGACATTATCTCTTGCGCTATCTTAAAGCCACCCCTAGTCAAGGAATTTTCTTTCCCTCACATCCAAGCTTCAGCTCTTTGCATTCTCAGATGCTGATTGGGCTTCTTACCCTATCACCGAAAAGTACACCACTAGCTTCTGTGTGTTTCTTGGTTCCTCACTTATCTCTTGGAAATCCAAAAAGCAACCCACTGTTGCCTGCTTCTCTGCAAAGGCTGAGCATCGTGCCATGTCCACTATTACTTCTGAGATCATAAAACTTCGACAGCTTCTTACTGATTTTCAGGTTCCTCATTATACACCAATTGTGCTATTTAGCGACAGCCAATCCGCTATTCACATTGCTTCTAACCCATTTTTCGATGAGTGCACTAAACACATTGAGGTTGATTGCCATTTCATTCGTGAGAAAACAACCAATGGTACAGTCAAATTGCTTCCAGTTCGCTCCAGTCACTAGCTAGCCGATCTCTTCACTAAAGCACTACCTTTCACATGATTTCGGTCTATATTGCCCAAGATGTCCGTGCGTAATCCCACTGTCCACCTTGATGGGGGAGGGGGGTATTGGAACAAGCTCAACAAAATCAGCAATAACTAGCTTCTATTTGTGTTTAGCTGGTAGTTACAGTTTCTTAGGGTTAGCTCCTAGTCTGTTAGGTTAGTCAACATAATCAGTTAGCATTTGCTTCAACTCATTACTTGTATATAAATTATATGTACATAGCTACAAAATGAATGAATATCTCTTCACTAAGTTCAGTTTCTTATGCTCACGTTCGACTTCTAATAAAAACAAAAAGAAAAGAATTTTCAGAGGGTTTTCTAAACTTACTTGGCTACTGGTAAGAAATGCAGTAAATAGCATTTCTTTTGCATATTTTCAAAATAATCTTTTTTATAATTAAATATTTAATTAATTTAGAAATAATCAACTTATTCTTATATATGCAATAAAAATATGGGGCACTTATTTAAAATACCAAAACACTTTCCAAATTCATATTCACCCCCTACTTGAATTTTTATAGAATGAGTTCCATAGTTTTGTTAAAATTTTAGAGCTCACTCCCTACCCACTTAATTTGGCAAAAATACCTATAAGTATAATATTTTTCACTCATTTTCTTTACTTCTTCTCTATCCATACAACCAAACACTCTTTATTTCCATTCCTAAATGCTAAACCCTACCTTCATCTTTCATTACCGAAAATTATAAATACGTAATTATCTTGAATATATTAACCAGTTCTTTATTTTCCGATCGCCTGGAAGGGACAAAAGAAAGATCTTGTTGTTTCTTCAACAATTTCTGATCTCTAGTGGACCTCTCAGTAGGATTCGAACCCAAATGAAGTTCTGACCATCTATCAGAGAAAAAAAAAACGAACCGATCTTGTAGGATTCCCAAGAAATTCTTCGATTTCTTCCGGAAGCAGACGATGCAACCACCATTAGCACAACCACCATATTTTTGCCTTCTCAATTTATTTTCATTCTTCTTAGTTTATTTTCACAATTTGTTTTCTTAGTTTATTACCAAATCATTCTCTCCATCTTGTATTTTTTTCTTAATCAGCAAAAAGAGTATTTGCTGAAAATGTGGGTATGAAGAAAGAGAAATTTTGAAAAACTTTGGGCTGTATCATTTGTATTGGAATTGTAATGTATCTGTGGATTACTTTGTGTACAACTACTTTTCAATATATATTTTCAAACATATTATATGAACATATTCTGTTTATGATACTCTATTTGCAAATACTAACATGTATTTTAATATTTCACTGGGGGAGATTTATACTTGATTTCAGAACATATGTATTTCATTAGGGCAATTATGTACTTGACTTCCACTAAAAATGTAATAGCAATTACTTATACAAATTGTGTGATATATCTGTATTTTAGTACTTCATTAGGGGAGATTTATACTTAATTTCGAGACATGTACTTCATTAGGACAACTATTTACTTGATTTCCACTAAAAATATTCTAGCAGTTGCCTAAACAGATTGTGTGATATATCTGTATTTTAGAACTACATTAGGGAAGATTTATACTTGAATACCGAATATATGTACTCTATTAGGGCAATTATATACTTGATTTCTACTGAAAATGTACTAGCAGTTGCTGAATAGATTGTGTGAGGTATTAGTATTTTAATACTTCATTAAGGGAGATTTATACTTAATTTCAAGACATATGTACTTTATTAGCACAATTATGTATTTGATTTCTACTAAAAATATATGAAGAGTTGCCTAAACAGATTGTTGTGCAAGATATCTGTATTTCAGTACTTCATTAGGGGAGAATTGTATTTCAAAATAACGTTGTATATATTTTGTTTGTTCAATTCATGTACTTAATTTCTAGAATATTGTACCTGACCTCGCTATAATTTTAATGGAACTAATTTTTTAATTGTACAAAATATATTTCAAAACAACTCCATATATATTTTATTTGTTCAATCTTTGTATTTGATTTTATATATATTGTACTTTACCTTGCTACAATTTTAATAGAAATAATTCTTCAATTGTACAAAGTGTTCTTCAAAATAACCTTATTTATACTTTGTTTGTTTGATCATTATACTCGATTTTCTATATATTTGTACTTAACATCACTACAACTATTGTAGATTAGTTCTTTAATCGTACAAAGTGTACTTCAAAATAATTATATATATATATATTTTGTTTGTGCAATTTATATACTTAATTTCTCGCATATTGTACTCCACTTCACTACAACTTTAATAAAAATAATTCTTCAATTGCACAAAGTATGCTTCAAAACAACTCCATATATACTTTATTTGTTCATATTTGTACTTAATTTTCTATGTATTGTTCCTCACCTCACTACAATTTTAATGAAAATAATTTTTCAATTTCACAAAATGTACTTCAAAATAACTCTATCTATACTTTGTTTGTTCGATCATTATACTTGATTTTCCGCATATTGTACTCCACTTTACTACAATTTTAATGAAATTAATTCTTCAATTACACAAAGTATACTATAAAACAACCACATATAAACTTTATTTGTTTAATCTTTGTACTTAATTCTGATATATTGTACTTCACCTCATTACAATTTTAATAGAAATAATTCTTCAATTGCACATAGTGTACTTCAAAATAATCCTATCTATACTTTGTTTGTTCGATCATTGTACTTGATTTTTTATATGATGGTACTTAATCTAACTACAGCTATTATAGATTAGTTCTTTAATTGCACAAAGTATACTTCAAATTAATGATATATATACTTAGTTTGTTCAATTTATATACTTGATTTCTCACATATTGTACTTCACTTCGCAACAACTTTAATGGAAGTAATTCTTTAATTGTACAAAGTATACTTCTAAACAACCCCATATATACTTTAATTGTTCAATCTTTGTACTTGATTTTTGATATATTGTACTTCACTTTACTACAATTTTAATGGAAATAATTTTTCAATTACACAAAGTATACTTCAAAATAACCCTATCTATACTTTTTTTTGTTCGATTATTGTACTTAATTTTTTGCATATTTGTACTTAATCTCACTAATTGTTATAGATTAGTTCTTTAATTGCATAAAGCGTACTTTAAAATAATCATATATATACTTTGTTTGTTCAATTTGTATACTTGAATTTCTACATGTTGCACTTCACCTTGCTACAACTTTAATGGAATTAATTCTTCAATTGCACAAAGTATACTTCAAAATAACCTTATATATACTTTATTTGTTCAATCTTTATACTTGATTTCTGATATATTGTACTTCACCTTGCTACAATTTTAATGAAAATAATTCTTCAATTGCACAAAGTTTACTTCAAAAAAACCCTTTTCCATATTTTGTTTATTCGATCATTGTACTTGATTTCCGCATATTTGTAATTAACCTTACTACAACTAGTATAGATTAATTTTTTAATTGCACAAAGTATGTACTTTGTTTGTTCAATTTATACACTTGATTTTCTGCATGTTGTACTTCGCCTTGCTACAACTTTAATGGAACTAATTCTTCAATTGTACAAAATATTCTTTAAAACAACCCCACATATACTTTATTTGTTCAATCTTTGTCCTTGATTTTTGATATGTTGTACTTCACCTTGCTACAATTTTAATAAAAATAACTCTTCAATTACACAAAGTGTACTTCAAAATAGCCTTATCTATACTGTGTTTTTCGATCATTGTACTTGATTTTTGCATATTTGTACTTAACCTTATTGCAACTATTATAAATTAGTTCTTTAATTGCACAAAGTATACTTTAAAATAACCATATATATACTTTGTTTGTTCAATTTATATACTTGATTTCCCACATATTGTACTTCACCTCTCTACTTTAATGGAATGAGTTTCGTTTCATATTTTTCTTGAGAATAAACAACCAAAATTCTAAAAATGCATGCAATGTTAGTAAGGTATAGATACAAATATGTTAAAACAGTTAAGAGATGACCACTAGCATTCAACAAATTAGGTGATCATTCACAACAGTGTCAAGTATCCTTATGCATTCAAAGTTGTAAACACAATGAGCCTATGACAATCATATTCGTCCTATTACCCATATAAATACTTAGAGCAATTGGAGTAATAGTCTCAAAAATATTGTAATTAACCTGATTAAAACTTTAAATAGAATTAATTTTTCAATTGTACAAACTATACTTCAAAATAACACTATAAATTTCATCTGCTCAATCTTTATACTTGATTTTCAACATATTCTACTTTACCTCACTACAACCTTTATAGAACTAATTTTTCTATTGCACAAAGTGTACTTCAAAATAAACCCATCTATACTTTGTTTATTCGATCCTTGTATTTGATTTTTCACATATTTGTACTTGGCCTCACTATAACTATTATAAATTAGTTCTTCAATTGCACAAAATATACTTCAAAACAACCCCATATATACTTCATTTGTTAGATTCATGTACTTGATTTTTTGAGTATTATACTTCACCTCCCTACAACTTTAATAGAACTAATTCTTCAATTGTACAATGTGTACTTCAAAACAATCCAATATATACTTCTTTTGTCAATATTTGTATTTAATTTTTCGCATATTGTATTGAATCTCACTGCAACTATTATAAACTAACCAATGAATATACAAAGTGTATTTTAAAATAACCTCATGTATACCTAATTTGTTCTATTTATGTACTTGATTTCCAACAAATTATACTTAGTCTCAATACAAATTTAATAGAACTAATTCTTTATTTGCACAAAATGTACTTTCAAATAACATCTGTACTTTGTTTGTTCGATTTATGTTCTTGATTTTCAGTATTTTGTACTTTACCTTGCCATAACTTTTATACTTCAAATCGATTGCATCTGTACTCTTTTAATTTCACTTATAAACTTGATGTACAAAATTTTGTATTTAACATCCACATTGGCTTTGCCAAGAAAATATTGCACCATACTAACATCTAATATCAATAAAGTAGTCTAAATCAATCTCCAATGTCAACAAAATTCAAACTTAAGCATTGTCATTACTTAAATTGATGTATGCCATATGTTTTCTCCCATCTTGGATTTCACATTCTACAATGTAGTGTGAAAATATTAGGTGGAGCAATGAGAGGAAACCTTATCTTGTCTTGCTATTTCTGCAATCAAATATAGAAAAATTAGTATATACTACCACTTATAGTAATGTATACTAAAAAGATTGATGTTTTGTACTACAACTTCTTGTAAAATTTATTTTACATAAACAGATTATATACTACCACTTATAGTAATGTGTACTGAAAGGTTAAATATTTTATACTATAATTGCTTATAAAATGTACTTTACATAAACAGATTATATACTACCACTTATAATAATGTGTACTAAAAGGTTAAATGTTTTGTGCTACAGTTGCTTGTAAAATGTACTTTACATATATACTACCTCTTATAGTAATGTGTACTGAAAGGTCAAATATTTTGTACTACAATTGCTTATAAAATATACTTTACATAAATAGATTATATACTCCCACTTATAATAATATGTACTGAAATGTTGAATGTTTTATACTGTAATTGCTTGTGAAATGTACTTTACATAAACAGATTATATACTACCACTTTCAGATAATGTGTACTGAAATGTTGAATGTTTTGTACTGCTATTGCTTGTGAAATTTACTTTAAATAGACAGATTATATACTACTTTCAGATAATATTTACTGAAAGGTTGAATGATTTGTATTGCAATTGCTTGTAAAATATAATTTTTAGATAAATAGATTATACACTACCACTTTCAGATAATATGTACTAAAGGGTTGAATGTTTTGTACTACAACTGCTTGTAAAATGTACTTTAGATAAATTGATATATACTATAATTTCTTGTAAAATGCATTGAAAGGTTAAATGTTTTGTATTATACTTTTTTGTAAAATAAATTTCAATGTATAATTTCAATTATAAAAAGTATAAACCCCAAGGAAGTGAAGTATAACTTCCATGCATTTCAAATACAAATAAGATATTTTCAAATATTACCACAAAAATTATATATATAACAAATGGGTTCATGTTTTTCACAATTAAAAACAAAGTTCAAACAAAGAAAAATGAGAAAATCTACCTACAAAACTTGTAAAATTGAAAAATCTAAACCTTTGAAAGGAAGAAAAATCCACGAAATGAAAAGCAGAAAACATACCTTTGTGTCCTTCATTCTCTTCCTTCTGTTCTTCGCTCTTCGTTGGCATTCTTGGTTGTCCCATCGTCATAGAATTGCAGAAAAGTAGGTTTTTTTTTTTTTCTTTGTCACCTTGATTTCCTTTTCCATTCTCTCATCTCTTTGCACCCTTTTGTTTGGCAAAGGAGAGGAAGCGTATTTCTTGAAGAAAAGTTGTCATTTGTTTGACTGGGGAGAAAAAAACCACCCATTTGCTGTTTTTTTTGTTGTTTTGGTGAGGTACAAGGTATTTAAATCTTTCTCAAAGATATGGGGAATAATTCCTAAAGTTTGTGAAAAGTAGGGAATTTGGGGCTTAAAAAATCGAGTGGAGAGTAAAGTATAAAGTGAAAGTAAGTTTAGGAATTTTATCTTAATTAACTGTAAAAATATATACAAATAAATAAATTATTATTTTGTAACTTTTGAAATTTCAAATTGCCTTTCTATAAGTTCATATGGAATTGGTTTTTAAACTGATTTTCAATAATAGAAATGCATTTTATTGTATTTGTGCATTATTTCATAACTAAAAATAGCCTGCAGATATATCCTCTAAGTAATACTAATTGTAATATTTTATATTCGTACTTATTTAAATAATTTATCTTTTTTTTTTTGTATATATTAAACTGCAAAAACTTAAAATATTGCAGTTGAAGAAAAAAGGTAACGCGGAGTTTAGAAGGGTCTAATTTGATACTAGTAAGAAAAAAGGAAAGAAAGAAAGGAAGGACGAACGTGTATTACATTACTTATTTGATATTTTGGTGTAATAATAAAATAGTACTAATATTGAAAAAAGGTTTTCCTTAATTTAGTAAAACCGTTGATTTAGATTTGAAGTTTCAATAGAAAAGTATATGTAGGGCTATCAATAGAGCGAATTTTAATCCGAATTTAATCCGATTATTTAGGATATTTAACCGATAAAAGAATCGATGAATATAATCTAATTAAAAAAGTTTGAAATCCAAAATAAATAGAACGAATATAGATATGGCTCGATCCGATACATTAATAATCCGAATTCGAATATATTTAATATTATACATATATAGTATTATACATATATATTACACATAGCCCTTTAGTAATGCCAAAGTATATATTTGGATGAAAGAAGTAATGAACTCTTGTGCAATATATGAAATCATGTATTTTTCATATAAATTGTTAGATTTTGAACTTATTTACATCATAATTATATCAATTATTTTTTTATTTTTTATAACAAAAAATTATGTGGGAAGCATAATGAGTAAGAACCAAATGCCATAATATAGAAAGAATGCAATACAAATCTCGATTTGATTTGAATGAGTTTCTTTTTCATAGAATTTTGAGTTTATAATTAATTGATTAAGAATCATGTATAACTATGTAATTATAATATCAAATAAGTACTATTATTAGCAATTGAACCTAAAGTGTAATGATCTGATAAATGAATGTGATTGAGTTAAATTCTATTGTTGCTTTTAAGTGATCAATAGACTTGAAAGTTTATTCATTAATTTGTTGTGTATTTTTTTTTTAAGGATGAAGATTTTGAATTTGAACTCTACTAAATTTTTAGAAAAATAATAAATATATGATAATTTTTGAAATATTCGGTTTGAGTTTTTTTGGATATCCGACTTTTATTTGGATCCAGATTGGTTATACCAACTACAAATCCGATGGATCTTGAATCGAATTTGGATCTAGCATATTACTTCTGGATTCGGACTTGGATTTAACATGATCCAATTCGAATCCGACCCATTTACAGCCCTAAGTATATATATTGATCAAACTATAAAAAGAAAAGCCAAAAAAATGACAAATTCAGTAAAAAACAAAGGCAAGAAATACTACGAAAATCATTTAATTGTCTATAAGTACGCACCCCAATTTTTGGTTTAGAGGATGTTTGGGTAAACTTATAAACTTCTCAAAATATTTTATAAAATATAAGAACTCGTAAGATATTAGAAAGCATTTGGTAAATTTTTAATAATGAGTTTATAAGATTCTAAAATTAAATGTTAGAATTTTATAAGTTATTTTAAAAGAAAAGAAGTAGATTCTAACTTACTTTTAAAATTTTAATAAATTCATTTAATTTTAACCTTTATAATTACAAATTATCATTACTAACATATTATTAACTCCAAAATTTTATTTTATTCAAAAACTTTAATAACTTATTTTTAAGAATAAAATTTAGCATTTTGTAAACTTCAAAACATTATGTAGGAACTTATAACATCTTTTAAATAATCTTGACCAAACAGTCTCAATTGGTGGCACTGCCTTGGTAACTGCGGTGGAGGAGGGCGGAGGAACCACCAGTCTTGAACCAAATATGGCGGATACAGACATTTTCTTTTTTCCTCTTTTTGTTTTGAGGATAGAGCTGACTGCGAGTTTTGGTAGGGGGATATGCCTACAAGTATAGTCACGGTTGTGAAAAGGTTAATTTTTTTATAAAAGAGAAAAGATTAGTGCAAAAATTTATCTTTATGGTAAAGTTGCGTTATTTTGATTTGCACATTAGTACTTGTCTGACCCAAAAATAAAAAGTTCAGTTTGATTCACGCAGGATTTTAGATAAAAATTAGAGTACACAAAACTTGTGAATTTTTTTAACTATTATTCTTAAAAATAACAATTAAAATTAATAATACCATATTATTATTTTCATATAGTTTTTCTGAACACCCCTAAAAATAAATAAAGGCAATAAAATTTAGAATACGCAAAGCCTTTCTTTATATTTGAAATAAGTACAATTCTTACTGAAATAGTTGCTGACTTGTGAGAAAATTAAATTGTATTTTTCAAACCTAGTTGACATATTTTCTTCAATTTTATGACAATATCTTTCATATCATAATATTATATATTTGTTTTGAAAGAGTGTTACTAAAATAGCTTACAAATTATTAACTTAATTGTTCATTATTTCTTTCACAAATAGTTCAACAGACTACTCAGCAGTAGTAACTGGTTCTCATTTTTACAGTAACTCGATCCACTAATTTGGCACAGGGGACAGTAGTTGGTACACAATTTCAGCAAATGGGTAAACTCGACAAGTTCCATTAGCTATATCTTTGTCGGTACAGCAACGCATCTTTAATCCCAATATTTCACAAAATCTGGTATAGCAGCTTGCAAACATCTGTTAAGGTTGTTTTGAATCATTTTCCCTGCGTTGGCCCATGCAAAAAAAGATCTCTTTTACAGCATTAACTCTTCTTACAGCTCCTTGGAAGACAGTTTCTTTTCCGCTTATGGGACAACCGAGCATCAGTCTCTTCGGACTCACCACAAGTATCATCACTACCAATGCCTACACATAGACCAAAGCATTACAATCAGAAAGGAAACATAGAGGGTGTATGAGTGAACTTACAAGCTAATCAAAACATCCTCTAAGGTGTTTGAGAGCTTATAAGATGTCTAAAAGTATTTAGTAAATCTTTTCTAAAAAGAATTTATAAACTTCTAAAATAAGATATTAGAAGCTTATAAACTCTTTTTAAGAAAAGTTAGAAATTCTTAACTTATTTTAGAATCTTAACAAACTCCCTTAATTTTAAATATATTATTCACAAAATTGCCATTACTAATATCTTATAAGCTCCAAAATCTTATTTTATCCAAACATTTTAAGAACTTATTTTAAAAAAAGATCTAGCATCTTATAAACTTCAAGATGTAGAAGCTTATAAGACCTTTTGAATAAGTTCAACCAAACAGTCTCATAATACCCAAGACCTGATAAAAGTTCCATATACTATCAAGCTGATCAAAAAACCTTTATCCATCATGCAATCCAAAAACATTGCGAATATAACAATTTTTCTCCTCATTCTACAAATAGAGAAGTCACCAACTCAAATGTAAAGAGAGGGAAACGCCATGGAGCTGAAAACATTTTGCTTTTTTCATCAATCCAGTATGTTGTTTTCATCAATTCATCACAAGTCATACAGCAAACAAGTGTTGATGTTCCACGTTGCAGCTAAAACAAAGTACATTGTCAGGATTCCTCCTGCAGCTTATAGTTTTCAATGGCCAATCTTCCCCACCCACTTTATTCGTTACAGATTAGTATCAATCAATTGTGCTCCTAATAACAATTCAACCTGACTTCTGAGTCTGTCCCACCATCCCTCCTTTTCCTCATGTATGCTTTAAGCCATTTGTTTGTTCATTGAGGAGAAGACTAAGGAAAAACTTTTCCAGAGTTATTCGTGACACTTTTGTGTTTTATTTTCATGATTTTCTTTTCCTTTCCCTTATCCTCCTTAAGCTCCAACAATGGCATCAATCATCACTTAGAGCAATTTTTTAGCTAGTTCAAATATGGGATGTCCAATAAGCAGAATTCCCACTACGTATTCTCAAAATTAATGTCCTATTACAAGTTGACGCAAACATCCAAAAGCAAAATACTAGCAGCAGAAAAGAATAGGTAACGTTTCACCATGACGTTACACTCTGGGACCAAGAAAATGCTTCCACATCACAGCACAAGAGTCTATTTTACTGAGTGAGGAAGTTTTTCAGATTCTATCATGAAATATATACACAAAGATATACACATACGAATATCACTCACACATCTATAAATATACTTGAACACACACACACACACACAAACATTTTTTGGTGCTAATATAAGGACAAGACATACCGTCCAATTTACTTGATGCTTTTTCAGGAAGTCCGTTTCTGGATTCAGTTTGATCTTTAATGTGGTAACCATGACGCTTGGTCGATATAGTGATCAATCCACTTCCAACCGCTTCCTCAGGCATCTCGCAGCTCCCATTAAAAGGCTTCATATAACAAAACCTAAAAGAAACAAGAAATCTAATAAAACAAGATACCGAAAATGCAAATTTGTTGCTTTGATATATTGGAATTGCCAATAGTGACATCTATGTGAGCTTGTCAATTAGCTGTTCAAGAAATTAGACACATTCCAATTTAAGGCCAAGTAAAAGTTGGTGTAAGCACAGCATCAACAATCCTTTTTCTGGGGAATACATGGAATTTATACAACCGGAAAGAAAAGTCAATTGCACTGCTGATCTACTGCTGCAGCCTAAGATTATCAAGAGAGTTTTGAAGACAAGACATTCTGCTTGACTTGTTTACTGAATTGGTGTTGTGGCGTACACAGCATGATAATTATAACACACAGTGGGGTTGCAAGAAGCTGCTGCTTCTTCCATAATAGGATCAGTCTCACAAATTCAAGTTACAACTTGCTAAGCTATAGAAAAATGAAAAATCACAGGCATACATTAGCATAACAAATAGTAATGATCACTAGTGTATAACAAAACTATTGATAATTCAAACATCCAATTCATTAGTTTGTAATTTGTATAATGAACATATATAAAAAATATTCGAAGAAAAATGTGATAAGCAAAAGGATTAATAACCATTCTAACGGTAACATCTTGCTGTCAAAGTCACAGCTTAACATCCTCCACTTCCTGCATTTGTCACACTGCACCCACTCATGATCAGGTTTGTATTGGGCATTACCCTTTCTCTGCACAAAAAACAGAGTCCATGCCAACTGAGAGAATAGAACCCTAACTAAATCTTGCCAGAGTAAACGAAGCCTCAGAAGATAAATTGAAATAGCAAAGGCAAGAGACAGATATGAAGGAAAAGGGTCTTTCTAAAATATACACCAGAAAAAGATGGAAATGATGATTCTCAATTAATGGGTTAAAACTGTTATAGTTATGTGTAGAATGCATGTACAGTAAGGTAATGTATTTCAGTCAGACCCATTTAAGGGCATATGATCAGAAATCAAAACATATATACAGAAAATGAAGAAATTCTAGAGAGGCAATGAGTGAATCAGAGCCTACATGCACCCATTGACTTTCCTTCTCTCTCAATCAATTAACAATGACTGACAAGTCAGGGTATTTTTGTGATTATTCTTACAGTTATGATGAATACTTAGGCTTTCAATAAATCTTCCTTAGCTATCTTCATCATTTTGGAGAGGGTTCTGACGTCATTCTCAGTCTTTGAAACTAAGGATTGGGAGAAAATAACATCATGTGGCACAGTCAATGATTGAAGATAAAATGATACGCCCTTTATATTTTTCTATGAATGCTGTCATTTTCTATTAAGGAGTTATACCTTTATGTCTTATTGTTTCCTTTCTTCTCCATTCAAACTATCACCGTCACTTGAACTAATTTATGTACACTACTGATGCACCAGAGTCAAACAGAATCCTGATTAAAGGAGAAACTGAAACCTTTAAGATCAAGAAAGTCTATGATTATAAAGCATTTATCCCAGAAAGATTTAACTCACTTTTGAGGCTAATGGACATGCCAACATAGAGAATTAAGTGACTTATTTTCATCATCCGAGACATTTTATTAGACATGAATTACAAGTTTGTAACTTTGTATACAAGTTTCATGAAAGATATATTGTATCTCGACGATTGAATGAGATGATAAGCTACTTTACACAACAAAAAATGAGTCTTTGTTGTGATTTCTACTTGAGCATTCAAGAAATTATATTAATCACATGCCGCACACTAAGTTTGAAACATCAGGTAATTTATTTTATGATCAACATTATTTGCGTAAATCCTAGAAAGAAACATTGACTAGAAGGCTTGGAAAATAAAGTATTGCATAAGGGTAACGCAATTTCTTGTGGAGTAAGTAATTCCTAAATTAAAATTGCAATTCTTTAGCAGCACCTTTTTAGAGCAAGACAACATTAATAATGTTGGGGGATATTCAACAACAGCATGATATAAGTAAAGCTATAATGCCAACCATTGTTTTTGATTATATAGAAAGTATCAATGGGTTACCAATTGAATCTTATCAACATATTTGTCTAGATATTCATCAGCTTTTTCGCCCAACCACTTCTCCAGTTCAGCATATGCTTCACAGTCCTGGAACCCTTGCTTGTTGCTGTGCACCCAGACATGACCATTGCTATCATCCTGTCGTAAGAATAGAAAAGAACCATGGATGCAAGCTGAGCTAGCTTTGTTTGTTTATACAAAATACTATACTATTGTTTCCACTTCAACACTACCATCAACATAATTACAGGAAAGTTCCTCATCTAAACATGTAAGGATATACCAAACATTTCTCAACATTTATGGCCTTAAGTACCTCTGATTGAGGAGCAAACACACTTCATCCAGTTACCAGAAATAGAATCTTCTCATGCAAGATCAAATCAAAGTGGCTCACTTCAATGTCACCCGTAATTTCAGCTTATTGTCTAATATAACTTAACCAAATAAAAACTTAGCAAATATTTGCTTTTATTTCCCAGAATGTTTTCTTTCTGGGGAGAATAAAAAAAAAAATAACTTTTTCATTTTCCCCAAATCACTCAAAATATCCCAAAATTTCCTTCTTCCACCATTTTCCAAGAAAGACATAATCAATATATATATATATATATATATATATCATCTCACATTACAATTATACATACATAAAATAATTATACAAAATTACATTTTCAACCCACTAACAAGACAAAAAGGTATTAATTTGACATATACAGTACAATTTGCCTCCTACCAAAATAAAACCAAACATACCATCCCAATCCAAAACAATCTCTAACAAATTTCTAAAATAAAACCAAACATACATCACATTTCCCAACCCACTCTCCAAAATATTTTCTCCAAAACATTCTCTCCCAAACACCCAAAATAAAACCAAACACCACCTCATATTTTCCAAGCTTCATCCCTCATCATACAAAAACTGGCATTAGCTTTAAATGAATCAATGCAGTGCTTAAATTTACGCACTGAGATATTGAAATTTTGTTTCTGAATCAGAGTAACAGCAATACAGAAAAACGCCAAAGAGAGTCTGTTTGGCTTCACAAATCAGCAAGTGGACAAATTAAACAGTTCTGCCATACAAATAAAAGTAATAGCCAGACATCATATTTCATCGTTTGATTTCATTACAATTAATTAAACAGCAATAGAGTTTTACACTCCATTCACAGTTAGTTCAGTGTAAAGGTATTGAAGTGATTTAAGTACATCAGTAGAAATCATTTCATAACATAAAGTATATTCAGTTTCAACTGTATCTTTCAAGTCTGAAAGTTGCAGGAAATTCTCTACACCAAGAGGCTACTCATTCTGGCATTTGCAAGATTGAGCATCATTTATGAAGATTTCTATGACAGGCTGTGCATGCAAAGAATAGTTGTTCTCTTAACATTTGCAGGATTGAACTTCTGATACCAAACAGTACAGATATAATACGTCTGTTGCAGCATGCGTACCCTCACCTATCATCTCAGAACTGAAATAAAAGGGCAAGGGAAAAAGTCACTTGTCTGTTTTAGAAAGTTTACCATTAACTCAGTAACATCAATTACACCAATGATTCCACGCCCACAATCTCCATTATGAATCATGCTTCCAACTCTCTTGTATGCCTATAATAAAGTAATAAAAAGAAGTAAATAGAGACAAATATTAGGAACTTCAACCAGGACAATCAAACAAAGGAAAGTCTGAAGCCTAACATGAATATCCAAATGCATAGATGCATACAGAAGAAGTTCAGTTATAACCCATTGAGAGGACTGAAATTGTTGTTGGTGATAATGATGTGAAAGATATAGTAATTCATAGAAAATTATTCTATATGCTACGAAACAATAGCAGACACAAATGTTATCAGTTGTAGGGCTACCAAAGCCGGCAGCATAACATCTGCAAGAAGAAATGCCAAAAGCATAAATCTCTAACATCATCAAGGAAAATCAACATGTTAAAAACCTATTCATTGAATTGTAACAATTCAAAGTAAAAAACCTACATTGATTATCATACTTGGAGAAAGAACATACGCAGACTACTGTTATGTCTTAACAAATGATGCTGAAAGATAGTCCTTGTGCAGGAATATGAATATGACACCTTCATTACGATTATTAGGAAATGATGATGACAAGCACATTTGCAACTTCATTTATTTTTTAAGTGCACAGTTCTTTTCGAAATAAACCAAAGTTTTCTTTTGGGTTTCTGAATTGGTTAATTAGGAACCTTGTCCTGTTATAGAACCCGTTAAATTACTGAACAATTTACCGACCCAAAAATAAGAAGATACGGAAAACTATTTGCAATTAGAAGTACAAGTAGTCATATAATATGACGATATACTCAACGTGAATGGACAATGACAATCATATTCTTCAACTTCTATAATTTCTTCTAAGTACTCGAGAATATTGGATTATGCAACTGGTAGAATCTCAAGATTAGCACTCACTTGCATCATATAAGCATTCCCATCTTGATTGCTTATCTTATAGCATTTGGCTATCCCTTTCCACTTATAGAGTGGCATTGCATTTGACTGACTTGCGTAATGCAGCATTTGGTGGCAAACCACATGGCATTCTAACATTAGAAGTTAAGTTTGAGAACCTAAAGAGTGTTTTCTAAATAACATCTAAAGCGGTCTTCCCACCAAGCCAAACTTCTTAATGTTCAGTTTGTGAGCATATCTTTTAGAGATTGATCCTATCAAAGTCATGAACTTTTATATAATATTCCCAAATTGATACAGAAGTGGTTTAGAGATCAGAGTTCACCAAGAGTAATCCTCCTTACAAACCCAATTGTCCAGATCTCATCATGTCTTTCTACAAGAGGGCATTTAGACTCAAGCTACACCAAGTAAATAATCAAAATAAACTAAGAACTACCACCTGCACCTGCCAAGACCGCACTAAGTTTGTTATTTAGCTTTAGAATAGCAGAAATGGACTCAAAATCAATGTTCAAGTGGCATAGTGGTGAAGATCCTATGCAATGAAGACATATCACATTTTAAGAAATAGCAACAATCAAAATGAAAAAAGGTTCAGTTCAATTCAAAGTACATAATATGAATGGGGAAAAATTAAAGCCCCTTAATACATTCAAAACTTTCACATCCAGGCATGCATTTTTAATTCAAATTTTTGATAGCTAAATAATTCTAATACAGGCTTGGAACAAAGCAAACAAAAGGTGAAGGAAACAATGTTATGCTCTTCTCCTCATATAATTGCTCATGAAAAGTAGAAGTGAATGCTCACCTCAATCAGACGCCCATGCCAATACAGAAATATGCCACAATTTGCTTGCTCCCATTCCAATTGAGAACAGCCAAGAGTAAGTTGAACCGGTTTTCCCAGGACAAAACCATTTTCAACAACAGTCTGGTTCAACAATTTTGCCATGGGTCGACTTTTGACCTATGAAGAAATTTCATCAAAAATGAATTTCAATCTTTAAAAAGCCGCAAGGCAATTTAAAGAAGAGTGTGTAAGAGCCCAGGAGTCAGGTGTATGCTTGTCTTTGACGGATTATATCTTTGACCTATTAAGACATTTCACTAGAGGAAAAGGAAATCAGGGCCAAAAATAGAGCCTGTAATATCATAAATAAAAGGGAAAATGAAATGCTACTAAAAGCAGAGTGTAAAAGCCTAATAAATGAGTCAAGTAATAGAGTAAAACAAATTGCAGAACCAATTTAGTGACAAGAGAAAGAAAAACAGTCGGATTACTCAAATATAACAAAGTCATTAGAATTTCAACCCTGATGGGAGTCAACTTGTATCCTCACTCACCAACAGGGAAAGGCACATGATGTGCAACTTCAAGCAACAACTAACACTCAGGCTTATGCCTTGGGGGCATATACCTATCCATTAAATAAAGGGATTTTATGGGCCTTGCCCTGAGGCTAATCTCAATTATATGCCTTCAAAAGACACTCATGCACAGACTTGTCTATGCATTACCAGTGCTCCTTGTACGTAGATCTTCATCCTTGGATCTAAGAAGATAACCTCCAAATATGATTTAAGAGAATAGTCCAAAGGCACCTGGAATTCAAAGAAACAGCAACGTAATTTGTGTATGAACTACTCACATGAAATCCTGGCCAGAAAGGAGAATACATACAATATGAGATATTTGTCCTGGACGAGATCTTATCCTCCTTGAACGTATGAATATACCACCCTGATGGAAGGAACTCCCACCAGTCATCCCAGCTTCCCACTGCAAGCTATAAGTTGATCCCCATTCATCTAAATTCCATATATAAATTTGTGTTCCAGTTCCATTTTCATTGAATAACCCAGCTTTTTCACCTATACGGTATTTATCAAAAGGCGAAAATTTCTTGATGATCTTCAAATTGTATTTCGCAGACGACTCATTCTGGACATTGGTATCCACTTCCATAAACTGCCCAATTCTTCGGTAGCTTACAACAGGGATCTCCAAATTCTACAGCAAGACATATCACAGAAGATAATCCTATTTTGGTTAATAAAATGCTATTTTCCAGATTAAACTCCACAAAAAACACCATCATCCATGATTAGGATTGGCAACATACATCTTTTCCTTCATTCAGCGACTGTGATAAAAAGGTAATTGATCTGGAATTAGCAGTCTGGGTTAAAACCAAAGCATCCTTTCCTAGTCGCATAGCCCCAGTCTGGAAAAACAATGTCCATTGTCAGAAGACTTCTCTCTGACCATTATTAGCAAAGCTTCTATCAGTCTGGGTCATACACCTTATCAGATACCCCTTAAGACTGTGCGCGCGCACACACACAGAGACATGTATATATCTGTATATTATGTATCTCTGTGTGAAAATGTATATACAGACATGCATATATGTGTACACACAAAAATGTATGTATTTACATGCATAAGTATTTACATGCCCTTCATACATTAATTCCACCAATCCAATGAGAAAAGATAGCAGAGGTAACTTAAATCTTTGTTGTTCGTGCTTGATGATGGAATTAACTGATGGTCTTGGTAAATTGCCAGAATAACCAATTTCTTATTATGAATAATGATTCTTAGCTATATGCAGCAATTTCAGAATATATTTAAGCCATTTTAACAGTTAATGAAGAAATCAGTTCTCCTCTAAATGGAAAGAAAGTGAGTGATCAACATCTAATAGAAACTTAACTAATGCCTGTGTAAAGGGAAGTGGACTCATGATTATCTGCAATAACAGTTCAGCAACATCATGAAGCAGGAAATAACACTCTCAATGAACTAGACAAATTTGAAGTAAAGGACTGTGTTTTCATAATACTATTAGCTTATCTATTAAATTTATTATACCGACTCAATATTCACCGCCAAATAACATTCTGCATTCATTTTGGGGGAGAAAAGGAAAATCAATGCATGCAAGATACCCATGAGAAAAATATTCAAGTTGTGTAAACACTGGTGCTGAGTATTTTTTCTTTTTTTATTCTCAGAAGAACACGACACGTTCATCAATGAGGCAACTTGTGTAACTATCTTATGTTCAAACAAACACAAAGGAGCTTAGAGTTTTATAGAAAATTTGAATGTTTATCACCAGAAGCACTAAAATAAACGAGATTTTGCAGGACCTTAAATCCAATTCCGTATCTTCCTATACGATTGGGATCATCAGCTTCAGGTTGCCCATGCCCAAATGACATCATTCTTTGGATGTCTGCATGACTCATTCCATGGCCATCATCAATTACTGCCAACATAGGAATATCTTTGCCAGCGGTTTTGGAATAGACCATACTAATAGCCACTTCCAACCTGTCAAACACAACAATTAGATGTCACATCTGTTAACAAAAACACGTGATGAGACAGGCAATGCCTCCTCATCCAAATAAAAATGAAACCACAACCAACAAGAGGAGAAGGAAAGAGAACATTAAACAGCAATAAGGGGAAAAAAAACAATTTGAGTATATCATCCCAGAGATCTCAGAAAGAGATGGCCTTGCCAGAGATACACCGCAAGGGAAAAGTGAAGCTATTCTAAAACTTGGTGTACACTTACTTAGTTGCTTTGGCATCTGTTGAATTGTCAACCAGCTCAGCAATTGCACCAAAGATCCAGCTGGAATGTGCTTGACCAAGGGTTTTCAAATAACTGGGATGTGCTATCACATAGTTTCTCTCGAATGATCTAATTGGTCGAACAGAATTTCCTAGTCTACTGCTACCTTTAGCTTTCAAATCACAAGAGTAATCCCCAGTTACTTCTGGATATTGTTGCTCAGGAGAAATTCTACCCTCAATCAGGTCGGAGTTTGACATAGTAGCCTCACCAGCCAGAAATTTGCGCGGAGATGAGATTTCAGCAGCAGCAATCTCTGCTTCAGGGGGAATAGAAGAATGTCAGACTAGAATAGGACACATAATAAATGGTCGTTAGTGCCATTTCTTCTATGGTTTCATTTCATATGTCAGCATAAAAGTTGTATCTGAAGTTATAGCCATGCTTCAACATATTGATTTAAGTTGTTTCTCTCTAAGAGGAAAGAGTAGAATTTCAGTTAGAAACTGGTTAGTATAATGATCTTTGCTATCATAGATCAATAACATGGAAACAAAGGGAAACCTATGCCCTCTGTTGACAGTATGATTGGAAAACTTGGGAAGCAGGAATAGATCAATCCACAGTTCCTCTAGCTATTCCAGATTAAACACAGTAAATACATAATTTTAGTTTAGACTTTAAAAAAATATATATATAAACACAAATTTACATTTATTTCCAAAGTACTAACTATATATTGCTCTTCATGCAACAAGAAAGAAAGGGAGTAAAAAGGTTTATTCCTGGGCATATTTGCCGAGAATACTTCTATTCCTTCTTTTTCTAAAACAAAATTGTCCTAGTTTTTCAACTTTTGGAACAAAATAGTTCTAGAATTGAGGAAATTTTTTCTTGAAATAACAGATGAAATAATATTTCAGTTAGAAGATAGAAGAGGACATACCATGCTACTACGAGGACCATAGTTCACTATCAGCCAGATAATATCCGCTTATACATATCCTTATGGCCCTTTCCAATATGAGAATATCTATTCTCCAAGTGCACATGTAATGCAGATGGTATAATAGTCAATGCTATGATATTATCAGCCACATTGAGTATTATCAACAATAATATCACATTGTCTCTAACATTATATCCGATAATGGAATATAAACTTCTTGGAGAACTCTGTAATATGAATGCTTAATACATTATTATAGATAGAATAAATGTTTGGTGTTACTACTGGTGAACTGTTTTATATTACAAATTTATGTTTGATAATAATGTCTTGATTAACTTTATTCTAAAGCTTTTTAATATCAGTATTGGGTGGTAATTTGTCTTATTTCTAATTCTTCTATAATTGTACTAATTCTTTTAGAATTCTTTTATCATCCTATAATGCACTTGTTTCATATCACTTGATAATATCCTGATAGCCACAACCAATGTGAAGCAACACCTACCAATATTATCACCAATACCACGACTATGAACCATGAAGAAGAATGCAAGGGGAAAGATAAAGCTTACCCAATCTATTACCCTTTTGACTAGGACAGGTGTTTGGTACTTTATCTTTGTAAAGAACAGTTGCATGGCCATATTTTGAATCTTTACTGGGAGGAAGTATGTAGAGTTCATATGATCCCAGCTTTGATATGGCAACCTTCAAACAATAAATGCTTATAGATATCAATAAATAGTATCTTCTTTTCAAAACATGATTAATTCCCAAAAGAATAAACATGAGGGAAACAAAGAAAAAAGGAGACTTTTTATTCCCTCAAAACAAGGAGGGAGTGCACATTTGCTTGAAATCCGAATAACAGAGGAAAAAACAAACTAGCTAATCCTTTTTTAATTTTATATCTAAAATTCCCAGTAGAATCATTCTTTAGCAAAGTTGCATTAGTATAGCTCAAGAGCATAAGGAGTATGATACACTCTCCACCCACCCGTCCACACCCACAAGAAACGAAATAAGACAGAGAGTTGCTTCATTTTAATACAATGGAAGTATCCAAAAAGTTCCCTTTTTTAGGTCCAAGACAAAAAAAATCCGTAATACTAATTCTGGAACAATATGATCTTACCCTTTTATGCTTCTGCAGGAAATTCAAGAAGCATCCCCACTCTCTTTCCTGATGGAGATCTTCATGAGCAGGGCTTAGGGAAAAACCAGGCAGCACAGGTAGAAAATCAATCGTGTCTTTCCAGACAATGGAAGTTATGTCCCAAGCTGCAGGCCTGCCAAGCATTTCCTTTTAAAAAGTGTTGACTATTATATACATAAACAGACATGACTGAATCTCAAAAGAGCGGTCACTAACAAGAAAAAAAATGAGAAGTCAAAAAGGAAAAGGAAGAAGTTCCAAAAAATTCTATGGATATATATGCCGCGATCAGTTTTTGTTAATTTATTTGGAGACAAAGGAGCATGCACAACACACAAACACAACCTACAAATGAGTTATCATATCAGAATTCGCAGACACAGAATGTGAAATTTTGAGAAGATACTAGTTTTTTTCTGACCGCAGTACATCCATTGGATACTGTACAATTATGCAACATGTAGTTGTCCTAAATTGTAAAAGTGGATATTTTAGTGCCTAAATAAAATTTCAAAAAGTCTCATCAGAAACAATTTTTCATTCTGTCAAGTGCCAACTGCTTCGTTTTCTCAATCCACATTGGTATAGCAACATAATACTAGGGTCAGTCCAAGTGATAGAACCATTTATGTTCTGTTCTGAAAACTTGCCTAGGAACTAGTGACCATTTAGACTAATGGTGAATGCTAGCACACATTACAAGGGATGTAAATGCTTCTCCATAACCTAAAAAATTTTCCAGCTCTTCCATTATAAGCAACATAATTCAAGTTGATTCAAACTGATACACAGACATATCTCAGTGTCATGATGCCAAATTTGAATGCTCTCCCATTATGTTTTCACTGTTGATTATATTGTCTTCTCCGAAAGAGAAAAAAGTTTAACACAACTGAAATAAGATCAACACATTAAATAAATTATCAAAACGGAAAGTCATGTTTGACACTAGACACAACATATGCAATACGCCATACAATTTTCACTAGAATACTGTGAACAACCATCCCATTCTTTATATCCAGATTCAATGCTGAATACATCCACAATGCATAATTACACAATGAAATATCAAACCCATCTAAATTGTAAATGTTCAAATCACCTGTATTAATTACTTAATCCCACAAAAGAGCCTATCAAGTAAAACCACGCAGAAGAGTAAGTACATCGTACCATATTTCATTGCTATTTTGATACAAAGAAAACGGAAGAACCATAAAGCATGCAGAAGGACAGACCATGCTCCATGCAGAGAAAATCATAGAATGATATATGCCCAAATTGAAACTGAAACAGAACAAGAAGTATATCAGCCACACAACTTTGCTTTTGTCACAAAAATCTTCAGCAAGCATTTTTGAGTTTAAGGACATATCAGCAGATTTAGTGGCTGAGAAAGTTCGTACATTTGACTGGGTGGACTAATGCATGCTACCCGACTTATAGTCTTCCGATCCTTTGTCAATGTGACAAGAGGTTGAGAACAACCTGCAAAACTTCGCATCAAAAGTCAAAGACAAAAAAGCTACTAAGTGACAACAATTTGGTACAAATTCGTGAACTTACAAAGCATTGACGTAAGAATGGAAAGGAAAACGAAAGTTAGACAAGGTTAATCCAGATGGCAGAAAAGGCACTAGAATATTTCAAGCAGAAAATTAAATCCATACAAAGATGTTAATCAATATTTGTAGCTATTACACACCATCAACACAGAATGTGATAGGATTCAACAGATAAAAATACAGGGGAACAGGTTCCCTACTCTTAGCTTCTAAAATGATTCAACATATGATACGTACCCTCCATCTGTATGTGTGTGAGGGGAGGTGGGAGTGGGGAGTTGTCTCGGCTGGGGAGTATGCGCTTATTCTATGGTTTTATCAATGCGTACCAATGTAAAAGTCACGTGGTTAACTGATTTATGCTCCTTTGAAGAAATATGTTAACAACTTGCTCATAACAAACAGAAAAATAAATAAAAATCAGAACATATGAACAGAATAACTAAAATCACCTTCTTTTGATGACTTCTTTTTCAAAACACAATCTCCCATTACAAACCCTGTTATAAGACATGCCATTAGGTCAAAACGAACATGCCCACGCATGGTTAGAAATTTCTTAAAGCAAAAGGAAGAATATTGGTTAAATTTCTAATTTTAAGCCAAATAAATGGTCATCAATAAGACAGTGAAAGATGGAACTGACACATATATCTTCTATAACAATTTAGAGTACAAGGACTAATGAATAGCAACTAAAGTGTCTGCATGATATGAACAACAGCAATGTATATGATCTGATAAGTTATAGTCGTCCATGCTTAATCCAATTCATTCGTCTTGCACATACTTGTCGAATTCAGGGGCTGGAGCACTTGTCTACACGCCAATGTTCACTTAGCAACAGAAACTTTTCTAAAAGAAAAATGCCACATGACCATCATTGATTGAGAAACCGGACCAGACTGGCCAGTTCAACCGGTTCAACCGGGAACTAGTCATGGTTCCTATCCAGTTTGATAGATAAAACCAATTGATTAAAAAATCGGCGCCAACCAATGTGAACCGGTAAAAAACCCATTCATCCGGTGAACTGGTTTTACTTTAAACCAGTTTTTTCTTTTTTTTTTTCTGAAAATAAAAACTAAAAATTAAAAATAATATTGATTTTTATTTACATTTGAAACTTTTATACTATTTGAGTTGGTGTTTATTGTTTTATAAGTTATAATAGATTATATAAGAATTTTTTCTAGCAAATCTTATTTTATGATTTGACCTTTTAAATTAATGTACAGATATTATTATGACGTAGAGTTTGGAGAAAGTTTCATGATACTTGATAATTTTTATTTTTTTCCTTTTATATATATTTATATTTTTTATATTTTTAATATATTTATATAATACTAAATATAATTATAACGTTACACCGGTTGAACCAGTGGTTAAACCGGTTGGACCGGTTGAACCAGTAACCAATAAGGCCACCGGTTCACTCACCAGTCCAATTTCTCAAACATTGATGATCATTGACCAGAAGTCCTACCATTGTAGTTGACACAAGTGCAACCTGAATTAGCACTTTTGATTTCTCAATCTAACATGGGGTTTTCTATGGTCCCGTACCCATAGTTCTGACTTATCATCACATATTTACTTTTTAGCCGTTTATATCAATTTAATTTAATCATCACTCTCAAACCATCATAAAGTAAAAATCCATGGTTTTTTCTATGGAACCATCTTCTCTTAAAATTAAATTATGAAAAATAAAATAAAAGTCATTATTTTTTTATATTAAATAACCAAATTAACCTCATTAATATTAACCTCCACCAGCAAAGGGGTATCCCTTCTGGTTGTTATCTTGGTAGCCACTAGCCTTTCGGCAAACGGCGCTCAAATTTCTCAGATTGAATTCTGATTGAATTCCATGGTACTCAGAATTCTCACAGGTTAATTTCACTTCCCACAAACGAGGTTGAATTCTAACTGAATTAGGGTTTATTTCTTCTAATTGACTTCTATTGAATTAGGGTTTGAAATAAGGAAAAGATGGTTTTTATTTCTTTATATAAATAAGATTAATTTGATCATTTAATATAAAAAAATAATAATAATTTTTATTTTATTTCTCATAATTTAATTTTAAGAGAAGATGGTCCCATAAAAAAAACCATGGTTCTTTATTTTATAATGATTCGAAAGTGATAATTAAATCAAATTAATATAAACGGTTGAAAAGTGGATATATGATGACAAGTCAAAACTATGAGTACGAGACCATAGAAAACCCCATCTAACATAGTCTATCATAACATAATAGTTGATTTCAATGATTGCAAGATAATAATATTTTAAACCCCTCAGATAAAACTGGAATTATGGTCTATCTAAACCTTACCCAACAAAAGCTATAGCTCCTACAGTTTTCAATTTGTGAGGGTATAATTTGACACAAGTAATTAAACAATTAATTAACATCATCAGATAGTAATGATAGAAATTAACATCTCAGGGCTATATAGCACACCGTGTCACCCAGATGCTTTGTTGGCAAGAAAGGGTACTGCATTAACAGACATCATCAAATGACCACATAAAAAAGAAGCCCAAGTAAATTATATTTCAGCAATAATAGTATTCACACTGTTTATCAATTCCCAATTATACAGTCCATCAGTCAAAGCCACGAAAGAATCAAATGCATTCAAAGTGTGTGCTGATGGAAGCAAAAGAAAAATTAGTTAAACGGAAGCAGAACCAAAAATTTGCAATCTGCAGAATGACTATCACCTTCAATAGACTACGGCTGAGACCCTCGTGAGAATCAAAAGCCTAAAAAATAAATCCATCTCAAATGTCAAACATATAAGACCTTCAAGAACATAAAATAAACGGCTTACCCTCAGTTAGGGGAAAAAAAAAAAAAAAAAAAA
>JACGDI010005287.1:316007-327171 GCA_014898725.1 Jacaranda copaia | reverse complement strand
AAAAAAAAAAAAAAGGTACCCAATTTTAGCATTTTGGTACTTAGGGACAGGGTTTATATACTCACTTTGACTATGTTGTGTGCTTGTGGTAAGGTATTCTGTACCTAAGACTTTTTATCTTTTCTTTTCTTTTCTTTTTTCCATGAATTATGATTGTTCTGTAAATTTTTAGTGTAATACATTTCTTACTTTTCATCATGCATATTGCCATTTATGGGAATATAATACTACATAACATGTAATGTGTGATATTTTCTAAATAAATGAAGGATCAAATTCAAGATAAAATCCATATACAAAAACTAACTTGGTAAATAATAACCATCCAAAATCCTACATCTAACCATATTTTTGTTCTCATTGATACTACAACTTATACCAACAATCAGACAAATAATACTTCATATTTGGTCAAGCATACTGAGAATATAAAGAGAAATACTGCATTATTAGAGACTGCTACTTAAACTTTGTATCCAAATGCAACGAGCCATGCTCATGGCTTAGAATCATAGAAACTATATGTGCCTGATATGCATCAATGGAACATAAGTTTGCATAGTCCCAAAAATCTTTTTGGTTCCTTACATAACATTCAGCCCAAAGATAACAATAAACCCTGCAATCCATGTTGCCAACTTGTTGGTGGCAATAGCCACACCTTTGCCAGCATCATACCCCAATGAATGCCTGAGGTATCCTGCTTCTAATTTACCCTACAAAGTGTAATTATAACATTATTTATTATAGCTTAAGAAACTCATTTACATAAATACTTTTAAAAGACAAGGAACTTACATAAACTCTTGTTGTTGTCTTTGACATATGGGACCAAACAGAGTTCATCAATGTAAATAACAAACCAACAATTTGGTCAGGACATCCAAATTGAGTTGCTCAAGCATCTTTTGTGAACTAAGATTTAGTTCCTTAAGAAACATTGAATATTAATTTTGCTTTATTATACATTTCTTGTTCAACGTCTCCAATTTATTTAATATTATCATCTACAAATTATATTGGTATTGGTAGTCATTTTACCATGTAGAGTGTTGAATATTTTACAAATTATTTATCTAAACAATGATAGACGTACACCATATTCCATGTCCACAAGATACATATGAAAGCTGCTACAAAGTATCTTCAAATAACAATCAATTAGATCACCTTTCACCTTCTTTCCAAATAACAAATCACACAAAAAATCTCCTCTAATAAATTGAGTGGTCAAATCCATCCCAAACAATGATATTACAAAATAGGTCAAGATTATCAGTTAAGAGAACCTTAAAATTTTTAATAAAAGGGAAAACAAGTATAAGATAATTATCACTCCAAATTAGGTTGAGACAAAAACAAATCAATAATGCTTTGTTGTTTGTTAGGAATGTCATCGCATCCTCTATAATCTTTTCCCGATCAAAATTCACTTAGGTGAATTCCAAAACCTTCAACACCAACATCTCTATGCGCAACAATAGCACCCTACAATATATATATAATTTGCATTAAAAAAAAAGATGCAGTATTCTTTCTCAGTAATTTTAGTATTCAAAAACCAATTTTACATTTCTAGTACTTTTACAAAGAAATCAAGTACTAAACATCAGATACCTCAATATTTAAATTCACTTCTTTAGTATTAGTCTTTTCCTTTTTAGTATGTTGAGCCACTTCTTCAACATTATCTGCATCTTTAGTTGTACCATGGCTTACCTCTGCAACCTTTTTCTTGTAGGCATTTCTACCTCTGCCACGGCCTCTACAGGTGCCAACTTTGGTTCTTTTCAATGTGTGGAGGGGATTAGTGTGATAAGGTCTTTATCTTTTCTCTTTTTCCTCCAATCATCTCTTGTTCTCACACCTTGGACAATAGAAAAGATATGATCATACTTCTTTTTGCTTTTTTCTTTATGTGGAATGTCATCCTTCTCTTTTTTTTTCCCTCTCAACATCAACATCATCATTAGCATCACCAATATCATCACCATCATAAACGTTATAACTATCATTACCACTAACTAAAGTCTTAAACTCATTAACAACAGATTCTAAGTGTGGTTTCTCATAATTATCATGAGCACCACTAGCAACAGCAACATCACCATCCTCTTCTTCATCTTTCTGGTCATTATTCTCCTTTTTCTCTTTAGTCATCTTATCCTCATCACCTTCATTTCCATTTCTCTCCAAAATTGCAATTCTATGCTTCAACCGTTCCACTTCTTCATTTTCCTACCTCAATTGATCTTCAAAACTTAAAACATCATAGCTTGACATTGAAAGATCCCATACGAAGAGCATAAAATTATTACTGTAATAACAAAATAAACTTCAAGTAGTAATCATGTGCATCTAAATAATTACCTGCATTGAAGTGACACATTTTTTCTCCTCAAGAAAGGGATGAGTAGGCACAATCTATTACAATAGAAATTTACACATTTCTTTCAAATGTCAAACTCATAGTAAATTATTCTAAACATAAACAATAAACTTTTACCTTTTCCCTTTTTAGTTTGCTTAAAAGCTTTCTGTACATCAGCCACATTCTTTAGGATCTTGCTGTTAGCCCATCAAAAAAACTGTGGGCATACATACAAGCATTTCGGTTTCCCCAAAGAAGGAATTTGCTCATGCCGCCATCCCTATCATTTATAGAGCAAAAACTACAATTATTTATAGTAAATGACACCAATTTTATAATTTAAAGATTTCGAAATACTCACCAAAAGACCAACTATACAATCATCAAAATATTTCTTCCTCTGCATCTCTTCTGTATCACCTCCCAAATGATTTCTCAATTCTAGAACTATAAATTTGTATGCAACCTCCCACCATGCATACAACCCAACAGAAGATAGATCATCAATGTTAGAGATAACAAAATGAGGTGTGCAATAGTTTCTCATTAGAGATAAAATATAATTAAAAACAAAAAATATGTACAACCTAGCAAAATCTTCAATATCTTGACCATTGTGTCTATCCAAAAATTCTTGTAACCTTTTAAATATTTGTACACGGTTAACGTTAAAAAAATTTTTGGTAAATAAGCAATCAATGATGTCTAGCTTTATCTTTAGATTGACATTCACATGTTGCCCCATATGAGACAACCCCAATACTAAAGAAAACTTTGGCCCCCCAAAAAGGAATTTTTATGTCTTCACCAAAGACAAATGAAGTCATTCATACATTGAATCGTCTTATGATCGTTTGAGCTCTATTAAAGCCATAATAATTCAACTATAGCATATTGTAAAAGATATAGAATGGGGTTTCCTTAAGGACTTTTCTATGTTGAAACCCAATTTTGGGTTCTAAATCCTTTATTGCCATATAAAATTATACAGAGGCGCAACGATAGTATATTTTTTATTCTATTGCTGCAAATATAGAAATAATGTAAATAAATACTATAAAAATCTCCATATATACTTACATTTAAGGTTTTTATACTGAAAATGTAAATAAAAATACTAAATTAGAATACTTTTGTACCAGATATACATGCATACAATATTGAATAAATTAATGCTATATTTTTCTTCATGAATAATAGGAAATGACTAAACGTGCTGTAGATCTTTCAAACAGAACATATTTTCAATACTAGCCCTAAAAATTGACTTGCCAACATACCCAATATTAATCATATTGTAAACTAACTCAATCATTATAAAATTAAGGTACTGTTTAACTCAAAACAAGTTTCATAACAATTAAGACAAAAAAATTAAGTACAAATTACACTAAATCAGTTTTGAAAAATAAAATAATAGAGTTTCTAAATACTGTTCATTTTAACGCACAAAATACTACCTTTATGTACAAAAAACATGAACTCAAGTATGTTTTCATTTAAAATGCGTATAAAAATAGATGTTTGGGTATATTTCACAAACATATCACAAAAATAATTACAGATCTTGCATTTTAATAGAAAAATACCTTTTATAACCTAATGGATCAAGTAAAATGAAATAGAACCGATGGAACAAAAGAAAAATAGGGCTCGGCATTTGGGTCTGGGTTTTAGGTACGCAACCCAACCCAACTGGGAAAAATGCAATTGGAACTTATTTTATTAGGTTTTACCAGGTACCTAATTTAGTGGGTATGTGGTGCTCTACATTCGGGCTAGGATTCGGGTGTTGAATCCTAGCCTAATTGGGTATCGGGTACCTAGTTATATTCAAATGAAAAAAAAAAACTCTTAAAGCTAAACAGACACACCTCAAACCTTCTACCACTATGACTATTTTTTTCCTACTACTCAACCCTGCCTTTGGTTTTTTGTTTTCCCCTAACTCCACCAACCAAGCCCTAACTTCTCCAAGTCTCCATTCTCCAACTCTGTTGCTGCCTGCCAAGAGTCGATCATAATTTCTTGCCTTAACTGAGTCTGAAATAATGGTGGAAATGGCATGTACAACAATTGGTCTTAACATTGATGGGATGTTTCTATTGAGTAAAATGGCGGGTTTCTTTATTATAAAGACTTGGATAATTTGTGATGAAGGATCGGGTTGAAGGATATTTTAAGTGAGGGATTACTTGAAGAGATAGCTTGATTAGAGCAGCAAAAGTTTATGAAGAAATTACAAAATGATAATGATTATCGGCAATCTCAATTTTTGACCACACGACCCACACCCAGCTTCCTTTTATTAGGATTTGGGTGGAATTGGTTCGACTTTTGGTTCAATATGTTACTATTTTTTGGGCTTTACTTCTGGGGACACTCTTATACTCCTTTGGTCATTTTGTTTGGGTCATAGGCATGACAGATTCAATCTTTCTTCCTAGTTATTTTACAATTTTTTTCTTTTCTTTTTTTTATACTACCCAAATACTTGGGGCCAAAACCTAGATTGGGATCAAGTACCCAGATGTTATATGGGTCAGAATTGGGATGAGGAATTCTGATACCGATCAATCAAGTACTCGACTCGATTGTCTGAACTCAGAATTCCCAACTCGATGCCCAGCCTTAGAGAAAAAGATGAAAAGGCAGCTTTCAAAATTCAAAAACCACACAGGAATGCTTCAAATGACAATTCACAGTGAATAAATGCTTGGGTCAAAGAAAGAAATTGGAGGAAAATGGAGAAGATGGGATCGATGTTGACAGTTTCAAAAGAAGAAGAAGAAGAAGAGAAAATGTGTAAGAATTGTGGATGCGGTTCCATCCATTTCAACAGTAGAGAGAAGGGTAGCCATTTTTAGTAACTTTGTGTTCAAGTGGAGGTCAGTTTGGTAAATATACAAGTGTTGGTGAGTGATTTCCAAATGAAAAATGAGATTGAGGAGCTAAGATTCAATTTTTTGTGTGGGGACTGAACACAAAATGAAATATGGGTTTGGGAATTTTAAGCCAATTAACCAAATTTTGAATTGAATTATGATTACTTAATTGTTATTATGTTACAAATATAAAATGTCATATTAATGATTGCTAAGTAATAGTTAAAAGGTCCATATATATATATATATATATATACTAATTTAAAATTTCATATAGTTTGCATAAAATCACCCATTTTAATATATATAATTATTATTGATTTATTGTTAAGTAAAATAAAAAGTATTTAATTAAATTATTTGATCTATCTATCTATATTATCATATATAGTTCAAAAATATTTGATCTTTTGGCCAAATTTTGAAAGTTTAGAATTTTAAATTTTTTAATTTAATTCAAAAATTCTCATTTATTGTTGGATATCAATTTGATAATTATTTATTCCATTTAAAGATATCTAAATTTTTGTAATTATTTTTTGATTGAAACAAGTTATTCTTTATTTACCTCTGATATCATAAGTTGATTGTATTCCATATACAAAATCTCTTTCATCTATACCTAATATGCGAAGATTCATTGATCATTAATATAATAAGTTTTTCATAATTTTTTAATTATTAATAATTAATTTGTATTTTATACCACTATATACAGAGTACTTTGGAATTCATTTTATTAATATTTTCAATTATCTAGCACTTCTTTTTCTCCTTCGATTTTTTTTGCACACATCATTATTTCATTGGTCAAATTATTAATTGTTTGATTTGTTTTATTATTCACTTTTTTTATTTCATTTTTGTTTTTAATTTTGTTGTGAATTACGTGATGAAAGAAATTTTGAAATTTTAGTGGCTATAATTTTTTTTATCAATCATGAATAGATCTATTATTTAGCTTTTATTTGTTAATAAATTTCTATACCTTTTTTGTTTATTACTTAGTTTAAGTTATCAATCAATTTATTTAATTTTTATTATTTATTTACTTTTGTAGTTTCACAAGATGAGATATTTTCATCATCTTTAATATTTTTATAATTGTTTTTTTTAGTAGCCATATTTTTCTCTTTAGTCATTGATAAATCCTATCATTTAATTTTTTATTTTTTAAAATTATTATACATTTAATATCTTTTTATTCATTTTTTCAATCAACTTATCAATATATTTGTTAAGTTTAGCTATTTATGTAACACCCCGAATTTTAAAATCATAAAATATTATAAAATGTGAAATCGATAAATTTAGCTCGATTAATTTTGGGTTGATTTAATTACAGCTTAAAATAAAATATTTACAATCGAGGGTTTGGATTGCAAATAAAAGGACTTGATTGCATGAAATTATAAAATTTAGGGTGCTAATGTGAGCAATTTAAAAGTTGAAGGACTTCAAACTAATTAAAATGGACCTAATTGCCCTGAAAAAGAAATGTTAGGGGCCAAAACAAAAAATTAAAACTTCCAATGGTGAAAATGAAAGATATGGGGTCAAATTGAAAGGTGGTTATTACTTTTTGGGTTGATTGAAGGCGGCCAAAAATTATTGAGGTCAAATTGAATAAACTAGAAAATATTATTATATAATTAAGGACAAGATTTCTTCAAATTTTCAAAAGCTGACCAACATTCCCTAACATCGATTCTCCTCCATTTCTGCTCAAAACCAAAAACTAAAGGTTCCGTTAGCTTTCTCTCAACTTAGGGAACATAACAGTATCAAGAACAACCTAAAACAACCAGCAAAATTGCTGAACAATGCAACCTAACGACCGAGCTTAGCGGTGATGGTGGTTGCATCGCTTTCGACGGCAGAAATGGGATAGCGTTTGGTGGGTTTTGGTTGCAAGGAGGTGGGTTGTCTGATGGTGGCTTCAATTTTGGAGTTCGGCTGACAAGTGTGAGAGAATTGACGGTAGTGATCAACGGTGAAGGCTAGGGTTGGCCGCAGCTTTGAATGGCCAATTGATTGGCCTATCATCATCGAAATCAGAAATTGTTTGGGGCATTTTATTCCTGGTGCTGAGACGCTCCTGGTAGTGGTACTAGTTCAGTTTTCAACGGCGGTGCATAGTGGTCTGGCAGCAACGTGTGGTGGTGGTCTCTGGGCAGTTTGCATAGAGTTTAATTTCAAACTCATCTGGGTTATTCTCGACTGATGGCTAAATTTTGATTCTACCTAATTTGGGTAATTTCAATAATTGAATTTTAATTCAATTAATTTATTAAATGTAACTGAATTTTTGAATCGAAGTCTAGTCATGACATGAACTGAGACCACTAAACTATAGTTTGGCCTAATTTATGGATTAATTTTATTAAGTCAAGATTATTAAATTATAGCTTGACTCAAGCCAATGATTTAATTTATGAGTGTTGAGTTAAGTTGAGAAAGATACATTTATATTTGTATCGATGGACCTAATAACAAGACAAATTATAAACTGAGCAGGATTATGTCCAAATCAAAGTTCTAAGTTATGTGAATGTTGAGATGAAAATAAATTATCAGATTGTTGTTGAGACCTTCCATAAGACTTTAGCAACTAGTTTAACGACATGTCGAGTTAGCGAATATGAAAGGTAATTGTCTTGCATTTCTATGTGATGTGGAATTTAAGAATTATGACTGAACAGTTAGAGTAATTGAGAAACTTGAGGAGAATATTTGAGTGTGTTAAAGAATTATGATTCATATATCGTAATTAATGTTAGGTTTAGATTATTTACTTTGAATTTTAAATCAATTGGGAAGCAAGATTATGAGTTGTTTAAACATCTAAGAATTATTAGGACTATGTCAAAATACCTTTGAGTTGATAAAAATGTTCGTCATATTTATAGTTGAGATCAAAGAATAGATAGAATGATAACTCAAGTTATCTTATGACAGTTTTCAGGTTGACTAGGAAACCATGACTTGAGTGACCATGAGTAGGAATTCCTCTGCATATATTAGGTGAGTTTATACTCAGTAGTATGATATTTTTTGTTGGGGAAAGAATATAGATACTTGTTACTATATCCTGTCCATTCACTTTCTTTTGATCTCTGTGTTAAAAATAGTACTCCACATCGCTCTTCCATATTGAGCGATTCTGTTGTCTTTGATTAACATTGATTTATCTTAAATTGGTGATTGTGTTGAGGAAGTTGAAAATAATTTCAAATAATATGTTTTATCGCCATGTCGTCTTAGAAACCAACTTGGTGCTAAGTTAGTTTTATGGTAACATGGTGACTTGATTTATGCTATGAAATGCTATTGAGCACTGATTATTGTTCACTAATATTGAACTGATTATTGATACCCTTGGGATTAGGCCTTGGGATCGGTATCGAAAGATGATCGGGCGGTATAGACCGACAGTAGCTGATCTCCGGCCGATACCCTATTCTAGTTATCTTGTCTCCTAGTCGATTGGAGATAACTGTCTATGAGTGGGATAAGGCATATGGCTAGCCATGCCATCTGTATGTGTATATCTGAGCCGATCACTTGGGTTGGAGGAATAAGGATTTTTGTATTTTTGAAAGTGAAGAGACATGGTAAGAGAACTATCAACAGCATGTTTTGTAAAGGTATTATAGATTTTACCTTTAGTGTTATTTAATCTTGTCTTTTGTTCCTTGCCTGTATTCTCTATTCAATTTCTCAAGTCAATGTTTATATTTTGAAACCCCGGCAAGAGATAGTGAATTTGGTGAAGTCTCATCACTGGTATGGGATGGTGATGGAATGAATCATCCTTAAATTTTGAATAAAACCTTCTTTCACAATTTCTGAAAATATTTATATTTCCACTTACCTTTACTATTTGTGAAATTGCTACCTTGTTGCTATGGCTAAATTATCTCACTAAGTTATTCACACTTACATTGTATTGTTGTTTCTTTCATTCTCTACCCCAAACAGAATCATGCAACGAAGTTAAACTGACCCAGGCAAAACATGAGATAATGAGGGTGACAAAAGTGCTAAGTACCATTTAGGATAGTTCGATTCAGAACTCGATACACGATAAATATTGTTGTAGAGATTAATTACTTGGAAATATTTGAGGAATGTATTTTCTATTATGATAAGAGTAATGGTATAAGGTAGGTAGCACCTCGGTAGAAAGCAAGCACTTCCAAGCCAAGGCGTTACAATTTATTTTTAATTTTTTCTTTTTCATCTAATTTTATAGAAAGAAATCTATTATTTGATTTTAATACTTTTACAATTTTTAATTTTTGAATGTTTATAATTTTAAAAGTCCATCGATTTTTATTTTTTACTTATTTATGTAATTATGTATGCATAAATATATATAATTCAAACTCCTTTTAAAAAGTTTATATACTTTTTTCTCAGTATATGTTCTCTAGATCAATTTTAATCTATTCAAAAAAACGATATGGTTGTATCAATAGAAAAAATACTCATTAATTTTTTCATAACAATGGATAAAATTTAATCCATCACAATATACATCTAACTTTATTTTTTAAAATTTCAATTTGCTTGAAAGGTTAACGTGTTCTTTTGTTATTTATTTTTTTCTACTATTTTTCCAATATTATACAAAGATCAAACAATATTTATACAAAGGGATTTTATGAAAATATTTAATAATTTATTTCGTTTATGTTTTAACATTCTAGCTTAATCCTCATATCCTTTCATTCATTCCAATTTTAAAATTAATTTTAAATTTATAATTACTGTATTAATTTATTATTATTTTAAAGTTTTAGTGATGATGTTATACTCTTTTTTCTTCACTTAGTTGATGGCTAAGCAATGAATCAAATTAAAAGATTTTCTTATTAACTTATATTCTAATATCAATTTTAACTTTATAATTATCTTATATGTTCATTTTGATTTTTTAAATTATTTTTTAATGTTTACTACCATAGTTTGATTTGATATATCTTTAATCAAAAATTAAAATAATATAAAAAAAATTTATTGCTTTTTCTGACTATTAAGTATTCTTTATATTTTAACTTTCAACTTAATATATAGTCATCTTCTATTTCATCTAGAGTAATCTCATAATATTATAATTTTCAGTTTTTTTTTTCTAACAACTTTAGCTCATTAATCTTGTGCTCTATACTGCTCATGTATTTTTATTTTCTAATGCAACTATCTTTTAGCTTTTTGTTGCACAATATTTTTTTTTTTTTTGGATAAACTATAATCTTATTAATAAATTTTTATTTTTGAAAGTTTTGAATCCCTTTTTTTTTTCTTAAATTCTTGTTGAATAATTTTGAAATCACTTTCCATGACACATGTATTTAAGATTTCTTATTTCTTTGATATCTTTACATGTTCAAGCTTTTAAGTACTAAATTTTGATATGTTGGACCTATATTTAATTTCACTCATTACTTGACTATATCAATACTATTTTAAAATTTTGATCATTTTTTACAATATATTTATTTTATATTATTTTCTAATTATATCAATAATTTACAATAACATTACTATATAATATTTTAAAAACTTAATACATAGTACGGATACAATGCTAGAAATTACATATGTATATATGTACAAAAAATTAAAACCAAATGTCATACTTTTCAATTATTAATATATGATTTTCTGAATGTAGTATATCATATCACAAAAATAGAACTCTCATTGTTTTGGTAGTGTTTGCCTTTATTTTGGGTGTTTTAAAAAAAATATTTTGGAAAAAATATTTTGAGAAGTGGGTTGGAGAAATGTGATGTATGTTTGGTTTTATTTTTGAATTTAGAAATTGTTTTGAATTGATATGGTATGTTTGATTTTATTTTAGTAGGATACAAATTTACTATAAATATCATACATTTTTTTT
>JACGDI010005287.1:298361-315726 GCA_014898725.1 Jacaranda copaia | reverse complement strand
GGACCCTCTCCTCCCTTCGAGGCGCCTTTTCAGGACAAAACCCCCCGCTCGGCCAGGACGGCATGTACCGAATGGTCAACTGGGCGTAGGAGGGACAACACCTCAGGGGGAGGCTGCAATGTGGCGACAGATCCATGCATCATCAATATTATTATTTTATGTATGTATAATTATAATGTGAGAAATATATATATATATATAAGTTTATAATGATTATGTCTTTCCTGAGAAATGGTGGAACAAGAATATTTTGAAATTATTTTGAATGTTTGGGAAAAATGAACGCAATGACCTAACCCATAAATACAAATATTAAAATAATTCAAAATCTAATAAATCAAGTCCTAGTGTCAAGAGTCGATGAAAATAAAAATACAATAATTATGATGTTGAATTTGAAATGGGCCCAGGAAATTCACTCTTAAGTTAATTAGGGTCTTAGTAAGAAATTAGAAAATTGAGAGGACCAAAAAACTAATAAAATTAGACTCAATAGCAAATATTAAAAACCAAGCAACGGCCAACGTGTGAATGGAAGAAAGATTTGGGGCAAAATTGACAACTCTGGGGAAAATGTAAGGCAATAAAGAGCTAAAGGACTAGATTGAGAGCTAAGGAATAGTTTGAGGGCTTAAGTGCAATTTTGGGATAGTTAAAAAATATATAAAAGGAGGCCTCTTCATTTAATCAAATATTTGCATGCATGCCCAGCTTCCCCACCCATACCATAACTTCATTGTTGCCCAAAATATTGAAACGAAGCTGTCCATCAACTTCCCCATGAAAAGAGAAATGCATTGGTATCAAATTTACCTCAAAATAATTGATAGACCATCGAAAATTGGTGGCCGAACTGAAGCTCATGGCAAAGATAGCGAATGCAATTGTTTTAGCATCTAAAGCTTGCAACCAAAGGGTAGGTTGTGATGGGATCAACTAGAGGAACATGCTGGTACCCTTAATTGTGGATTTTGATGACAAAAAAAGGAGTGATCAAAGTAGAGATGCGGACTTATAGTGTTTTCAGCCCAATTGAGTGACAAGACGGTGGAGAATTACAAAATTGAATGAGGGATTTTGCTTGTCATGAGGAAGCACATCGATTGATGTTGGTAGAGCCTAGTTCAAATGACGATTAGCAGTAGTGCGCAGATGTTCTAAGGTAGACCTAACGGTAGAATCTCCAAGGCGACAATTTGAGTGCATGCGAATGGCTTTCGCACTGTAAATTGACTCCAAATTTGATAAATATGGTAAAATTATGTTTAATTAGTTAAATGTCCCCTGAATTGTTTCAATTAAACTATTAAGCTATGTTCAATGTAAATTTATGTTAATCAAACCAAAATTATAATTATAGACTGAAACAATTGGATATAAAAACTTAAGTGTAGGTGATGTGTGGACCAGTCCATTAGTAAAAAGCCTAATTGAAATTAATTGTGTCAATTGGTGTAATTAGAAAGCCCAAATTGTGTAATGTTATGAAAATTTATTGTTAATAGGAAAATATGTGAAATTCATACGGATGGCCTAAATTTACTAATTATAGGTAGGACTATCAATGGATATTCAAAAATTCATTTATAGTTCACATCTAAATCTGTTTATAGGGCATATTATCTATATCCATTTAAAGTAGATATTATCCATATTCAATTAATAGATATTTGACCTAATGGATGCGAATATGATAATTGTATATCCGATTTGTTTAATATATGCTTTGAATATATATCCATTTTTTAAATTCGATTATTTGTAATTTAATTAAATTTATTATCTATATCCGATATATAATATTTAAAAATTATTGTACATAATATATTTTAATTTTCCATATGTTTTAATGTATAAATAATATTTAAAAAATTATCATATATAATATATTATTATACATAATAAATTATTTTTATTTTTTAATATGAAATCTCATATTTTGCTATTTTTTAAATAAATTATTTTTCCTAAATCCTAGATTTTATTATGCTATTTATTTGATTTTTTAAATAAAATTTATTAGAAAAAATATGCATTTATTATAGGTTAACAAATTTAGATATTCAAATATTTGTAAATGGATATTTGAATATTTATAAATGGATGTATCCTAATAATTATAAATGAATATGGATATATCCGAATTCGATAAATATTTGATGGATACGAATTTGAATGTTATTATAAAATATCCATCGAATACTAATATGGATATGGATACATATATTATAAAATTTAAATGGATATAAATGCTAATACATTATATTTGATCCATTTAATATCCTAGTTATGGGCTTGGAATACTAAACTAAATATAGTTGGTAAGAGAATGAAATATTCGTCAAAAATTGATAAATTGTTTGATCAGCATTATCTAACCGTGGTGACATGTTTAGGAAGTCAAATTGTCATTTGATTACCAAAAGGAAACCCTTAATCGCCTAAATGAGCTGAATGTATGATGATTCTAGTAAAATGACCTAACTGGCCAATGAAATTAGATTACATAATTAGTTGCATCGATACAACCAGTAGGCTAATAGAGGTTTCCCACAAGAGATAAAGGGCATTATTGTAATTAATGCACACAAATACCCATAATTGCATGTGAGAATTATTATAGCATGATATCAACACTTAATTTCATGTTTCACTAATAATAGGTGGCAAGAACACAAACTATCCTGATTGGTAGAGGACCACTAGTGTCGACATTGAGACTTAAAGTGAGGTTATGATCCATATTCTTGCTGGGAAAAGAATATATCCATTTTTGTGAATATCAACTTGTTCATACATACATTGACTTATCACTATTTTTCATGACGTTCGAGTCTCTTATTGAATACCTTGCTTTTTTGTATTCCTCGGCCTTCTCGGCTGATTCTATGGATAGTCATATAGCTTTTTTGAAATATCATTGAAATCATCTTGTCAACCAATTGTTTTATCATTTTCTGAAATCATCACACTGTATAGTCAATAGAGTAGTTTTGTAGACAGGGTGACTTGTTTTTTTTTTTCCTTGAATTTGTTATGTTGGTTATTCTACGTCCTTGGCCTCACTGGCTAAATTCTGAAACTTGTTTTATTACTATTTTGAGATGTTGATATGGTTGAGCTGACTAGTATGTTACGTGATTTGAATCAAGTTGCCTTATGTTCAAATTTGTTTAAGGCCAGATGTTTTGAAATGTGATTTTGCTATTGGTACTATGTTATATCACTCTTGGGGATGCCCTTAGGATGTTTCTTACGCATGGGGATGCCACATGTTGTTGGGCTTAGGATTAAAGATAGAAAGATGATCGAGTGGAACAAACTAATGGTGATTGGTCTTTCTACTAGTACCCACTCATGATCTTGACTCACAGGTAGTTGGAGAAAGCTATCTAGAGGTAGTGGGATCAGCATGCGGCCGGCCATGCCACATGTATGTTATGTTATGTCTAGCTAATTGCTCAAGAATTGGAGAACTAAGGTTTTTGATAAGATATGTCCAATTATGATATGTTATGATTATGATATGTTTGATTTTGATATGTTCTAGGGAGCCATAAGGTTGGAATGTGTGAATAGTTCTATTAAGCTTTTGAAATTTGATTTCTGCTTTATCAATTATTACTATGTTGCATATCAACATTGCATATATCTGATGTTTGACTTCATCTTTTATTAATGTCTCATTCTATGCATTTTTGTTCTTTCGATTATCTTCTGTAAGTCATGGTTGTATAAAAAATCTTACCAGTTCTTCCCTCCTTTTATGTGTAAATCAACAGTTATATGCCTCACTAAGTCATTAGGACTTATACCTCTTGTGCTTGTAATTCTTTTTCCTATATAGGATTTGACGGGTAGTAGATGGATTGCAGTGGGTTGTGTCAATGTAAATAGTTTGTTATTGGTTTCCAATTGTATAGGATCTAGATTTGTTATGTAAAAACTTATGTAGGTAAGCTTGATCTCTACATCTCATGTAGATGCTTATGCTCATATAATTTTAATATTCATTGGCTCAAGAATGTCAAGTTTGAACCCAGCTACTTTTGATATAAATATTAAATAAATATAGGTTTGTATGACAAATTTGTAGCTCTTGTGGAGTATTATATAGCAGTATGTAATAGTAAGTTGGAAGGAGTAGTACTTAGGTTACTGTTGAATTATCTAAATTGAAAATTTTGGGGTGCGTATTTTGTTTTTAAATTTTTGTTAATAAGATTTAAGTAGCACCTCGATCGGAAGCAAAATCTTCCGATGGAGCACTACAATGAAACATTTAGATTTATTTTTATTTTTGCAATTAGAAAAATATTATGAGAAATAAAATAAACATTCCCTTTATAATTGTCTGAAATGATGATTTCTATGATTTGATTGAAAATGTATAGAAATTATGGGAATCATTTTATGAGTAGAGTGTGAGGGTGGGTGTTTAAATTCAAAATCACTCCCTCTAACTTCTCATTTGCTCATTTTTGGAAATGGGTCAATAAATGGATGTTCCATTTCCCAGCAATGAAGAATAAGGAAATTCTTTGCCTTTGGGATTGAATCTTAGAATCATTTTGCAATTTAAAGCAATTGACAATCCAAATGAGAATCACCTCAATGTATCATGATCGATGAAGGCATTTAGATTTAAGTTGTCCAAATTTAATAAGCAATATTTTACAAAGTTTAAAAGCCAACCTCATCAACCACAATTTCATTCAATTAACTATTTCAAAATTAAATTTTACCAAATTAGATATTATAGATGTTGCAATTTGGATGGGGTATTGACCCATAGCCTAAACTAATTAGAGATTTTGACTTGTGGTCCAAATAAATATCCATATTTGATGGGCTTATTAGATAAGCTTCATTAGCTGCCTTATAAATAAGCTTCGCCAGCTAACCATTGGATAAGTTTCAGTATCTGACCTTTGGATGAGCATCATCAATTGCCTTATGGATAGAGCCAAAAGGTTTTTTCCACATGAAGAAAAGCCAAGGGGTTTCTTCCTCATTAAGAAAGGCCAAAAGGTTACTCCCTTGTTAAGAAAGGAAAGTAGCTTCTTTGTGAAGCTTCACCTTACCCTTACAAATAGGGGTCTAAGATCTTAAAGAGAAATATAAAAGAGAGATACAAAACATAAGAAAATGAAGAGAAGTTCAGAACTCTCAATATCCTTGGCAAATATCTATATTACTTTCTTAGGTAATCACCTAGAGACCTAAGGTCTTAGACTGGAAAAATAATAGATTGCTCTACTAGTGATCTATAAAAGCGAGGAAACTTTGCTTAGGCACAAGAAAATGAGATAAACAGATGGTGAAAAGAACTAAAAGGCTAATAGCAGAGCTAAATCCAACGTGGGCCATCCTTTATTCCATTGTTGCATAAACAAGTATGTTTTGGCCTATTTAAATTAACTATGTGTTAATTAATGAGGTCATCTTCCAACAATGGTATCGGAGCATAGAAAGTTCGGTCTCACAGATTAATATGTTCTATGTAGACATAACATGTTTTATGGTGGATATACAATCCCCACGGTCAAATCTAGAATCAATTAGCAAGAAAAGTTAATTTGAGGCTTCTGCTGGTAAAATTGAGTTGCAAGTGTTAGTGTAACGATAACGTCAGCACTGCACTAGCATGGTACTAGTAAGAAAAAGTATTAGGATGCTGATTGAATCTGACAAAATGATTTGGTGCCTATGTGGTAGCCACATGTATGCCTTTGTAACGGTCTTTGTGTGAAGGTAGACCCATGATATTTATGTGATGTCTATGTGGCATGACATGTAACTGAACATAGTTTAAAATTTTATGAGCATGACTTGATAATTGCATAATGTTATTCTAATGAAATTATTATGCAATCTTGTGGCTTGAAAGTTTTAATATATATATATATTATTATTATTATTATGATAAATATTGATGTTTAGGTGCTCATGGAAAATTGTCTGTTCATTTTCCATAATCTCTCTGTGATTATGAGAGATAATTAAAGCGGTGGTTGGTAATACGGCATCATTGTTTGTTTATTCCATTGGATTGATATAGTAGGAATATGTCTCACATAAATTTCTATTTATGAAATGTGTATTTATGTGAGACCCTATGATGTAATTTCATTTCTACCACCACGCGTTAGATTATCTTCGTATGTTGCACCAAACATCTGTGATGCCATGTGAGGCAATTCTTTTCATATTACATAGATGCATAAGAATTTATGGACATATTGGTTATTTCATTCAAGATTAGTAAATTTCATTATGAGTTTTTGATTCAATGGGAGATGATTACTAGTTGAGAAATGAGTTTTTAATTCAATGGGAGATAATTACTAGCTAAGCGTGAAATTTTTTATCTCACTAGCTTAAGGATAAATATGTAAATTTACTTGGATTGAGAATAAAATTGTTCTTTAAGTAGTACCTAACATTCTTGTGCTTATTAGTAATGGACTCCCAAGCTGCTTATTCGGACCTCCATAGTATTAGTATACTTAATGATCAAAATTTTGCTGTTTGGCATAGAAAGATTCAGTACTTACTTCATAAAAAAAAACCCTTGACCACCCAGAAAAAATCATGATTAATCCCATTATGCCAAAAAGTGAACCACTTGATAAATAGCAATGCGATTTGGACGTGTATAATATATGGGAGGATCAAGATAAAAGTGTGCACTTTATTATGTTGAGTTGCATGCACGATAATCTCATCTATGAGTGTGAGAAGTATCTTATGCCTAAAGAGCTGTGGAAAGCATTGAAGGTCTCATATAGTAGCACCTCGACCACACGACTAAAGGCTTTGACCTTTAAGTTCAATTAGTATTGTAGAGCCACTTCTCACGATAATACCAAAGTTGAGGTACTAAAACAATTAATCACTAAATATGCACCATCATAACTGTAAAATCCATAAAAGTATTATACTCAATAATAATAATATCAATAGTGTCAAAATCTTACAGCAAATTTTTAACCCAAAATGCGAAAGCTATATCAAAGTGTAGAACATCATAATAAGAAGTTCAACGATATTCAAGCCAAAATGTCATTTCTAGTATCATAAGTCATACAGATAAACCATGAATATATTAATCATCATGATACATCACAACATCTTTAACAAGGTAACCCATAGTGCAGTCACATATACAGATACTTAACCAACTTCTTCTCAATCATCAACTATTAGGTTTGTTAGCCCTCAGTTTCTACTGTTTGTTACCTACCTGAATAGAAACGAATAATATACGAGGGTGAGTTTTAAAGACTCAGTGAGGAGAAAGTAAGACAATGTATGATTAGTTGAACATCAAGATTTTCTTTTTCACATAACTAATAACAATGTAGCACAAACAATAGGTCTATGTCAAAGAAGGCATTAAAGGCAATCAAAACATTAATAAATACAAGGTTAGAGGTTGAGACCGTTGTCTTAATGGCTTGTACATCTCAATCGATCCTGCTTGGGAGGTTTAGGTAAATCTCAACCGATCACAGGCGGGAGATATAGTGTGGCACGTTGGCCCAGAACGTTAGTCAAATCTAGGCTGAATACCACTCCAACTTTATTGCTCCAAGAACATAATACAATTTCAAGGAAAGCAAACCCAATTAACATGCATATTAGAACATCTTTATTCCTCTGTAACAATAAAATATTAAATCATTTCAACACATAAACAGGAATTCGATGGCTCGAGCATGACAACTCGACAATAATAATAGCTCAAGCATAATAGCTTGGCATCAATAATAGCTAAAGTACAGTAGCTTGGCAAGGCACTCGGCCAACATTTCACCAATCCACATGCTTTTCAGTTCAATCGATCAATCATTTAATATGCCAATAGGGTAGAACAATAAGTTTACATAATGATTTCAAATAAGTCAATACATACGGTAGCAATCATATCAATTAAGGAAACCAACAGGGGTAACAACAATTCACGATACAATCTAATTAATATAATAATTATGAGACACATACTTGCTCATGGTACCAGAATAGAATGAATCATGGATTCCAAATGATTTCTGTACACGATATGATAATAGTATGATTCATAAGTTTAATGGTTAGCGGTGTTTAATAAACGATGACCAAGATAATAGAACCTCATAGGGTTCAGATAGCAACAACAAACAATAACAAAAGACAAAGTAATAAAACCTCACAGGGTTTAGATAGCAACAATAAACAATGATGAGAGGCAAAGTAATAGAACATCACAGGGTTCGCATAGCAACAATAAACAATAACGAGAGGCAAAGTAACAAAACTTCACAGGGCTCAATTCCAATAATATTGCCTTACTTAAGGAATTACCAAAGTGGTGGATTCTCACCTTAATCACGTCAGCAACACAGTCAAACTATACTGGTAATCAAGATCAATACCTTCGCCGTCTATTCAAAAGAGTAGCCTTGTATCAATATCCATGATCAATTCGAGCAATCATCAATACCTAGAATTATATCTATAACAACCTAAGTTTGATTAATTATTATATTAGTGTTCGATATTAATCATAGTAATCCAATTACCAATAGTATCCTAATTGTAGTTGATTAATTTATAGTTACTTAAAATACGTAAATATAAGGTTAGGCGATAATCAGAACACACATATATATACACATGTAATTACACATATATATTATTGCTATATACCGATATCACCAAAATGAGTCAAAATCTCAATGATCAGCTCATGTGCATGTGCTCTTGAGAACGAGACAAAAATTCTGACCCTGGGCTGTCATCGCTGCTAGAAAACTCAAAAATACCACAATTAGATACCTCTCACCCAGAGCTTTCCAATGGTACCCTCCGTTTCCTGTTTATCCGCTGGAAAATTAGTCAATTACTGCCTAAAAGTTTTAGAACTACCTAGTTCCACCACTTGTTTCCGCCTTCACCGTCATCGATCTCCACCATGAAAGACTACTACTCGACTCTCCTTATTGATTACTCCATGTGCACTCCTCAGACTAGCCAATGGTCGCTGGAAAGTGACAAACCCATCTACCCCTTAAAAGTCCTCTTTCTCGATTTTCTTCCACTATGCACCTCTGGTGGCCGCCCACCGTAGGTGATGGTATGATTGGAGAGAGGGTGAAGAGGTGGTCACGATGGTGGTGTTGGCTGGAATAAGTAATGTGGTCACCAGTAGGTGAGAGGTGGTGAAGCCACTGGTGATGGGGAGAAAAAATAAAAATAGTGAAAGTGGTTGAAATAGAAGAAATGAAAGCTCGGTCTATTATTATCATTTCTTTATCATTTTTTTTAAAAAAAATTCAATTCTTAAAATTTTCAATTTAGCCACCTATTAGTACAAATCTTCACAATAGGCCCTCTCATGTGATAATATTAAATTTTTAACTCTTTATTATAAAATAAATAGTACAATTACACACATTTTTGAAATCTTACAAGTTAATTAAATTTTTATAAGTTAATATTATATTAAATAAAATATTGTGCGAATATAGAGGTGTTACAAGTATATACTTGACTCAAAGCACGAGATGATCCAACATCTAGATGTGATGAAAGATATGATTTGAGAGCTTCAAAATGCTAAAGTAGAGCTCACTGATGAACAACAAGTTTTAACTGTCCTAAGGTCGATATTTAAGCAAGCTTGGGGATATGTTAAGCTTGTGCTTACACAAAATGAGCAGATTACCACGTTCGATAGTGTCACCAATCATCTTAAGCTTGAGGCAAAACGCAAAAAGTCTGAACATACACAAGCAATTTCTCTGGTTGCACATGCTGGCCAATGCAAGCCCTATAAGAGTAAGCATAAAAATTGACCTATTGGTGATGGGCCAAGCAATAGATAAAGTTAGAACTTGGGCCCAAAGGCTAACGATAATAAAAAGTGTCACCGAATTAAGAGGCACAAAAAGAAAGACATCAAGAAGATTAAGTGCTATAACAATGGAAAGCGTGATCACTTCGTTTGTGATGGCATTGAGTTAAAAAAGGTATGACATACTAGACGCCCTTTATTCCTTCATTTGTTCTCATGTTTTGGTTGCTAATTCTCTCCACAGGTGGATTGTAGACATAGGAGCATCAAAATATGTAACAAGAGATTGGGCAGGATTTGTGGATTATCATCGAGTACTAAATGGTAGACATTTGCCCATTTTATTGTGATGGGAAATGGCACACTTAAGAAGGTTTTAGAAGTTGGAACCTACCAACTTGAGCTCAACATAGGGCAAGAGCTACTCTTCAATGATATACACCTAATATTCCATGTAATCTACTTTCAATATTAACACTTTGAGATATGGTTTTTCTTTTTTGTTAGAGGACACAACTCTAACTTTTTATTGTGGCTACGAGTTGTATGGCATGGGCTTTGCAAATCATAGTTTTTTTTATGTTAGAATTAGCCAATGATAGTATTTCTTATGTTTTTCTGCTATTGATATTACTTCTAAATCTATTAAGTGGCATGCAAGGTTGGGACACATTAGACAAGAAAAGATGACTAGATTAGTTGGAGATGGCCTTTTGGGCCAACTTGCTAAGGTCAACCTTTCTGTGTGTGAACCATATCTGGCGGGTAAGTCCTGCCGGAAGACTTTTGGTAAGGCTAAAAGTGCTACTCATCCTTTAGAGATAGTGCATTCAGATATAGGTGGACTAATGAATGTTAAGGCATGGTATGGTGCATCCTACTTTCTCACTTTTATTGATGATTATTCATGCTATGGATTGGCATATCTCTTATCTCATCAATTAGAAGCGCTAGATTGGTTCAAGCACTAGATTGGCTCAAGCACTTCATGATGAAGGTTGAGAACCAAAAGAAGAGAAACCTTAAGGTTCTATGTACTAATAGAGGGCGAGAATACTTGTCTAATAAATTTAGACAACTATGTGAGGAAGGAGGAATAATAAGGTAATTATCCATTCCTAACACTCCGCAACAAAATGGTATTGCAGAAAAGAGAAATCGTACATTGCTGAATATGGCCAGATCGATTATGGTGCAACCAAATCTTCCAATATCATTTTGGGGAGATACAATTTTAACTGCAGCCTACATATTAAATCATGTACCTTTTAAGTCAGTTTTTTTGACTCCCAATGAGTTATGGCATGGTAGAAAGCTTGATTTGCAAGGCTTATGCCCTTAGGGGTCAGCAAAGTTTGTTCATAACACTACTCATGAGTATGGGAAGCTAGGTCTTAAAGCTAGCAAGCATATCTTTATAAGATATTATGAGCACTCAAAGGGCTATGTGATATACGGTGAACACATTAGTGGAGGAATGATAGAAATTAAATTTCGCAATGTTAATTTCCTCAATAAGGATTTTCCTAGCATTGGTGATGTGAAAGGGGACCTACGGCTATACGAGCTATAAGATCTCCCAGGGAACACATCCTTGACTAGCAAAGGTAAAGTTTTGCAACCCTATCCAACAATCGCTGAGTATGATGGTAGTATACCTATGGTCAGTAGGAGTGTTCCACTTAATGAAAGCTCTCAAAATTCATAGATATTCAGGAGTGGGCGTGGAACAATTCCTTATTGATGTTTCAAGATTGAGGGGAATCTTTCATGTGTACCCTTGTGGATGATGATAAGCCGGCTACCTATGAGAAAGCATTGACTTCTCTAAATGCTAATGAATGGATAGATGTTATGAAGGAAGAGATGAGCTCGATGGCTAAGAACCATGTTTGGGAAGTAGCCTATCTTCGACCTAGGCTTGAGACCATTGGGAATAAATGGGTCTTAAAGGTTAAATGCAAGTTAGATGGGTCGATTGCCAAGTATAAAGCTCATCTTGTGAGGAAAGGTAATACCCAAAATGAAGGTATAAATTATGATGAGACATTCTACCTTATGGTGAGGTTTGCCTCCATTCACCTTATTCTAGCTATAGTTACCCACCTTGATTTGGAATTGTTCCAAATGGATGTGAAGACAATATTTCTCAATAGAGAACGAGACGAAGAGATTTATATGGATCAATCTAAGGGTTTTCAGGAAATGGAACAAGCGCATAAAGTATGCTACCTAAAAATTCCATTTACAGTCTGAAGTAATTGTCCAGGCAGTGGTACAATAGATTTCATCAAGTGATTACCTCGACTAGCTTTGTGATGGTCGAGAAAGAACACTACGTGTATGTCAAGAGGAGTAGAAAGAGTTTTTTGATACTCTCACTATACGTGAATAGTATCATGTTGACTAGAAATGACATGAATTTGATTGTCGTCACTCAAAAGTGGTTGTCCTCTACTTTTGAGATAAAGGACATGGAAGAGGCTAAATACATGCTTGGTGTAAAGATACATCGAGATCGCTCTAAAAGGCACTTAAGTTTATCTCAAGAGAGTTACATAAAGAGGATCGTAGAACAATTTCGTGTGCAAAACATCAATCCTGTAGACACACCCATTAACAAGAGTTATGTTCTTAACAAAGAATTTTGCCCAAAAACAATGGAAAGAAAGAAACGAATGGCTAATGTTCTATATACAATTGTAGTAGGAAGTCAAATGTATATAATGATGTGTACTCGATCAAACTTGTGCTTTGCAGTTGGAATGGTGAGTCCTTATCAAAGTAATCCTAGACCCAAGCACTGGGATGCTATGAAAAGGATACTTAGATATCTGAAAGGGATTATTGATCTTGTCTTATGCTACTATAGAGGTAGTTTAAAACTAGTGAGATATAGTGATACTAATGGTTCTGCGTACAGAGATGAACATAAATCCATATCGAGATATGCATTTTTATTGGGAGGCGTTGCTATCACTTGATGTAGTAAAAAATAGCCATGTGTCTCTCTATCCACCATGAAAACTGAATATGTTGCTTGCACATTAGCAGTCCAAGAAGCTCTCTAGTTGAGAAGATTTCTCTGAAGCTTGCAGATTAGTCTGCATGTTGATAATGCTATTGTAGTCTACTACGACAACACATTTGGCTTATGCTAAAGATAAAAAAATACCATGGGAGAACTAAGCATATCGATACCATATATCACTTCATTCACAAAAGTGTTGCGTAAGGCTTGGTTATTCTCACGCATATTTCTACTAGTGATATCATCGCTGATCCTTTTACTAAACCATTGCATCGAAATGTGTTTCAAAGGCATGTTAGTTGTATTGGATTATGTAGAGTTTGATTAATATAGCTTGTATGAACATTTTGATCGATTATTAAGATTTGAAGTTCTTATTAATTTTGTTAAAGTACTATGTCGTTTGTGAGAAGATGTCACAAAGCTTAGATTGACCTACTCAAATGGGCAATCACCCTAGCACTTTAGTAGAGAGTGGGATGAGACTATTCACCTTTGTGATGAGATAGCATAGAAGGTTGCAGCATATAGAGTCGCCTTAGCTTGTGAGCTAAGATAAGGTCATGAACTGATCGCATAAAGTTATGTCCAAACTTTATGTAAGCCTTATGGAAGTTGAACATGCGACTATGTGTTGGTGCGCAAGTTAGACGCTTATGTGACAAATGTTTTCTAGGGACTAAAATTTTTTTACCTCCCTGTATTATTTGAAATAGGAGATTTACCTCCATGTGAAAAAAAAAAAGGATGAAAAGCCCCCTTATGTTTTTGAAATTTGGATCATTGCCCCCTTTTATCTATTTGAGTTGAATTTTATATTAAAAGGACAAAAATATCCTCATATATCTATATAATTACTCTATATCCTTATGTTTTTCTTTTTCTTTTATTTAACCTAACTTAAATAATTTTATATTTATAAAGTACATAAGATATTTATATAAATTAAATGCTATCTAATATTTGTAAAACTATATATACATACATATATATTTATAAAATATATAACATACTTATATAAATTAAATACTATTTAATATTTATACAATTATATATACATACATATATATAAAATTATCAAAACTAAATAATTTAATATTTATAAAATATATACATACATATATATAAAATTATATGCATGTAAAAAATGATATAAATGCATGTATGTATATAAAATTATTTATAACATATCTATATATAATATATTTTTTTTATTTTGTTTAATCTAAAATTAAATAATTTTTTTTTAAATATATAACATACTTATACAAATTAATACTATTTAATATTTGTAAAATTATATATGCTTACATATATATAAAAAAAATTATCAAAACTAAATAATTTTATATTTATAAAATATATAAGATAATTATATAAATCAAATTACTATATAATATTTATAAAAAACTATACACATACATATATATAAAATCACACATGCATATATAAAATTTTCTATATAATTATTTATAATATATTTATATTCATACATATATATAATATTTATATATAACTTCTCCCTCCCCCACCTCGCACCAACCCCCCAGGTCCTCCCCCCTCCTCCACGCCCCAAGCCAGCTACCATGGCAACCCACAACCAAGATTTTTAATTTTGTTTTTCTAAACACCAAGGCGGCTGCTGCCTGTTGGCCGGATCTGGCAAGCCAAATCTGGTTGGCATGGTTGCCTCCCTTCCCCCCCTCCCAACTCTTCTTCCCCCCACAACCAGTTGCCATGGTAGCCTCAAGCTAAGTTTTTTTTTAAATACACAACGGCCACTAAGGACTGTGGCCACCGACGATCGCCTGTTAGATCTGGCCAGATCGGCTGACCAGATCTGGTTGACGAGGCTGCCATGGTAGCCTTGGTCATGGTTGCCATGGCAGCCTCCTATTCATATATATATATATATAGATATATTACTATATTATAGAACTAAAATCATTTTACCTCCCTGTATTCGAAATAGGCGATTTACCCCCATGAAAAAAAAAATGATGAAATGCTCCCTTAAGGGTATAATAGTTATTTTATATATATAAGATCACAACCACTCTCGTTTTGGGCGGTGCACTCCACTTATGACCTCATGGGGGTTTTTCACTTATTTTTAAAAACATAAGGGGGTATTTTAACCTTTATTTTTTCATAGGGGGGTAAACCACCAAAATGATTTTTTCAAGGTGGCTAAAAACACATTTTCCCTATTTCCTAGAGCATGACACACCCATTTAAGTGGTAGCTCTATCGTAGCATGTATTCATACTACATGTGCTTTTGGACAACCATATAAGTAGAGTGACGAATGGATCACTGCTTCATCACTGTGTGAGCACTTATTAATCAATGTACCCTTTAGGACTTTTGACCATATCATGAAGCGTAAGCTTGATGTCAATACTTTAGCAAGACATCCAAGGGCCAAGTCTAAATGTGGTATGTTGGAGCTTGTCCAGGAAAGTGAGTAAGCCCAAGTTGATTAGTATGTAAGGCTTGAGAAAGAACCATATCTATTATGTAAATTTGTTCTATTACCTCTAGGTCAATCAGCTGTGTCAAGTGTGTTTTAATGTAGTCATAGGCATAGAGACAAATTAGAGAAAGTCAAGCATGCTCTATTTGAGGGATTAGAGATGCTTGCATTAGTTTGGGGTATAACGAGATTCTGTTGGAGTTGTAGTATCATGTTAGTTTGGTGATTACTTAGTATGACACTCCTTATTTTTTCCTTTTCTTGCTTGGTTGCACACTCCATTTTTGGTATGAAAGAAAGTCATGAGATTGAATATATCTAAGGTTAAGGGTTGTGGAGAGTATGTTAAATATGTCTAAGTGGGAGATGTTGCAATTTGGACCAGGTGTTGGCCTATAGCCCAAACTGATTAGATTGATTTTGATTGGTGCAAATAAATATCCATATTTGACTGGCTTATTGGATAAGCTTCATCAGCTGCCTTATAGATAGGCTTCAGCAGCTAACCATTAGATAAATTTCAATAGCTAATCGTTGGATAAGCATTATCAGCTACCTTATAGATAAGTGTCAGCAGCTAACCATTGGATAAGCTTCAGTACCTGACCTTTGGATAAGCATCATCAGCTGCCTTATGGATAGAGCCAAAGGGTTTCTTCCTCGTTAAGAAAGGTCAAAGGGTTTTTTCCTCGTTAAGAAAGAAAAGTAGCTTCTTTGTGAAGCTTCACCTCACCTTTATAAATAGAGGCCTTAGGTCTTAAAGAAGAATATTGAGAGATACGAAACATAGGAAAGTGAAGAGATGTTCAAAACTCTCAATATCCTCGGCAAATCTCTATAGTACTTTCTTGAGTAATCACGTGGAGACCCAAGGTCTTGGAGTGTGAAAATAATAGATATCTCTTGTAGTAATTTATAAGAGCAAGGAAACTCCAGGTATAAGAAAAGGAGATAAACACACGGTGAAAAGAACTAAAAGGCTAGTAGTTGAGCTAAATCCAACATAGGCTGTCCTTTTTTCCACTGCTGCACAAATAGATATGTTTTGGCCCATGTAAATTATCTATGCATTAATTAATGAGCTCATCTTTGAACAATAGAAAACAATTATGCTTGAATAATTTATAGTAAAAAAAACTTCTTCAAGTAATGTGACCAAATCCAAGTAGTTGGCTTCCATAAATTACTCCTAGAGCACCACTAAAATTACCCCTCCATCATAATTGGCCTTTTCCCCCTTCTGAAAAAAGAAAGTTTAAAAATTTTAAATACTAAAATTGCATTATTTTTTAAATTGACATGGAAATTTTGTGATGATCCCATAACTCTATATGTGTCCTATATTTGGATATGAATTTTAATTAAAAGAAATATTAAAAATTCTTTTTCTTACACTTCAACTAATTCAATTTCTTATTTTAATTTTTACACATTTACATTTTTCATTTATTTTTTTCTCATTAAATTTGTTGCGTCAAACATAAATTTAGGTCATATGTGAAATTCATAATTATGTTTGTTGTAATTTGGATTAGGTATTGGCCCATGACCCAAATTAATTGAATCAGGGTTTTGGTCTATGATCTAAATAAATATTCATATTTGTTATAAGCGCATAAGATAAGTATGGAATAACTTAAAAGATAAGTTAAAGGAAGCTTCTTCGTGAAACTAAAGGAAACTCACCCAAAAAGCACCCTTTTTTTTATAATTAACTTACTCAAGAAGCCAAGATGAAGCTTCTTTGGGAAATTGAAAAAGCTTTTGTGATTGGCCTTTGGATAAAGCTAAACGATATCTTCCTCATTGAGAAAACTTTTTGTGACTAACCTTTAGATAAAGTTAAAAGATATTTTACTCGGTGAAAAAGATTTTGTGACTGGCCTTTGGATAATGCTAAAGGTATTTTCCTCATTAAGAAAACTTTTGTTACTAAGTTTTCAATATATCGAAAAGATAGCTTTCTCATTAAGAAAAATGGATGGCTACTCCATAGAACCTCACCCCATATCTATTGAAA
>JACGDI010005287.1:109861-298261 GCA_014898725.1 Jacaranda copaia | reverse complement strand
AAAAAAAAAAAAAACTCTGTTAAAGGGGGAAGGGGGGCAGTTGGTGTTGTATAGGATCATAAGGCTCGTAGTCGTGTTGAATCCGATGTGGGTCATTGTAACTCCACTGCTATCAAAGAAATACAATTTTTGACCAATCAAAATTAATTATGTTTTTTTTAGTTGTATTCATTCTCCAACAAAGTCATTGGTAATTATATCATTTGCAGAGAAAAGAAAAAAATTACTAAAATTTAAGATTAAAAAATAATATGAATATGAAAGTAATTTATATGATAAAACAAACTATCAATTATATGAAAAGGGGTTCAGCCAATGATGAATTTTTTTTAAAATTATTTATAATATACATATTAAAAATTTATTAAAATTCAAACTTCAATCCTCACACTTATTTACGCTAACCAATTGCATTTCACTGTCAAAAACTTTTTATAAATAATGAAAAGGGTAACAACATATCATAAATGTCAATCCTGTGTAGGGTGATATTCTTAATATATACATGCATCTTTAAGAAAAAATAAATTTTAATGCACCACAAAAATGATCATATAGAGTTGGAGAAAAAAAAAATATTTTTATATTTTTAAGTAGTAAATTGTATGTTTAGAATATTCTAGTATATATATATATATAAGAATTTTTAGATTAGATTTAAAAAAATTTCCAACTATGATTTTTAACTTAATTAAATATTAAATTATGGAATAAGATATAACTTACAGAATAATATAGTATAATACTTAAAAATTAAATTATAATAAGTTCTATATTATTATAATTCTCCATATGTAAAAAGTTTACATATGCACAATATATGTGGGGCAAGCCATATTAATTAAATTGTAATATTGATAAATACACCTGTATATATACACAACAATATATATGTATATGTTCATCCATAATTATATTAAAAACTATAAATATTAGTCAATGTAGTAGGGAGTTAAAGAAAATATATTCATAAAAAAGAATTAAAAAAATTATGATAAGAAGTTACATATATGTTAATATATACACACACATTGAGTTTTTATAGTTATAAAAATGGATTAGTATAGGTTTTTACATTAACAGTAAAATAAATATTGATAGGACATCAAATATAAAAATATGTCAACACATAAACAATGGATAAAATTAACTTATCCACGGTGCTACCACATAAAGAAATACTTAAAATAGGACTCAATTTTTTTTGTAAATTATCTTGATTTATAAATATAAAAATTAAAATATTCTAAAACAATATAAATAATATAAAATATATGCATTTTAAAAAATAGTTTAATTTAAAAAGATAATGATTCTATAGAGGTGAAAAAAAATATTAATGTTATTCTGTCTTGAAATAGTAAATTGCATGTTTGAATTACTTGTAATATAAACTATTAAGTAAGATATTTCGATTAAATTGTATTGACAAATAGACTTAAGTATGTTTTTGATTGTGCATACATACATGTGTGTGTGTGTGTGTGTTTGTCCATAATTATTCAAAAAATAAAATTTAAAAATGCAAATGATAAATATTAGAAGAAATTATCAGATATTATTTATAGAAAAAGTACTAAACTATATATTAAGATAAGGTGTTATAAAAATTATAAATAGTAATATATATTGAATATTTAGTACAATCAGATATGGAGTTACAAAATGAACTAATATAATCTTTTTACATTAATATTAAAACAAATATTAATAAAATATTATTATGTGTAGTTATATATGTGTGTGTGTGTGTGTGTTGACATTGGCCAAATGAATAAAAATAACAATATAAGGAGTTACAAAAAATTATATATTAATACAGAGTTAAAAAAATAAATATAGAAAGCAACACGTACATTATATATGAAAATATATTGACATAAAGAAAAGAGAAATATGAAAATGTGTTATATGGAGTTACATGTCTTATATATGAAATACATTTATATGGTAAATATGAAGAAATCTAATTTAGGGCCTGTTTGGTTTTGTTTCCACTCATCATTTTCACTTTTTCCTAAAAATTAAAATAAAAAGTTATTAATTTTTCCTCAATTTGTATACATATTTTCATTCTTAACACATTTTTCCAACTAAATTCTTATACTCTTTTTTCATGTTCATACTTTATTTCTCTACTCTTATTTGCATGACTTTGAATGCAAAAATACAAGGACATCCAAATATATCTTATTTTCAATTCTACACATTTTTTTTCATTTTAAACAAAATATTTAAATAATATTTTATTTTCAAACTCACACTTATAATTAATTTTTAATTTTTTTATTTTGTAAAAAAAACTCCAAAAATCAAGACCAAATTAATTCTTATCCATATCATTACTATATAAAAATTATACTGCAAAGATAATTGAACATAATTTTATTTTACATGCATTAGATTACTATTTACCATGACGCATAAGCCGGATGTCGGTGGCAACATGCCACATACGTGCCCGGCTTTATCCTGAATTTTTTTTTCTGGAATGCCGCAAAAACGCCGCAATTTTGAAAGTTCTTTCCTCTGTGCACCACCTGCATTGTCGTTTGTGCAATCTAATATATATAAAAAATAAAATGATGTTGAAGTCAATTGTAAGTATTTTTATTACATGACAATAATATGGATAAATTAATTTTATTTTTTTTATCATATCAAATATTTTCATATATAATATATATATATAACTATTTATTATATGTATTTATATATTTTCATATTTCTCTTCTCTTCAACATATTTATATTAATTTTTGTAACTCTCGATATTTATGTACAATTTTTGTAACTTATTCATTATATATGGAAATATATTGACAGGAAGCTTTACATAATGAATATTGGTATATCTATACCAAATATACAATTTTTATTTAATAAAATGTGTTTTCAAATGATCTTTTTAAAATTTATAAATATAACTTTTTACATATTTAGTATATACACTTTTATTCCTTGAATTATAATTTCAAAATTGTACATATTAAGAAATTTTAAAATCCTCCCTTTAATCCATGCCTTAAATAGAAATGTTCTATTTGTATGAACAAGACCTATGAAAGGCAATTCTATCAATACACAAAAAGAGAATAATCCAATATATATACACCAAGCATTAAAGCATTAAAATCTTTCCATTTCAATCAACTTATAACTTTTAAATTTTGAAAAAATATATAGCAAAAACCACTCACCCCTATCAATTAAATAGTTATAAGTAGACAAGTGCTTTAAGATTTTAAAATCTTGCCTTTAACAAGCCATTATTGCCTTTAATATCTAAGAATAATTGATATACTATAATTTAGTTGACAAAAATAATATTTTTTAATAAGCCATTATTGCCTCTCTATATTTAATTCAAAAATTTTTTCCTTAATTTAATATTTTTTAAATTATATTTTATATCATATTTTAATTAAGTTAAGTTCCTTAATTTAAGCTTATAATTCCTACAAGTAATACATACTACAGATAGCCAAACATGCAATACACTAATATGTAAAGGTACCAAAATATTTTTTTTCTTTTGTCTTCACCTGTATATTATCGTCTACTTAGTGAGTTAAATTCCTTTTTTTTTTTCGGTTTGGTTTTTGCATATATTTTGTAATTTTTTATATGATTTACTAATATTAATAATTTTTTATATTTATGAGCCAGATTAATTTATGGAAGGAATTCGAAGTCTCAATTTATAATTATTTAGAGGACCCATAAAAGTTATTTTTTTCTTACATTCGTTTTGCTTGATATTATTCTTTTAAAAAGAATTTATTTATTTTCAATTATTGAAGTAAAAGTGTGGGAGATTGTCCTACCTCACATAGGGCTATTAACGAATCAAATCAAATTGAATATTTAAGGATTCAGATTCAATTTGATTGATTATACTCGTATTCGTATTCAAATTCGAATTCGACTCAAATCTTAAATTGGGCTCGAATTTGATTCTAATAACTATTCGATATATTCGAATTTGATTCCAATATTCAATTAACTCAATTTTTTACTTGAATTTCAAATTATTTATTGATTTTTCACCTTTTATTGTGGTCACAAAATGAAAATACTTGATTTACCAAAAGCAAATATCAAATACATGTAACATTCAATAGTTCCACAACTATAAATCATAAAAAATAATAATTTTCCACAAAAAGGGAAAAAGCACAAATTAAATGATAGTGTACACTTGCTTTATCTAAAAAGCTCCACATTGTCCACAATAATAGAAAATGATCAAAACAAGACAAACTCCAAGTCACAAAGAGGGATCAAAGTAGAGCAACCTTATAGATAAAAACACTAAACTAAATGAAATTAGCTAGGGATTTGAGAAAGGGGATAAAGTTAAGGAAGAAATAAAAAATTAATATTATATATAAAATAATATTATATATTATTTATTATATATTAAATAATTCAAGATTTTTTTTTAGCATTATTGATATATTTGTTATAACTTGACACATATATTTTTAGATTATCTCTCTCTCTCTCTCTCTCTCTATATATATATATATATATATATATATCTTGAGATTAGGAATTGACTTTGAGAGTTTGATATATCTTATAAATGACATCATAATGTATTTTTAATATTGAATGAGGCATATTTGGCATCTTTTCAAATTGAATTTTATTGGGATTTCATAATATTTTCAAAAATCCATGTCTTACCAAAAAATCATGAATTTTCTTAAAGTTGCTAATAGTCATGAGGTATATATCTTATAAGAAAATCAAATTTTCTTAGGATTTCACATAGTTCTAAAAATCTATATTTCACATATCATTCATACTTGGTACTATGTCTGAATCTAAGTTGGTGGGGTTGCTAGTATATGTGACCATGAAAAGTCATGTGTGTATGTATGTATATGTGTTTTGCTTAATGGAATGTCTTGTGTTGATGTTTTGTTATGATTCAATATTAGTCTTTTTATTGGATGTGATTACATAGGTAGTCTTGTCTTATTGCAGTATTTTTTTTGTTAAATTGTGGCAACAGTTAAAATCTTTTTATAATTTAGTCCTAGAGTAGTTTTTTCAAAAGTTACCTTTTATTTTATTTTATTTTAAAGTTGTAATTAATATTTATCCAAATGAAAAAATGTAGGAATCTTATTTCAATATGTGGACTTCTATTAATTATATTTGTTTTCTAATAAAATAAAAGGAGGCTAAATTAATAAACATGACTCATAAAATCTATTATTTTAATTCATTTTCATTTTATTAAAAACAAATTCAATCAATAAAAATCCACCTACTGAAATAAGGTTCCAACATATGCGGGCACCATAGGTTGGAGATTTAGTGGCTGGGGTTATGGAAGAGGATAGGAAGGGGAAAAAAGAAAAGCAAAGAAAAGTGAAAAAAAGGCTCGCACATATTGTTTTTCTTACTGTGCTTTTATGTAATAGCAAAAGGTGGTATGAGAGAGTGCAGAATTTGTCAAGAGGAATATGAGGAGAAAGTTATGGACGCTGCTTGTGCTTGCAATGGTACTTTCAAGCTTAGATTTTTATTTTTTAGTTTGTTGAAATTATTTGTGGGTTTTGGTTATCTTTCTTTGTGTGATGTTCTTTTTCCTATGTATGTGTGTTGATTATTTAGGCTGTTTGATTGGAATTTTGTTCCGTTATTTTGGTTTCTTTTTTTGGTTCTTCTTTGCGTGGAACTATTCTTGAGTTTTTGGGTGCTTGGGATTTTCATTGTGATTTTTTTCCCTTATGTTTGTTTCCATATGTGAAAGCATCTACAAAAACAAGAATTATTAGACTCATAAAAAATAATTTTATTTAAATAATACAATCTAATACGTAAATATAATTATATATTATGAAAATAATTTTATCTAAATAATAAAATATTATGTACAAATATAATTATGTTTTAGGAAAATAATTTTATGTAAATATTAAAATATGCATGTAAATAATTATAAATATTATGTGGTAAATATAATTATATATTACGAAAATAATATCATGAAATAGTAAAAATGTGCGAATAATTATATTATCAAATTAACTCTATTTAAATATAAAAAGATTATGTGTAAATATAATTATTTACTACAAAAATAGTTCTGTTTAAATATTAAAATATTATGTATAGATATTGATGAGGTTGAAAGTCGTATTTGGTAAATAGGATAGTGTTTGGGCTAATTCGACTAGGGAGGTTGAACGATTCAATAATGCTATTCTTATTGGGTTGAGATCCACAACCAATAGTAAACGTTAAACTAGTTGAGGTACCCCTGGCTAAGGCACTCTAACGCTCAAGTTAGTACTTGTTGAATGAGGTAATCGAGTAGCAGAGTAAGAGCGTATAGTGTATATGACATATTTGGAGGATAGTTGGCAGTAAGATATTTATAACTTTCTCTTGGTGGGTGATATATTTAAGAAGCCCCTATCAAGTGTAAAGGGCTCTTATCCTTACCTGGAGGTTGTTGGTTATTTTCAATCCTAGTACAATTTCAAACAGCATCATCTCATACTTTCCAAGGTGAATAGTTTTCTAGGGGTGCACTTCCCTACGAGAGTAAGTGGCAGAGACTGTATTGGGGTGGCAGGCGCCATTAATGTGAAGGCACGCTGTCTGTCAAAGTATTGAATATGGCAAGAATATGAGTCAGTGCTAAAGTGAGAACTCTAATTGATAATCATCGACCAAACAAGATGGTCGACCAGAAGGATGGTTGAATAGATAAAGTAGCTTGAAGCCTCCCGTTGGGTGTGGTCAAGGACGATCCGCTTGACCAGACAATTATGGTCAAGTAACCTAGCCTAGTTGGGTTTGAAAGTGCCATTGGGCTATGAATGTTAAGTGGGCTTAAGAACCCTTTCTGGAGTCGATAAGTTGTTGGACTGGGCCTATTGGGCTATCTCATATCATGAGTAGCCCCCATTCATAGTCCTGATCGAGCTTGTCGATGGGAAAAAGTAGGGAGCAGATAATTGAATGATGGTTATGTGTATTCGACCAGGATTTTGAACTCTCGACCAGAATTTTTGAATACTCGACCAGGATTTTGCGCATTTAATGCATTAGTTACATCGCAGTATAAAAAGCACCAAGGGGCAGCAGTGCAATTATTATGGTCATTTGGGTTCTCGCATCCAAATGCCTATAAATAGGTAGGGTAGAAACATTTATTTTCCACTTTTGCTGAATCTGCTTTGGTCGAATTCTTGCTTTCAGAGTCCTTTAATCCTTTCTGCACTTTAGAGTTTTCAAGCTACCCACTATAAGTTCTTTTCCAGGCTTCTATTTTCCTTCATTTTATTGTGTAAAGATGTCAAGTGCATCAGATAGAGAGGACACTAGGTTTGAGAGTGTACAGTTTTAGAAGGAGGTTGGGGTTGAAAGTATGTCTGGGAGCACGTCCAAGAGTACCTCCGATAATTTGTCGAGTGATAGCTCGACCTCTAGTAGCTTGAGTATTGAGAGGGTTGCTTCTGGGGGTAATGCTGGCCCATGCAAAGTTCCAGCATTGCATGGTCAATTGTTAACTCTGGACCATTACAGTGAAATAGTCTCTAAGATCTCCCCCGCTAACTTAGTTTGAATTAAGAAGATATACCATATTCTAGATGAATATAAACTCTTGGTGATTAGGCCCCAGGGTAGGATGCATCGATCTCCACGGGGGTGTATAATAGTATTTAAGAAAGGATTTAGGTATGGCCTTCAGTTTCCTTTAGCACCAGCTATAGTCGACCTCCTACGGAGGCCTCAAGGTTTATATAATACAACTTCTACCCAACTGCTTCGCCACCATCTATAGTTTAGGTGTGTTGATCACCTGTTTGGCCAACCTACCTCTTTTGCCAATTTTTCCAAATTGTTCCATTTGCCTATGTCTTGAAAGTCGGGTAGTACTAAAAAGTCTAGGTTCTATTATCTGATGACGCGTCCACGTTGAAAATTCTTGGTAACCTCATCCTCATCATATGGCCAAGAGTGAAAAAAAATATTTTCTGTATGTTTGAGGGCCTAAGGAGTTTAATATTCCTAGAGGGTGGTAGAGGGGGCATATCGAAATGCCAGGAAACCTAACGCCCAACTAGCCCAAAACTTTTGTTTGGGACTTGATCAAATTTAGGTAAATTTAAGGCCTAAGTTCTAATCAAGGAGAGGTATTTGGTGCTAGCTAGCCTGTCACTGACCATGCTCTACTTGCCTGTAGGCAACCGGTTAGGTAGAGATCTTTGTTAACTGTGTTAATTATGGATTTTTTTATGCTTGATTCTGATCATTTTATCTTATCTCTTGTTAGCAGATCGAGAAAAAATGATGACCCATAGTCAACAAGAGGCTTTAGCAAGAGCCTAGAGGAACAACGAATGTCATTGAATGGCTGCTCGATGAGATGCCCCTAAAGCGAAGCCAACCCCCATGACCTGCTCTACCGTAGCCCTAATCGTGCCCCAGATTGAACAAGTGCTCCATGCCACCTAATAAGAGGAGTGTGTTCAAAGCAGCCTTGTAGGTCGAAGCAAAGATAAATGACTGAACAGAGAGGCTCGGCACCCAAAAGGATAGCAGGCGACAAAGGTAAGCAGAAGGCGGTCACTGACTATGACTTATTTGGCAAACATGGCGATGGGGTTTTGTTTCAGATTCCCAAACTGTAATCGCCCCACTTCAAACCTAACCCTACTATAGAGGTAACTAATTCCACTTCCATTATACAATTGGGGATAACGAGCGCCAATGCGCTCAAGTGTATGGTAACTAGGCTCTTTTTTGCCGACGAGCAGAGATTCATGGGCCTAAGCCAAGTTGGCACACTTAGGGTTCTAGCCTACCATTGCAATATGGTAAGTATGAGGTCAATTGTTTTCTCGTTAAGTTCTTCTTTCAAAAAGTTACATTATTCACTAGCACTCTCTGTTTCAGGTGAGCCAACTTAGGTACCACTTTTACCACCAGTTGGAGTTAGCCTTAGTGGACCATAAGGAGTTACAAAAGGGAGGGGAGCTAGAGACCCTCAAAGTTCAGCTCGAGTTTTTCCAGCGCTAGGTGGATCAACTGATAAAGAAAGTAACTGACCTCTTGGCGCAGCTAATGCAAAGGACTAACAGCTGGTTGAGGTTGTCGAGGAGAAGAGTCAAACGAACTCTGTGCTGAAGAAGGCTCACTTGGATATGCAGGTGAGCTACTCATTTAGTTGATCAGCTAGCTACTCTGCTATGCTCAAGAAGGCTCAGGCAACCTTCTTTTAATAACTCCCTATGATGCGGCGGAAGGTGGTAGAACAATTCATGTTGAGCTCGGCCTTCCAAGATGCGAGCATAGTTTTGTCCATCAATGATGCTCGCGGCATGTTTGAAAAGATAATAAAGCAATTTGAGCATCTGGGCTATACTTTTTAGGTAGAAAATAATGACAGAATAAGCCCTACCCTGGATAAGAAACTACAGCGCTATCCAAAATCCAAGAAGGGCACGATCGATGGGAGTGGGGAGAAGGATACTGCAATAAATGCTCCCGTCAAGCCCATAACTGAAGTCTAACATAAATAGGCTAAGGTTGGGGCCAAGCTAGTTGAATTTTCGAGCGAGTTTGCCTTTACTGAGAACTTTGCCTTCTAAATAAAGGATAAGCAAGTCGACGTTGTGCAGTCTATGTTGTGCTCAACTGATTTCATGAGTGACGTTGTGGGGCCTTTGCAACCAACTCAAGCCATTCTATTGCTTGCATTGATGATGTTGAAGCCCAACCAAGACTTATAGAAAGGTGCTAAAGCTGATTGATTTGAAGGTGCTGGGTCGAGCAAAACTTAATCTTCCAACTCTTTCCCGTCATTATTGCTATTTTGTTTTTTGTCTTTTTTTTTTGTAATGGACAATGTTATTGTAATGAACATTTCTATGAATGAAATATCATTTTGATGTAATCATCTTTCTTGCCAAATGAAATTAATTTCATACCTTTCTTGTCGAATGCAACTGTTTTATCATGATTGTATGGGTGAATAGTTAACAACCATGTTAGTTATCGAGAAAGACCAACAACATTATTGTCGATTTTGGTTACTAGTAAGAGACACACATGGTTATGCCAAATCACATTTAACAATTTATTTTCACAATTTTGCTCAACTTTATAGTCGATTTTTATTATTTCATGGTCAACTTATTGATCTACTACTGGGTTAATCGTATAGTTTGGGCTAAAAAGCCTTAAGTTGGCAGCATGTAGTTGCTTTTGAGTCGACTGCATGGTCTATTTGGAACTTGGGCTTAGAGCCCTAAATTGGCAGCTAGACGCTGCTTTCGGGTCAACTTGAAACTTGATTTAGCAGCATAAAGCTGCTTTTGCGTCAACTACAAGGTCGACTTGAAAATTAATTTGACAATGTGAAGCTACTTTTTCGTCAACTTTGGGGTCGACTTGAAACTTGATTTGGCAGCATAAAGTCACTTTTTTGTCAACTATGGGGTTGACTTAAAACTTGGAGTGGTGTGATGTAGATGCAGCTATGATAATATAAATAAATAGTAGTAGTATTGCTGGAACTTTGTTTATATCACAGAATATAAGGATGATTACAATGTGCATTTATATGTAGAATTTCTTCAAGTTGATGGCATTTCATAGGTGAGGAAGCTCATCCCCATCAATATTAGTAAATCAGTAAGCGTTATGCTTTGATACCTTCACAACGGTATAAGATCCCTCTCATTTCAGGTCAACTTTGCCAACATTCTTGGACACCTCCACCTTTTTTTAGAATGAGATCTCTAACCTAAAGCAGCACAACCTAACTGTTTTATTGTAGTTATCTGCCATCTTTGACTTGTAGCACTGCATGGTATTATAGGCCTCTTTCCTTCACTCATCAATAGTCTCGAGGTCGAGCTTCCTTTCTAATATGTTCCTGAGCGGGTGAAAGTGAATCACTCGAGCTATATGTTATATGAGTTCTAAGGGGATGACTGCCTTAAACTCATAGACCAAACTATAAAAGTTGTGACCTATATCTGTAGGGGGAGTTGTCCTATCTGCCCATAACACTCTTGGGAGGTCATCTGCCCAACTTGACCTAGTATCTTGTATCCTGGCTTTCAAATAGTTGAGAATTGTTCTATTGGTCACCTCTATCTGGCAGTTCAACTAAGGATTACACACTGAAGTAAAATGTTAGGTGATTCCCAAGGTCTTGCACCAACCTCTAATACCTCTACTTTGGAACTGGGTCTTGTTATTTGAAATGAGGATCTTAGGTAGGCTAAAATGACAGATGATGTTTTTCCAGATGAAACTCTTGATGGCCATGTCGGTTATCTTTGGGACAGCCTTAGCTTTGACCCACTTGGTAAAGTTATGAACTTCATTGACTTTGGCAGTGAGCCTAAGATGTTAATCCCCTATTGGTTGAACGGTTAAAAAATTTGAACATTAACCATAGGTGCGGCAGGTTGATGCTGGAGGTTCGAATAGACTTAGCATGATAGGCATTTTTTAGCAAAATCAACAATGTCCTTCAATAATGTCGGCCAAAAGTATCCATACCTAATGATTTTATGCTCGAAGGATCTTCCCTCGAAATGGTTCCCGCACATGCTTGCGTGGATATCCTGCAATACTTCATAAGCCTAGTCGGGATTCAGGCACTTTAAGGGCAGTCCAGAGATCGACGTCTTATACAGTTGGCCATACTCATTAAGTGCAAACTTGGCAGCTTGTCCACGAAGGTGACAAGCCTCATTCTTGTTATTGCGGACTATGCCATGACTCAGGTAGAGTTTTATCGGATCTTACCATGAAGGACCTATCTCTTCAATGCTCCCTACTAGGTTCTCCTCGAGTGGGTCGATCGACGGCCTATCAGCGATCAAAAAGGTTATCGTCCTATCTCTTGTACCTTTAGTCAAGCTAGCAAATTTAGACAGGGCATCCATACGCTCATTCTCAGATTGAGGTACCTGACTGAGGATGAACTTTTTGGATGATTACTACAATTTTCTAACCTCCACCAAGTACCGACTCATTATTGAATCATTGGCCTCAAAATTTCCCTTGACTTATTCTACTACCAACTGGGAGTTTGTGACTGCAGCCAAGTGATCGATGCCTTGATCGAGTGCCATCCTTATTCCAGTGAGGAGGACCAAGTATTTTGCCTCATTATTAATAACTGCGTAGTCGAGTTTGATTGCAAAATCATACCCCTCCATTACTGAGGAACGAATAGCCACTCCCACTCCATCTTCTGATGTGGTCAATGATCTATCAAAGTGCAAAGTTCAAGAGAAAGGGGCTTCACTGCTTTTCTCAGGTAGGTCGATTCATTCAACAATGAAGTCCACCAATACTTGTGCTTTGATGGCTGTTCTGGAAGGTAATATCAAATCCCAATTTAATAGCCCATTTGGTTAACCTTCCAGAGGCATTTGGCTTCGACAAAACCTGCTTCAATGGCTAGTTAGTTAACACTATCATGGTGTGATATTGGGCGTGACTAACCCCAGGGCAAACTTATTGGTTTCCAAGTAGTTATACTTTGGTCCTTAGAGTGACTTATTGTAATAGTAAATCAATCAGTGGCTTCTATATCTGATCGAGACTAAGATTGAGCTGATCGATACTTCTAAGACAACCAAGTATATGTGAAGTACTTCTCCAAGTTTAGATTTTGCAAACATAGGAGGTGAGGACAAATATTGCTTTAATTCAACCAACGCCTAATCACATTGTTCATTCCATTGGAAACCCAACTTCTTAGCATTTCTAAGAATTTTGAAGAAAGGTAGGCTCTTGTCTACCATTTGATCGATGAATCTCCCAAGGGCAATAATCCTTTCGATTAGTCGTTGTACATCTCTGACTGTTCAAGGTGGGGCAATGTCCAAAATAGCCTGAATCTTCTGTGGATTGGCCTCAATGCCTCACTAACTAACTATATAACCCAAAAATGTAGTTCATCGAACCCTGAAGATACACTTGTTTAGATTTAATTTTAGACTAAATGCTCTCAATATTGCAAAAGTGTGATTAAGGTTGAGTAAATGGTCCTGGGCTTTTTCCATCTTTACGATCATGTCATTGACATACACTTCCATAGACTTGCCTGTTTCACTCTTGAACATAAAGTTGACCAGCCTCTAGTAGGTTGCTCTAGTATTTTTAAGTCCAAAAGGCATAACCAAAAAGTGATAAACTCCATTGGGAACCAAAAAAGAAGTTTTATCCCTATCTTTGGGGACCATGAATATCTGATGATACCCTTGAAATGCATCCATCATACTCAATAACTCCCAACCAATCATAAAATCTACTAGTAAATCTATTCAAAGCAATGCGTAAAGATCCTTAAGGCAAGCTTTATTCAAATTTATGAAACCATTACACATTATCCCTCATTCTTTGGGATGAGTATAACATTACAAAGCCAAGATGGATATTGAATTACTACTATATAATTTGCATCTAAGAGTTTCCTGACTTCCTTTTCGATGATCTAGGTCTTCTCAGCATTAAATGTCCTCATTTTCTACTTGATCAACTTATGTAAGGGGTCATTAAGGTGGTACACGATCACACTAGGGTCGATTCTCTGAATGTCAGATGCCTTCCAGGCAAACATGTCAATATTTCTCCTCAAGAAATTGACCATAAGACACTTCAAGTGGAGGTCCATATCTGTCTTGATCCAAGTTGTCTGGTTAGAGTTTTCTTGTTCCAGCTCAATTATTTTAAACTCCCCAATTGGCTCTACTTAGGTATCTCCAACTTTCTCTTCTATGAGCTTGGGTCTCCTGGGGTTCCACTACATGGGCATCCCCCGAGGTCTTTACTTGTGGTCAAGTCTTCTGCTCACTTGACTCAATCAAAATATTGTAACACCACTAAGCTTTCTTGATGTTATACAAAAATTCACCTATGCTAGCCGAGGTTGAGAATTTGATCTTCATATGATATGTCAAGATAATGGCACAAAAATCATTGAGAGCTGGTTGACCAATTATTATATTATAAGCAAACGGGACATCGACCACCAGATAGTTTATCATTGAAGTCCTTCTACAGGGCGCCTCCTAAAATGATATAGAGAGTTTGATGGACCCCTCCAAAATGATTTTCGACCCCCCAAACCCAACTAGAGGGGTACACATAAGTTCAAATTTCAGCTGCCATAAGTTCATCCTTTTCAGTGTAGAGAGGAAGATAATATTGGTTAAGCTACTATTATCAATTAGAACCTTCATAACTTCAAAGTTGGCAATCTCCACGAAAACTACCATAGGACAATCAGTTTTATAGTTAATATTTTTCCCTTCAAGGTAGGTCAAGTCCCTATTAATGAAAGAAATAGGCTTTGCGCTTGTCGATAAATGGAATATAGTTTGAATAGGTGAGGTTTTGGTTGACTCTAGCCTCCTTTGAGTTTGCCTCCTTGCTAATTTGGAGTCCCCTTAGTAAGACCTCCCACAATCATGTCAATTACTCCTCGAATGAGCGAGTAATCTTCTTAGGCGGGTTTCTTTCCTTTGTCCTCCCTTCTCGAGCTAACTGATCTTTTTCTATGGGGAGTCTAATCAATTTTGCCTACTTTAGCCTATAGGTCAACAGCTACATATTTTTTGAGATAATCCTACCTAATGAACCTCTCAATTTCATCTTAGAGATTAAAGCATTCATATATGTCATGCCCTTTTTGTTTATGAAAGTGGCAATATTTCTTTAATTTTTTCATTGCTTCAATCTCTGTCAACTTCCTCAATTTCTTGAGGAGATTGTCATGCTGGATGGAAAATAGGACCTCTTTCCTTAGGATATTCAATGGAGTATAATTGTGAAAGCGCTTTATTAGAGATCAATCCCTCTCTCTATGTTTTTGGTCATCTCTCTCTTTATTTTTCTTTTTATCAACCTCAAAGTTTTCAAACTTCAGCTTGTTCATCTTCTCTTGGGTCATATATCTCTCCTCCAGGTTGAGCAATTCCTCTATCAACCGTGGGCGCTCACGCTCCAAAGCATTGGCGTATTCTTTGTGTTTGAGTCCCAAGAATAGCATGTCAATTAGAAATTTGATCATAGGGTATCTTCAGGACTTCTCTGTTGAACCTCATAAAAAAATCATGAAAAGACTCCCCCTCATTCTGCTTGATCGTGTGGAGATGAGTAAGGAGACTTTCGCCTTTTGTCGACTAGCGAACTAGTATAGAAATTTATCACAAAGCTAATTGTAGGAGTATATCGACGAGGGCTCCAACTTAACAAACCAATTGAGTGCTATGCCTTAGAATGTGGTCATCAACATCTTCACGTGGATGTACTCATTGTGTCTGTGCAGTTGCATCATATGTTTGAACTACATCAAGTGCTCGCTGGGATCTGTTAAACTATCATACCTCGAAAGTCCAGTTGGGACCTTGGCGTCGACAACATTACGCTCGTTGATAATCTCCTGGATAAAAGGGGAGCCTCTCTCATGATGAGACCTTTAGGGGCCCTCTGGATTGGGCACTCTTTTAGTATTTCTCCTTGATATCTCATTGAGGCTTCTATTTAGTTGTTGCACTTGGTGGGAAACGTTTTCCCACTCCTCTCGATCAACTTGGGTAATATTTTGATCAAAATAAAGCTTTGCACGTTTTGCTCTATCACACTGCGAGGCTCGAATAGGCAAGGCCGCATGATCTACAGATTCAGCCACTTCTTCGTGCTAGTCATGTCTAGAACGTTTGACCCTATCATGCTACGGGGCTCAATTAGGTCGAACATGGTGGTCTACGAAGTCAGCAATTTTCTCCCTTTACTTCAATTATCCCCTCTCTCCTTAGGGGAGCCTAGGGCCAGTTTCTTGTCTGGATGGTGGCTACCTAGACTCTTGGCAACCATGACTGTCCTGGAGGGACCTCTCTTTTGATAGAGGTGGTTGCGGAGTTGCACTGCCTGTTGGGGCAGGCACGGACATATGCCTATTCAATGCTACAGAAAGTTGAGCAGAAATTTGGGCAAAGATTTGTTCACTTATAAGCTTATTAGCGGAGGTATGGTTAATATTACAACTTGCTCTTGCGGGGCACTGGGGCTTGGGGCATGTGAATCTTACTGGGGCAGAAGGAGAGGTGGAGATGCTGACCTCCTATTATTCTCCCTCTCAGATGTGGCTTTTCTAGTGCTCACCATTTGCTTAGTTCCAATTTCAACATTCCCCACAGATAACGCCAAAATGATAAGTTTGAAAGTCATATTTGATGAATAAGATAGTGTTTGGACTGATTTAACCAGGGAGGTCAAACGATCCAACAGTGATACTCTTCTTGGGCTGAGATTTATAACCAACAACAAACGTTAAACTAGCCGAGGTACCCCTGGCTCAGGCACTTTGACGCTCAAGTTGGTATTGGTCGAATGAGGTAATCGAGTAGCAAAATAAGAGCATATAGTATATATGACATACTTGGAGGATGGTTAACAGTAAGGTATTATAGCCTTCTCCTAATGGGTGATATGTTTAACATGCCCCTATCAAGTGAAGAGGGCTTTTGTCCTTGTTTGGGGGTTGTTGGTTATTTTCAATCTTGGTACTATTTCAGGTGGCATCATCTCCTATTTTTCAAGGTGAATAGGACTCTAAGGGTTCGCTTCCCTACTAAAGTTGGTGGCAGAGACTGTATTGAGATGGCATGCACTATTGATGTGGAAGCATGTTACCTGTTAAAGTAATGAATGCAGTAAGGATATGAGTCAGCGTTGGAGTGAGTACTCTGGTCGACAATCATCGACCAGACAAGACGGTCGACCAAAGGGATGGCTAAATGGACAAAGTGGCTTGAAGCCTTCTGTTAGGTACGATCGAGGACAATCTACTTGATCAGACGATTATGGTCAAGTGACCCAACTCAATTGGGTCTGAAAGCTCTGTTGGCCTATGAATGTTAAGTGAATCTAGGAACCTTCTCTAGAGTCGATAGTTTGTTAGGATGGACCTATTGATCTATTCCATATCAAATATAATTACATACTATGAAAATAATTTTATTTAAAATATTTAAATATATGTGAAAATAACTATGTGAAGAAAATATTAATATTTTAATATAACAATATTATTTGTAATTATAACTACATATTATGATATAATTTAATTTAGATATTAATATACACATGTAAATAATTATATTATAAAAATTATTTAAATATAAAAATATTACGTGTAAATATAATTATATATTATGAAAATAATCTTAAATAAATATTAAAATTTTATGGGTAAATATAATTATATATTATTAAATAATTATATATAATTAAACTTTATGTATAAAGATGGATGAAAAATCAAGAGAGAAATTTCAAAAATTTATTTGAGGAGAAGAATCCTTTTTTTGAGAGAATCTAATGAAATTCTCTAAGAGGAGAAGAGGAATTTTTCTAAAAGATGGATGGAGAGGAGAGGAACAATTTTTTTAAGTGTGAGAAAAAATTTCACATCCAAGCACCACTTTTTAATTTTTTCAACTCAAAAAAACAAGATTTGAGAAAATAATCCACAATCAAGCACAACCTAAATTATCTCTTATTTCTGCTCACACATCTCAACGTAACCCTGATGCTGTGGCATTTAATTTGTGCTTCAAGAGTGCCAATCATCCAAGAGACTTAAGCATAAGCAACCAACGGATGGAATTTCAGATAGTCTCTGGCTTTCAAAGATTTAATCCTTTGGAAGCTCTAATCTTATGACGAAGATTTTTTTTAAATAAAATTACATGGACGACATGAATAGGGGAAGTTCTTTGAGTATTTTGGGCTTTTGGAATGAAAGGAGTAGTTTGATTTTATTGCACTGCTGGTGTAGTTTGATTTTCCGAAGTTTCTGTAGTTTGCATTTTCATTAATGGTTAATGTTTCGGTATCAAAGTTGTAAAAGGCAACAGTAGGCATTTTGAAATATTGATCAAGGTTTAAGACAGCACATGGCTCCATTTCCCAGACTTGATCTCTACCATTCATAATTTCTTCACTCATGCTGCATTTGATTTGGTGAATTCCCCAGGGGGAAACGAGATTTGACGAACATTCTTCCATTGGAAACTGTTGTTCTGACAAGTCACCTGCCTTTCTCAATCACTATTGCCTGAGCCAATAATAGAATTTTTGAATTGCCCATTAGATATGGGTACATCGGTATCTCTGTGGAAAAGGAAAATTTTTGGGATGGACATTTCTGAAGGAAATGATTATCCACTCTATGCGGCTTCTGACATGTCGAGCACTTGGTTTCCGAAAGTCGGACCTCATCAAGAATCTCACCGTGTTGTATCCTTCGAGACATCCTCATAGATTTCTCATTCTTTCATGCAAAGTTTTGAACTGGCGGGACAAATGCGAATGATGGCAAAAACAAAAGATCAAGGACAGATTTAAGAGTTGAAATATCAAGCCAAGAAAGATTTTCCTGTCATTCTGATATGAGTAGGAAATGGTTACTGGGATGTTCTTCAAGCTTCGCCAAAGTGCCTTATCCGTTTGCAGAAAATGATCCCAGAAAGTTTTTCAAGAATTTGGATGATACGAACTCAAAGCCAGTGGAAGTTCTGAAGAAAGATTAAGAAATTTTCAAGGGAGGGTTACCCTGGTTTCTTAGACATTGACAAGTTAATGGTGATCTAAGCCAAAGGGAAGAAGAGTTCTTCCGTTGTGAATCTGGAATCTATGCAAAACTGTTCTCAGAAATTTTCAGTAGAGTCAAAACAGCCAACGCCACCTTTCAGACTTTGACGCAGAAAAAAGAAATCTCAGCCAGGATGTTGAGGACGGAATCAATGAGGTCAATGATATTGAAACAAGAAAGATTCTTGGTTTTCTAATTTGTAACAGTATTAGAAAAGACAAAGATATTCCAATGAATCAGCTTGAAAACAAAGGTCCTTGTTTTGCATAAAGGAGTAAATAGCTACATCTGATGTGAAGCATCATATCAACTTAAAACTGTCTTTGGAGGAGGATCCTCCTTCGGCACCCTCTCTCCCCACAGCTATTCTGAAAATTGCAACCACGGAGATAGACTTGGAGGCTCTGGCTGTTATTGTTTCTGAAACTGATGCCCCTCCTGATGAAGCCCACTCAAGGCAAACAGAAGTTTTGCTAGGAAAGTTTGAAGCTTCTTATGAAGAATGCAATAAAACCGCAGATGAGGCCGTACTTGCCATCTCTTTAGCCAAGAAGAAGAATTTGGTGGATGATGATGATGTAGAATTTAGCATGTGGCATATGAACCACCAACTTGGAGTGAAATGAAAATGTGGTCTTGAATATTAAATTCGAACAGACATGTGCTTAATGTATTCATCTTAATGAGAAGATGTTAATAGTGCATTTACATGCTAAATTAATGAAAGATAGAATAAGAAAATGTAGTTTAAAGTGAGCCACTTGAAAAGGCAATTTTGTGGACAAACTAAGGGTCAAACTAGGCTATCTTATATTTAAGTGATAGGTTTTATACAGCTTGAGTGTTGTGTAAGTATAGGTATAACCATATTAATTTGTTTTGAACAAAATTTTAATGTTCGGTCCATAAAGATAACCTTTGAAATGACTTGCTTGCCATTCATTTGCCAAATTAATTGCCTTATTAAAAGAGTGTCTCTTCATTCTTAGCTTTTTGGGTTGCTCGATTAACTACTTATTATGAAAGAGTAATGTGGCCTCATTAATGATTAAACTATGTCTCTTCATGTAGTCATATAACACCTATAAATAGGACTAGTTAGAAGGGGGAAGAACACACATTCACAAGCACTCTAGCATACGTATTGCATACATAGTACATTATATTATCATTATAAAGAAAGAGTCTCAAATTAGTAGGCTTGGTGTCATAACCAATTGGAGTGCTGCCTTTGGCTGTGGAAGAATTTTGTATCTTGGGAGGCTACTTGTCAAAGTCCTTCGAGCATCGATTGGGGGACGAATAAAAACTTAAGGAAGCTATGGTTCCATAGGCTTCAATTATGCTTTAATATATTTTGATTCAATTCAATAAGTAGGATCCTTTCTTTTCAATGTTTCTTAAATTTGTGATTCTTATTGATAGTCTTAAGTTATTTGCTATTGCTCGTTGTAAGTTATCTTAGTTTCTGTTTCTAGCTTATGTTTATTAGTTCAACTGACACTAGCACAAGCATACACTTTTATAATTTCCCAACAATCTTAAGGCTTAATAAGTTTGTTGAATCGTTGTGCTATGTCAAAGAATTCATATTGTTCCTTTTTTCCATTTTAGCAATGAAAGTGAAATATGGCATCAAACATTGAAGTAAAAAATGTTGCAAACATTGAGTTCGATGTTAGTTTTGGCGGGGTTAGTGGTGGAGCACACCCTATTCCTGTTGTGCCCCTGGACCTCTCGACAATGGTTTTTGAAACCCACATTGTTGATTCTTTAATAGAGTAGTTGATTGACACTGTTACCAGTTGATACATTTGTTCTGAAAAATATATGTTTTTAACCTACACTCCTGTTACTGGAAAGAAACTACATATGGGCAATTCGACAACTTTTAATTTTATTGGAATGGGCAATGTTGTTCTGATGATAACTTCTTGCAAGAAGCTAATGCTGAAGGAGGTTCTGCATGTGCCAAACATACGCAAAAACATAGTGTTAGGATCTTTGCTAGTGAAAGATTATTTTAAACTTATATTTGAGTCTGATAGGTTTGTGTTTTCTAAGAATGGCCTGTTCTTTGTTAGAGGCTATATACAGAATGGGCTACTCAAATTTGATGGAAATACTGTACTCAACCTTGTTGAAGAGAATAAAAATAAATAAAGGACACCTTATGAAGCAATATCTTCGAGGATGGGGGTCTCTCGTGAATGTAGGAATTCCACCTCCCAAATTGGTCAAAATAGGAACAAAAATGATTGATGGAATCTTTATTGGGTATGCACAACACAGTGCAGCAAATAAATTCCTTGTCTTCAAATTCGAGATAGATGATATTCATGTCAATACTATTATTGAGTCAAGGAACACTAGTTTCTTTGAAGAATCATTTCCTTGGAAAGAAGAAGAAAGTTGATGGAACTATATATAAATACAAGGCCAGACTAGTAGTCAAAGGATATAAACAAAAAGAAGGTCTTGACTATTTTGATACTTACTCGCTGGTGACAAGGATAACATCCATTAGACTATTGATTGTGTTTGCAGTGATCAATAATCTTGATATACATCAAATGGACGTTAAAAAAGCATTTTAAATGGAGATTTAGATGAGAAAATTTATATGGAACAATCAAAAGGGTTTGTGGTTTTAGGACAAGAGAAAAAGGTGTATAAGTTGATAAAATTACTATATGACTTAAAATAAGCACCAAAACAATAGCATGTAAAATTTAATCAAGTCATGCTTGCAAATGGTTTTAGGATCAATGAATGCAATAAATATATATATATATATATATATGTCGAAGGTAGTACTTTTGAATATGCCATTGTGTATCTCTATGTAGACAACATGCTCGTTATGGGAAGTAACAATGACAAAATTAAAGAAACAAAAAAAATTGTTAAGTAGAAATTTCTACATGAAAGATATGGAAGTAGCAAATATGATCCTTGGAATACAAATCATCAAGACATTTGATGAGCTAGTGCTAATGCAGTCTCACTATATTGAGAAACTGTTGAACAAATTCTTGAGTCAAGAAAATAGCCGAGTGAAAACTCCTATAGATGTGAATCAATGGCTTACCAAAAATAAGGGTGAAGCAAAGCCGCAATTGCAATATGCATGCATGATTAGGAGCCTTATGTATATCATAAATTACACAAGACCTGATATAGCATATGTTGTTGGCAAGTTAAGTAGATTTACTAGCAATCCAAATCAAGAGCACTAGAGCCCCTTAATTAGAGTTTTAAGGTATCTAAAGTATACCTTAAATTATGGATTGCATTATACAAGATATCCAATTGTAATAGAAGGATACAATTATGCGAATTGGATTTTAGATTTTAAAGAAATCAAGTCCTCAAATGGATATGTGTTTACATTAAGAGAAGGAGCCACATCTTGGAAGTCCTCAAAATAAACCTGCATAGTTAGATCAATTATGGAATCCGAGTTCATAGTGTTAGACAAAGCAAGTGAGGAAGTTGAGTGATTTCTTGAAAGTATTCCAAATTAGCCAAAACATGTGCCAGCAATTGGCATTCATTGCAATAATTAATCTGCAATCGGAAAAGCACAAAGTAATATATATAATAGTAAGTCTTGGCATATCCATCAACGGCATAATACCGTTAGATAACTGCTTTCTAATGGAGATAGTTATGTTGACTATGTGAAGTTAAAGGATAACACTGCGGTTTGCTTACAAAAGGTTTAAATAGAGAGCAAGTCATTAAATCATCAAGGAGAATGGGACTTAAGCTTATTGAATAACTGAGTCATTATAATAGGAACCCTACCTATGTGACATGAGGTCCCAAGAAATAGTTTCAAAGGGAAAAACAAGTTATTATGGCTTGATGTGCAAGCACTGTAGGGGCCTAAGCCTTTATCCTATTCCTATGATGAGTAGATAGTGCCCCTGCAAAAGGATGAGGTTAAGCAATGTTTTTAATAGCTCTTATATCTTTATCTTTCAATTAGAGGTGCAGCAAAAATCTCTTAATAAGAAGCTACCTATATGAGTAAGGATTGGGTCGGTCCTGTGAGAGTTTTAAAGCTGAATTCTCAAAAGGTACTCATGAATTACCAAGAGCTATTCAAGGCTGAGATGAACATAATGTTAAACCATAATACTAACTAGTAAAGGTATTGTGTGCAATTTTATTATCTTTGTATACGTAAAAACCGAATAGTTCAAGACATCACATTTACTGATTGGCAAGTATATCCGATATCTCTCACTAAGGAAGATTCAAAGCCAAAAGCTACATCTCTTAATGTGGAATCTCTTAAGTTGAGACTCTTTCATGCATATGCATTCATTTGAATATTAGATTAGACAATTTTCTCATTCATGTGGGGGATTGTAGAATTTATCATGTGGCATATGAACCACCAACTTGGTGTGAAATGAAAAGGTGGTTTTGAATATTAAATTCAAAGAGACATATGCTTAATGTATTCATCTTGATAAAGAGATGTTACTAGTGTGTTTATATGCTAAATTAATGAAAGATTGAATGAGAAAATAAAGTTTAAAGTGAGCCACTTGCAAAGGCAATTTTGTAGCCAAACCAAGGATCAAACCAAACTATCTTGTATCTAAGTGATAGGTTTTATACAGCTCGGGTGCTGTATGAGTGTGGGTGTGACTAGATTAATTAGTTTTGAACAAAATTTCGATGTTCAGTCCATAGAGATGACCTTTAAAATAACTGGCGTGCCAATTCAATGGCCAAATTAATTGCCGTATTAAAGAAGTGTCTCTTCATTCTTAGCCTTTTAGGTTGCTCGATTAATTACTCATTATGAAGGAGTGATCTGGCCTAATTAAACTATGTTTCTTCATGTAGCCATGTAACACCTATAAATAGGACTAGTTAGAAGGAGGGATAACACACATTCACAAACACTCCATCATACATACTACATACATAGTACATTGTAGTATCATTAGGAAGAAAAAGTTCGAGGGTCTCGATTTTGCTTTAATATATTCTGATTCAATTTAACGAATAGAATCCTCCCTTTTCAGTGTTACTTAAATTTGTGATTTCTATTGATAATCTCAAGTTATTTGCTATTGCTCGTTATAAGTTATCTTAATTTCTATTTCTAGCTTATGTTTGATGGTTCAACCACACTAGCACAAGCATACACTTCTATAATTTTCCAACAGATGCTCCTCTAGCAGCCATCTTACAATTGTCTCAAATGGTTTGCAGAAATAATTTCTACTAATAGAGCCTGTGACGGAGAAGAACCCATTCTTGATGGTATGGATTACTTTGAATTCATGACATTAGAGTTGGAATATACCAAGGAAGAATGTTATACAAGCCGATCATTTTGAACAATCCAAGTGCAATAAGGCCGGGAATTCCCCATTTGGTTACATTATCCTATCTTGAGGTGACTGAAGGTCTTTAGGCAATTGAAAGCTGTTGAAAGCTAAAGATAGTCATTTCAGTTAGGTGTGTAGCACAGGAACTCGACTAGGAAGTCGGTCGAGGAAGGACGCATTTGGCAGGTCCAACTCCAATACAGCAGCCTGTCTGTCAACTTGGGGAGAGAAGTTTGACGGGATGGGAAAGAGGGCGAGGCATCTGCCAAGACGAAGACGTACTAATGCTTTTCTTTCTTTCGCCGTAAAATGCTTACAAGCAGAAACTTAAGGGATGGTTGTAAAGACTTTGCTCATGCTCGAGCTCTAATGTCTATTCCTGTAAATAGCTATAAAGTTAATATTACGTTCCCAAACTTTAAAATCCAAGAAAGCTGGTCAATGTTTCTTGTTGCTGCCAAAGTTATTCTCCCTCCAGAAGGAACTGTATTGTTGAGTTACCGTACATTGGAATCTGAACAGTACTATGATATAACCACTTTAATGTTGCTGTTGTTGGCTTTTGCAAGGGGTCTTCTTTCATCTTCACAATGCTGCTTAGCAATTACTATCACTGATGTTGTTCTGCCCATCTTCTTGTAATGAGCATTTATAGTGACTGATATTGTTCTGCTTTCCATTACGTATTCCATTGTTGGAAATTTATGATCAATTAGACAAGGAAATGAAAATTAATGATCTATGCTGCTAACTAACACTGATTCATATTTACCAAATCAAACTCGCTAATAATCTTTGCGGTGAATTAAGTAGATCCCCACATGTAAATTGGACTTGTCTACAAAATACAAATGTTGTTTTGATCGAATTATGAATACATGTGTCCAGAAAACAAGTCTTTGCGTGTGAACTCTTATTTGAAACTAAAGTTGAACTTACATAATCATTTATTCATGTATTGAAAGTATAACTTATTTTATATAATATAATTTATTAATAGATAATAAGTATCATATTTAAAAAATAACTGATAAATGATTTGATTCTAAAACTTGGTAAAATAATTGAAAACAAAGAAGCCCAACATTACAAAGACTGATGAAATAATGTTGATCCATAATAATTCTATCCCATTTTTAAAAGAAACTATTAGACTTACATACATCAATGAAATAATATTGATCCAATACATATATAAAGGAAATGATATTGATCCATAATAATCTTATTCCATTTTCAAAAAGAACTGCTGGACTACGTTTGCATCGGTAAATGAAGAAATATGCCCTTGAGATGTTAAAAAAAAAAGGGGAAACAAAATATAAAAATACTATTAAAATAACCAAAATAACAAGTTCAACATTTGTCATAAAAAGCAAATCATGTATCTCACAATATGAACTCTTTCATGTTATATTTGTTTTCTTCTATACAGTTTAAATTAAAAATGATTTCAAAAACAAAATATTTATTATTTACAAAATAATAATTAAAATCTTTATAATATGTAGGGTCCATGAGCTCAACATTGCTCTTTGCATGGCTTGCCTTACATTTTTTTTTTTCTCCTTTCACAGTGAGTTCTATTTCCTATTTAATATTTTACAGGAAGATAAAATAATTTTTTTCCTGAAAATGTATTAGAAAACTATGTCCGCCTCTTTAATAGTGTAAGAATTGAGTTCCTTTTTTCCCAGGCTTCGTCTTGGCCATCTCTATCTATCTTCTTTCAACTTAGATCATAGCAAGCACCTCTACTTTTGCGACCCCGCCCAACAAATGCAGCAGTCCAGGTGCTAGGTTTAAATATACAAACATATATATGATAAAATTAAAACATATATATAGGTAACTTAATGATGAGGGTTTTACAAAAATGTTTTGGAGGAAGTGAATTAGTCCAGGCTAGCAAAATGCTCATAGGGCTAACTGAATCTTAATGTGATCACCTGCATGCATCTTGAGTAGCAGAGGCCATTTGATTGTAATTTTATTTTAATTTTCTATTTCAAAATATTTCCATATTTGGAAAAGTAAATTTTGTTATTTGATAGAAACAAAAATGCATTTGAATAATTGATTTGAAAACATTGAGTAAATTTTATATAAGGATGAAAAATTTATTAAGTTTATAATTTACGAGCATAAAAAAAAATACACACACAAGGTATTCTAAATTAATCTACTACATTCTTATATATATACACACTCACAAAACATTCTAAAATCCTCTATTATTCTTTGTAAGACTACACTAGTGCAAAATATTTTAGAAAAATTTAAAAATATTTATATTTTTTAGAACTGTCTAAAATATTTTAGAATATTTTGAAACTTTTTGTAACCTTCTAAAACTTTTTAAATTATTAAGGAACTTTACTAAAATTTCGTCTTATTAGGAATGGCAATGGGGAGAATTGGGTCGGGATTACTAGTGCGTGTCCCCATCTTCACTTTTCAAACCAATCTCCATACCCCTTCATACCCTATGGGGAGAAGAACTTTGTAGCTATCTTTGCATCCAATGGACGCCGGAACTTTTGCAAATATTCTCCATTCTTCATTTCACTTTCTATTTCCCAAAAAAAAAATTAAATAAAAATATAAATGCAATCCAAGGTAAAAAAGTAAAATAAAATTAATTCAAATTATAAATAAATTCAATCTTTGATTCTTCACATCATTTATTTAAATCATACAAATCCTAATCAGCTAACATTTTCGTATTTTCTTAGGTCTTAAGGTATTTTTCTTTCTATTTAATTTTTAAAAGGTCTCTTTAATTGTATAAAATATGCTTTTGCTCCAATAATTTTAAATCTTTAGACATGCATTATTTTAGTTAGTATAAGATAATATGTGATTTTAAATTATATATACTTAGATAAATGATTCAAAATTTCGTACAACAAGTATGAAAAATTTTCCAAAATAAAAATTATAAATAACAACCATGTTATGAAAATGAATATATTGTTTGTATCATTATTGATTACAATAGAAACTAAAATTTAATTATACTTATTACATTATCTTGATCGATAGTAAATAATCCACACGTTATTACTTTGATAAAGGAAATAAAATACAAGATTAAGAATTAAATTATTTATTTTCATTTGTAAAATTAATTCAACCAATGGAAATTTATATAAATAAGAAGTTTGGTCTAAAATTCCTAAAAAATTAGCTTCATATTTATGAATTATGGCAGCGGACATGAAGGTAGAGGTAGAGATGGAGATTCCCCATACCCAATCTCCAATTTCCAATTGGATATTCATTCGGATGAGTTCGACATGGAGAAAGAGTTATACCATATCCATCTTCACCTCCTCATGGTCAAAGAGGGCATTGATCCCACACCCACCTCTATACTCAATTAATAATAAATCCATCAAGTAAGAACAGACCAATATCCACGATAAGAGGTTAAATTATACGTTTTATTCTCTTTTAATCTCTCCCAGATGCCGTTTCAAGCGATGCAAGGAAATGCATCAAAGCAATAAATTGTAATCATCCTTATACACTTCAAATCATCGCATTCCACACAAAAAATCAGTGAAGTATACAAACTAAGTCACCACTTAGAATATAAGGTGTTGTCTAAATTCTGAAAACATAATTCATTTTAGGTATAAAAAACTTCAGAAAATCAGCTAATTTTGCACGAAAATTCATACAATCAGTTCTATCTCAATAGTGCTTTAAGTTTCTTAAAATAATATATCAAAATATTCACTAACATAATTAGTGAATACCATTCATGAATTTGTCGCTTTCTCTTATGGCCTCTTACTCGAATTACTATAGGGAACTAAAGCCTCATATTGTCCTCGCCTTCTCGCGGAGGAGAATTACCAACCAAAAAACGAACATCTGAAGTTTTTTGACTTGTAAATTCTTACACATCTAGAGAAAATGAACTTCTAAAGTGTGTTATTTATTAAGACAGTTTGTTAAAAGAAAAAGAAGAAGAAGAAGAAGAAGAAGAAAATTGCATTTTTTTTGGGTTAATGCGATTAGTGGGAGCACATTCCGATAGAATTTGAAAATTCTTTTTAATATAAAACTCTAAATCTCCTCTGTGTTGGACAAAAGAACAGGGAAAAAGGATTAATGGGAAAATATCAAAACATGTTTAGGTATTTCTTCAAATGTCACAAGTGACCTTGTGATAATGTTAGATTTGATGATCAATGTGTATGAGTGTTTGACGCTAATTGATTAGTTGAATGGCAATACAATATATATATATATATATGAAATTTTGGAATCAAATTCAAATGATTATTCTAGGTGTCTGTGTATGTTAAATAAAAATAAAACAAAACAAAACATAAAGCGTTTAGAACTTGTTCTGCGCATTTAGATCTTAATTAAATTTTGATTAAGAAAAGTGCGAAGAAAAAATGAAATATTTGATGTACAAAGGGCAAAGTTAAATTATTGGACACACACACACACACATAAACTCTTAATATTTTTTCCTCTAAAATTAAAAAAAAAAAAATAGTGCAAACGCATCGCATTAGTTGACTTTTCATGAAAATTAAAATTGAAATGCCTTTTTAGTTATTAAACTTTGGTCCCAGCTCAGGCCTCATGGCCATGGAAATTAATTCTGGGTTCAATAAAATTGGATGATCCAAAAAAAAAAAAAAAAAATTTACTTCATGTTGGTTTAGCCATTGGATTTGTAGCCCATCAAGAATTTACATCCCTTTAAACATGTAAGATGGCCCAAGAAGATTCTTAAATACCAAATAAATTCTAACTAATAATGATATATATATATATATATATATAATTCCTAATTAATAAGTCCAACTCCAAACCATGGATTCTTCCAATCTCTTCTAAGTTCTTCAGCTTAAACCACTCAAGTTAAATTATAAGTTCTATGAATTCTCAAGTTTATAGTATTTGTCTTCAAGTTCCTTATATGTTGTAGAAAAAAATTGAGAAAATTTCAATCATTGATTTGTTATGATTTCTTCATTCAACAAAATTGAAGAGGCACACAACAATGAAGAATAATCAATTACTTGTTATAATTAAAAATACAAACAATTATAATCATAAACTAAAGATTACCTAAGTTCATTAAAACTTTAAATCAAATAAAGATAAAACAATGAAGAATCATAAAACCTATCCTTATAATTCAATACTTTACTTGAACTAATGAAATTTCTTCTCACATTTATTATTTTATTTTCAAATTCTAAAAAAATTAATTTTAATTATGTTAATTACAAAAATATCTCTACTAACATTTTATATGCTCTAATTTCTTGTTTTATCCAAACACTTTAAAAATTTATTTTCAAAAATTTAAAATTTTATAAGCTCCAAAAATATTTTGTAATATATAACAACTTATAAGATATTTTAGATAAATTTAACCAACCACCCTTTGGATCTAATTACCGATTTGTGTCCGAAATTTCCATTCCAAAATCTAATCCTATGTTTGGGATTTGGATTTTAGTAAGAAAAATATTGAAAATTCTTCCATGCTTCAAATAGTGTAACTTTTGCTATGCTCGAATCAAATAAATTAGTAAGGAAAAAAAACATAAGGTTTATGTTTTTTTTTTAGAATTTTTTGATTCAAACATAACGTAAATGCCAGAAAATAGAGTCGAATTAAAAAAAATTCTACCTGAATTCGGTTGAACGTGCAACAATATAATAATTTATAGTTTAGCTCAAGTTTGTATCAAAAAAAAAAAGGGAAAGAAAAGAAAAGAAAGAAAGAAAAAGAAAAAGGGCGAAGGGTGCGAAACCTCGCAAACCAAAGGGTAAGCTTCAAATATTCCCAAGAGAAAATCAAATACGGAAGTGTTCGGATTTGTTTTTGGACAAATTTTATCATTTCCTCAAGATAAAATTAAAGAGAAAATATATTCTACATTTTTTTAAAAATATTTTAAAATTATTACAATCATTTTAAATCATTACAATAATATTTACATGTGTGCATCATACATTACGAACATTATTTTAAATAATATATACTTTGAGTTACTGTGTAATATAATAACAATAATAATAATAATAATAATTGATGATATAAAAATTTGACATGATATTACAAGTCAAACAACATTTTTTACATAAAAATATATAAACAACAAAATATGTCATCTTCAAAAAAATAAAGCCCACCCATTCTTATTCTCCATACATTCTTTAATCACACTGCTAAAATATTTTTTTCCAAAATATCAAAAAATGAACCAAGCATATCCTGCTAATAGAAGTACATATTATCATTATGAAATTCAAACTACAAATCCCGCCAAGAAGATTCAATTGACCTTTTGCGTACGGTACTTAGGACGGAGAAGCCCTTTTGAAAATGTGGTCCCAAGTCCAACACAATGCATGCAAGCAAGGTTTTAAAAATCGAATCGGATCGGTCAGTTTGATCGGTCCAATCGATGATTGGAGGTCAATTTGATTTGATTAAGCCATAAGAATCGGGAGAGGTCAAAATTGGTCAAAATCGGTAAAAATCAAACCGGTTCATCCGGTTTAGGTTTTTTTTTTTTGAAATTTTTAATTTTTTTTTAAAAAAGAGAAAATTATGTTGAAGATGATGATTAAAAATTTTGAACATGTAATTTTTTTTTAACATGAATTTATTTTTTTGAAATTTAATGAAGTGGTAGTTATATACGAATGTTTATATTTAATTTATTATTTTATTTTGTTTAATTTCTCTAAAATTATATCAAATATTTGGCATAGAAGAATTTATTTTTACTTGAGTTGAAGTATAAAACGAATGATTATTTAAATTAATATAAAATATTATTTTTTATTTATTTATAGTTGACTAATTTTTAAATATTATTATTTTCTAAAAAATGTACTTCAAAATAAGTAAGTTAAATTTTTTTTCAAATAATATTCTTTCTATATCAATTAAAAGTTTTATTTTTCAGTAATATTAAAATATTATCTATATATATAAGATTAAATATAATTATTGAGTAATTATGACGTCGTACCGATTCGACCACTGGTTGGACAGGTTGAACCAATAATCAATAGTATTACCGATTTATTGCCTGATCCGATTTTGAAAACATTGCATGCAAGAGATGATAACCGCGTCCTCAGTTTAATCAAACGATCATTCAGTACAACTAAGTCGAGGCCCATTTTATCTAATTTAGGGCCCATTTGGTTTTATTTTCATAGTTACTTTTTCCATTTTCTATTATTTTAAAAATAAAAATTATTATTTTTTAAAACATTATTTTTATTTTTATTTTCAAAATATATTTTTCAATAATCATATATCTTCTTTCTCTATTTTATTATTTATATCTCTCTTCACTTATAATCTATTAAAATCAATATAATTATTACATTTCTAACATTTTGTTCAAGTAAAAGCTTATTTTTAACTTATTTTTTTTAATTAATTTTTTCATATTTTAAAAATGATGTGAATGAAAATTGAAAATGGAAATAAAACCAAAAAGCCCTTAGTTAATAAAAGTACATGGAGAAGCTCTGCGGCCCCCTCTTTATCTGAATTCTACATATAGTCATGATTAATCATGATTTGCGTTACTCAATTTGATTTTATTTATTTATTTATTTATTTGGGGGGGGAGGGGCGGCGGCGCGAAGGGAGGGTTAGATTGTGTTTATTACTGTTGGAAATATTATTTCAAACCCACATACTAAAATATTAAAAAAACAACAAAATAAAACAAAATAAGGTATAAAAAGGAATAGAAATAAAATCCGCTTCAAGGTATACATAAAAATTGCGCTCACTTTATAGTAGAATTGTCAATTACTAGATGTAAACAATATTCAACATCTACTATCGAGATGCAAGGATCCTTCAAAAATCTTTGATGTGCACTCGGACAAGAATTTCAAATTTTTAATGAGTTCGAATTTTCTCACAATCATCTTATTTGATCGAAATACTAAAAGTAAATAAAGAAGACATTATGGCTATATTTGGTTACATTCTCTCAAAATAAAATTCTTATGGGAGAATGTAACCAAACATGTGCCTTTCTTTTATCTTAAAATGGGTTTATAAAATCATATAATTATCATTGCAATTTAACTAACAAATGACCAAAAATTTCATATTTTTTACATCACAATCATTACCAATCACATATATATTTACATATCATAATATTTTATTATTATATCATAATAAAAAATATGACTAAAATTCATTTACACCCTCAAAACCCAACAAAAAAGTATTGATTTAACAACTACAGTAGAATTTGTCCCTTCTCAAAGCATAAACAAATATACCAAATTTTTTCAAAATAAGTTTTTTACTATTCTCAAATCGTAAACAAACATACATCACATTTTCCAATATAAATTTCACATTTCCCAACCCCACTTCCAAAACTCATTTTTCCAATAAACATAATTTGTAAACAAACATTACCTATATGTTTATGTAAAAGCATACTTTTTAATATAAATTGAAGATACTTCTTCTCTTTTAAATTTTCAGAAAGTTATCTATAAAATTATACATGCCTCTTTGAAGAGATACATTTCTATTTTAAAGAGAGATTTTTCAAAAGAAAAGATGTAATTTTTAGGAAATAACTTTTAAATCTTTCTAGTTTTTCTTTTATTTTACAAGCACAGTTAATCTATAATCAACAGTAACAATTTGAAAATTGATTACTTTCATGATTAAATGATTTTAATTTGATTGACATTTTGACAATATATAGTGATTGGTTTGCTTTTTAAAAAATAATTATAATTTAAATTCAATATATTACGTTGATGGCACTTCCTAATTTTTTTTCATGAAAAATAAAAAAATGCCCATCAAAATGCCAATGCTCCAAATGGATATTTGGTGTACCTTATAGCTAATTTTTAATCCCTTAAACCTTGAGACTATAAGACAATAGTAAATGATCACATTGTTAATCAGTCTAATAGCATTGCCACCTTTATGTGTGAGGTTAAAATTTCATTCTTAAAGAATTTAAATATACATATGCATGTGAAAATGAAAAATAAAAAAATAATGCTAACATTTCGTATTCACTTCTTGCTTCCTCTCTCTTTCTTAAGATTATACTCTGATGTAATGTAGGAATAAAAGGTAAGTTTACAAGAGATTATCCACTTTGATTAATATAAAAATTATAATTATGGATTGTTAGAGGTAATGTCATGGCCGTTTACAAACCCCCAAGTTGGCTGCAGTAATTTTTTAGCATAAAATTTTTTACTAGTTAAATTCAAGCTCAAAACAAACAAACAAACAAACATACATACATACATATATATATTGAAGCGTGGGAGTTTGATTATTTTTCATTCTTTCTAGTATAATTTTATTCTATTTTTTAAATATACTAAAACAAGGCTTTATGCTATAAAAATAATTATTTTTGTCATTCTTATGCAATATGTGAACTTTCAAGATTCCTTTTCAGGGAACTAGTAGAGAATGGCAGATTAGAAATTTATGATAAAATAATTACTCATCATCTAGCAAATAAAGTACATTACGTAAGTTAGAAATTGACAATTTATCCATTTAGTAATATTGGCATAGGATGTTCATAGAATATGACCACTAAGTAAAATGCATACATTTGTTTTCTTAAATTATCATAAGGGTGAAAAATATATAATTTATATCTCATAGAGGTTATAATTAGAGATACATTATTTTGATACAGACGCTCCTCTAAAAATGAAGAATGTCCTACTTCTATTTGCCGTTTGAACTACCAACTAACATAATTAGAAGTAATTAAATAAGTTTACAACGAAAGCTATAAATCAACTAGCTATTTCAATTCAATCACTTGAATTTCAATATTTCATTTTTCATGAAACCAATGACAAGTTCTTTTGGAAATTCACTACTAATTTTTTTTTTGAAAGAAAAACAATAAAGATGACACTAGATAGAATTCATGGCAAGAGCCAGTTCAACTTCAATAGTTGCTACAATCTCATTATTATAAATGGATATAGCTTTCTTCACAAGAAAATGAGCACAAGTATTGGCATGCCGCCTGACATGAGTAAACTCTACAAAGCTTGAGTAATCCAACAAACGCCTAGCATTCAATATAATAGGAGCAAAAGAAGAAAACATCTATGCGTCTGACTTAAGTGCTTGAATAACACTTAGGCAAATCTCTTCAATCAGCACGTTCAGCCACTCACTATTTTTGCATAGATCACAGGCCGCCTTCACAGCTAGAGCTTTAGCAAACTCTGGGTACAACTGACAAATACAGTACCTTGGATAACCTGGCAGGACGATGACCACTAGCACTACGGACCACGACCCCCATATCAATGGCATTTGACACCTTAAAACATGCAGCGTCAAAATTGATCTTCACAAGACTCTTTGACGGTGGTGACAAACAGAAACACTATGATTGTGGGTGGCCGGCAATGCATTCTAGTTAGTAACTTTGAAACATTCAAGATATGATTCAGCAAAATTAATCACTTCTTGCGGAGACCAAATGCCCTCACCCTATTTAGCCTTATTTCTCCAATACCAGAAAGCCCAACACACAACCAGAAGGAAACTAAATATGGCAGTATCCATGGATTCATGCAAGGCACTCAACCAATTTATTACAGAATCTCTCCTGAAGGGTCGATTCGAAACTGGGATGTTCGACAAGGCCCATACCGGCCGGGCAAAATGGCAATACCAGAAGCAATGCAATATATTCTCCTCCATACTTTTGCAAATATCACAGCATGAGTTAGATAACATATGTTTAAGCATGAGGGCAGAGTTTGTGGGGAGAAAACTGACGAGGAATTATTATTAAAAGGCCAAAATAACCCCAATACTAATCAAAACCTCAAAACAATCCTAGGATCAGCGTCTTTTTATATGGGTCAACCTGACCACCCGACCCGGACCTATGGGCCTTGAAGATCTCAACCCTTAAAGATAGTCACATGTATGCTCGAATAGCTAGACACATGGACCCTACAATATCAAGCTAATTGAATCCCCTACTATATATACTTCTTCATTTATTGCTATGGGGATCAATTAATGAGATTAAACACCCACCTATATACTAAAACTTCCTACCTAACTACCTATACTCTTGAACCTAACTTGATCTATTAATCCAGAAAACACTCGCCCGAGCTCTCATCTTTGATCAACCTTTCGACCATCAACAAATATAATGATTGTCATTTCTTGCGACATCAGTAGGCGCCGTCTGTGGGAAATTGGATTGAGTGTTTTGAGTCTTAGGTTAGTTTAGGTCATGGCAGCAACACCTAGTAAGAACATGGAGATGCTAGGGATTCGTACTAGTTCACTTTCGTTGCAACACATACCTCCCACAACCCAACCAGAACCGATGATAGAAATAACACAATCAGAATTGCAAACTCTGATTGAAGCAGTAACCAACAGAGTGGTTGATGGAAGGTTAGCAAGCTCCACTGTGGCACCACAACCCCTTTCAAGAAGGCTGTTCCGTGAGGAACCTTCTGCCCAAGATAGAGGAACATAGGTGCTGAGAAGTAACAGAGACTTTGGGGAGGAAGAAAGTTATTTGAGGCATATAGATAAGGAAGCCACAAGCATGCAGGCGAACAGGGGGATAAGGTCAGACGAAAGGCACTCTAAGAGCGAGTACCCCACTAAGGTTCAAGAAATCAGTGACTAAGTGGAGCAGTTGAGAAGCAGATTGCAGGAGATCAAGAAAAGAGAATAGCATGGATCCATTCTACAAAAGAGAAGCTCTCCTTTTAGTGTGGAGATCTTGAGGGAGATAGTACTGGTGGGATTTAAAATATCAAAACTCCTAAGGTACGAAGGAAATTCCCATCTGCAGGAAAACTTAACAGCATTTGATAATGTGATGCAATTGTATGGGTTGTCAAATGCAATTAACTGTAGGGTGTTCATCACTACCCCATATGGTAGAGGACAACAGTGGTTTACCTCATTGGTACCAGGAACTATAGTTACATATAACCAACTATGTAGGAAGTTCTTATACCACTTTGCTAGCAAGAAGAAATCCTAGAGACCAGCCACGTACTTGTTTACCATAAGGCAAAAAAAAGATGAAGCTTTGGTGGCACTGATAAGCCAATTCAATAACGAGGTCTTGGAGGTTCCCAACCTCAATATGGACATGATGGTTAGTATCTTAATTCATGGCCTCAAAAAGGGTCCGTTAGCGTTGGCTCTAGCCAAGGAACCCCACATAATGTGGAGACTCTCATGGAGATAGTGGAGAAGTATGTGCATGAGGAGAAGATGAACATAATAAAGGATGAAGAATAGTTGAAAGTCGCAATGGGAGCGAAGGTGTAGAAGAAAGAGGAAATAAGTAAACCTATATCTGAAAAAGACCATCGAAGGTCCCTACCTTGACCCAGATTCGATCTTTACATGCCCTTGCAAACTATCAGAATTGAAGCTATGTTCACCATTACCCCCATCAAACATCATAAGATGGCCGGTAAAGTAGCGAGATATGCCCAATAAGAAAAATTCAAAATAATATTATGTTTTTCATTGAGATAAAGGGCATAATAAAGAGAATTGCTAACATCTAAGAGATGAGATAGAAAGATTGATAAGGCCAGGGTATTTGAAGAAATTTATGTAGCAATCACATATAAATATCCAGGGGCAATAGCAACACAGGGGCTGATCTCGAAGCCGATCGCACAGCCCATATAAGAGGAACAAGCATGGGAGACACCATGAAGCAGAGAGAGGTCATGAACCGATTGATGCAAACAATCTCCCATGAAAAAGGGTGATAAACATGATAGTTGGTGGACCCAAGAGAGAAGATACACGCAATGCGCGAAAAAGGTATGTGTGGGTGGAACAAAGGAGTTCATCAGTTTACACCTTGAAAAAGAAGATGAAGTCCATAACTTTCAACCATAATAACTTGAAAGGCGTGCCACAACCCCATGATGATCCCATGGTAATAACAGTAGATATCGTGAATTTTGCGGTACAAAAAGTGTTGGTGGATAATGGTAGCTCGATAGATATCATATTCATGAGCACATTGAAGAAGATGGACTTGGATGTCATAACCATCCAACCAATAAGTACTCCATTAGTAGGATTTAAGGGTGTAGAATTGTGCCCCTGGGAACTGTCGACCTGCCTACCTCTCTAGGAGCAGAGTCGAAGAGAAAGACAATCATTCTAAAGTACTTGGTGGTGGATTGCTCGTTTACTTACGTACTGGAATGTCTTAGCCTTAACCACTTTCGAGCTATGGTGTCAACCTACCACTTGAAAATAAAGTTTTCGAGCAATGTAGGAATTGGGGATGTACGTTGTGATTAAAGGGTAACGTGGTTCTGTTATAATGTCTCACTGACCAGGCCTAAGCTAGAGCTAAAAAAAGGAAAGAGCATAAGGGTTGAAAGGGGTCAACAGCTGGAGCTACCTATGAGTATTGAATAGAAAGATGGCAAGAAAAGGAGAATAGAGCCCTTTGATCACAAACAGATAGAGCTTCGATAAGGAGACCCGAGCTGGACTACGAGAATAAGTACACACATAAACCCCTAATCTGAAATTTTGGAAGAATTCTTAAGGAAAAATATGAATATTTTTGCGTGGGGACCCAAAAATTTTAGGGGAATAGATCCAGAGGTCATAGTTCATAATTTGAATGTGGATCCCAATGCCTAACCTGTTTAGTAAATGAAGTGTAGTTTCAAGGTCAAAAGGAATAGGGTTATGGAAAAAGAGGTTAGAAAGTTATTGGAGGCAGGTTTTATTGTGGAATTGCAATATACTAAATGGTTGTCAAATGCTGTAGTGGTTCCCAAAACAGGTTAGAGGTGGAGGATGTGCACGAATTACACCAATTTGAACAAAGCCTGCCTAAAGATTTTTATCCTTTACCCCGAATAGATGCACTGGTTGATTCGATGGCGGGATGTGCTCTATTGAGCATGATGGATGCATACCAAGGTTATCACCAAATACGTATGGCTTCTAAGGATATGGACAAAATAGCTTTTGTGGTCAATAGTAAGGTGTATTGCTATCGAGTTATGCCTTTCGGGTTGAAAAATATAAGAGCAACATACTAGAGGTTGGTGAATAAAATGTTCAGAGACCAAATAGGCCATATGATGGAGGTTTATGTGAATGACATGCTAGTAAAGAGTACGTGTGAAGAGGCGTATATAGACCACTTAAAAGAGGCCTTTGGTACTATGCAGTAGTATGGTCAAAAATTGAATTCGATTAAGTGCACATTCAGAGTTAGAGGCAGAAAATTCCTGGGATATTTGGTCATCGGGGGGGAATAGAGGCCAACCCAGAGAAGATAGAAGCCATTCCAAAAATGCCATCACCTAAGACTACCAGGGAGGTACAATAGTTAACAGGTTGGATGGCCGCATTGGGAAGATTCATAGTGAGATTGGCAGAGAGAGGCTTACCTTTCTTCAAAACTTTGAGAAATTTGAGAGAGTTCACATGGACAAAGGAAGGCAAGCAAGCATTTAGAGATCTAAAAAAATATCTCAGCTCCCCACGTCTCTTGGAAAAGCTGCTCATGGGTAAAATATTGTACTTGTATATGTCCACGATCGAGGAGGTCGTCAACTCGGTATTATCAAAAGCCATTGGTAAGCACCATAAATCTGTCTATTATATCAATAAAGTGTTATAGTGAGCAAACAAAAAGGTACAACTAGATTGAGAGGTTCGTATTGGCTTTGGTCACAACTGCTAGGAAATTAAGACCTTATTTCTAAGCTCGTCATATTATGATTCTAACCAACCAATCTTTGAGGGAGATACTGCATAAGCCAAACCTATTTGGTAGGTTAGTGAAATGGGCCATGGAATTGAGCGAGTTCTCAATAGAATTTCAGAATAGAACGGCCATGAAGGCACAGGTATTAGCTAATTTCCTTACGGAGATAGGGGAGAGATTACGGAGCTACTCCCCTGTCCCATCCCCAAACCCTGCCCTGTCCGTCGTCCCCATCCCTGATCCCCTCCATGGAAAAACTTCACCCCCTTTCCCCGTTCCCCGAATCCCTGCGAGGATCCCCAAGATATTTTTATGTGTGCATAAAAATAACTAAAAAATAAAAAATAACTAAGTCTCTATTAATATATTTTATTAATTTATATTTTATAATTAATAAATTCTTATAAATTATATAAAATATAATATATATATATATATATAATATATGAAATATATATAATATAAAATATAATGTATAACAATATATATGTAATATAATATAGATATTTTATTAATTTATATTTTATAATTAATAAATTCTTATAAATTATATGAGATTACTAAAAATGTACTAAAAAAATAGTATATGTGAAATATATAAAATATAATATATATACATATAATAGTATACATGTAATATAATATATATTTTTTATATAAAATAAATATAATATAAAATATAATGTATATATAATAGTATATATGTAATATAATATATATTTTTTAATTAATATGACGGGGCGGGGACTCTACGAGGCTGGGAGTATGATCCCCATCCCCAAATTGGTTTTAGGGAGAATTTCATCCCCATCCTCGTGGGGACAAATTCTCCAAATTTGGGGATCCCCGTTGGGACCTCAAAATTGGAGAATTTTTTGTCATGCCTAATAGAAAGGGTGTAAATGGTGCAAATATCGAGATCTGAAAATGAAAGGGCCGATTCTTTGTCAAAGTTCACCAACATGATTAGTGGTTTGAGGGCCAATAAGATAACAATAATCACAATAGAAGAGTTGGTGATTTGCAACCAGAAGACCTCTAAGAAAGAAGTCATGGTTGCAGAGTTAAGCAGCTTAGAGCGAGACAGGCGGAAAAAAGAGATCTTATGTTACTTGAAAAAGGGGACACTCCCAACAGATCCAGCAATTGCAATGAGAATTTTAAGGCATGTACTGAGATTCATGGTTTGGAAAGATAAACTGTACAAAAAATCATACAATGGGCCGCTCTCGAGGTGCCTTGATGCGGATCAAGTAAAATACATCTTGAGGGAGATACACGAGAGCAGTTGTGGAAACTACTCAGGAGGTCGAGCGTTGGCTCAAAAGGTCACCAGGTAAGGGTACTTTTGGCCTACTTTGGTTAGAGATGCCATCGAGTTTGCTAGAAAATACCAGGATTGCCAATTATATGCTAATTTAATACATAAACCTAGCACGAAATTGAAGCCAATAAAGGTCACTCATCCTTTCAACATGTGGGGGATAGACATCATTGGATCGTTCCCCCCAGCAAGAGGTCAAAAAAGGTTTGTCATTGTAGCGGTAGTGTACTTCAATAAATGGGTTGAAGCGGAGGCTACTGTAAAGATATATGAAACAGAGGTCATGAATTTTCTATGGAAGAACATAGGATGTCACTTTGGCATACCTCAAATTCTCATTTCGGATAATGTTGCCCAATTTCAAGGAAAAAAGATTCTAGACTGGTGCAAGAAGATGAAGATACAACAAAATTTTACATCAGTAAGGCATCCACAAGCTAATGGCCAAAATGAAAAGACAAACAAAACCCTTCTAGACAACTTAAAAAAAAGGTTGGATGGCGCTAAAGGAGCGTGGGTAGATGAATTGCCTGGAGTACTGTGGGCTTACCGAACAACCCCCAGAGTTTCAACAAAATAAATACCATTTAGTATGGTCTATAGGTCGAAGGCGGTGATACTTGTGGAGATTAGACTAGAAACTCTTAAGGTGTTGGAGTTCAACCAAGAGGATAACATTGTAGAGCGAGCTTTTGACCTAAACATTATCCAAAAAGCTAGAAACGCAATAGCAAGATGAATGATGTTGCAAAAAAGGAAGATGAAGACAAGTTATAATAAGAAAGTGAAAGAAAGAAGTATGGAGGTTGGAGACTTTATGTTGAAGAAAGTGGAAGTATCCAGGCACATTGACAAGTTGGATCCCAACTAGAAGGGGCCTTTCAAGGTAGTGAAGGTGAAAAAGAATGAAGCATACTGGATGTAGTCGTTGGACGGGAAGGAGTTTCCACGACCTTGGGGAATACAAAATTTGAGAAAGTTCTATGTCTGAGAATAGTATGTTGTATATTATTTTGTAAAATGTTACATCTACTAGATGATTGTACATGTAAAGTCATTACACATATATCTCACCACTATTAGTTTCTCACTTTTTAATTGGATTAAAATGATCGAGATGCTAGAACCTAAAAAGGTCAGAAGATTAAGCTTGACCTGAAAAAGGTCAAAGAATGAGAACCTAAAAGAGGTCAAAGATAAAGAACCTAAAAAAGGTACAATATACGAAGGCCTGAGAAAGGGCGAAAGTCAAGGTCAACCTAAAAAAGGTCAAAGAGCGAGAACTTGAAAAAGGTTAAAGATAAAGAACCTGAAAAAGATGTAATATACGAAGGCCTGAAAAAGGTCGAAAGGTCAAGGTCGACCTAAAAAAGGTCAAAGAGAGAGGACTTGAAAAATATCAAAGATTAATAACATGAAAAATGTGTGAGACACTAAAACCTGGAAAAAGGTTGAAAATCTAATAAATGATAGAGGCTCATTGTACATAGCGTCTTGGTCTTGACTAAGAAAAAGACCTAAGGTGCAAGGCAATTGACGCATGCCATCTATCATTACTTGGAAAAAGAATTTAAACAAATAACAAGAGAAAACAAGTCAAAAGCAAATTAGATGATTAATAATGGAAGAAGCAAGTAAAGAAATAAACTTTATTTAGCATTTCATCTTGATGTCTCAAAAATTATGACCTCTCAATCTAGAGGGGCCGTTACATAAACAAAAGATACAAAAAGATGGAAGCAGTTTGACCATTTACATGAATGCCCTATTAGGTGACTAGGTCGAAGACATGAAACACTAAATGAAGGAGAAATAATCAAAAAGCATGAGTATCCTAGAGGATTAAGGTGCCGAGGTTAGAGCTTAAAGACCAAGATCCGACGACCCGGGTGCCTCCCCTCCAAGGTTAGACAGCTGTTCAAAGATATACCCAAACTCTTCTTTCAAAAGATCGGGAAGGGGCACTTCAAGATAATCGTCATGGTCTTCAGTTTTGTTGGGGTTGAGTAGATCGAGGTTGAAATCATCCTTTAGACCACCTAATTTCTCGAGCTGATATTGGCACTTGAAAAAGTTATCTAATCCTTCAATGCTAGCTTTTTGCGTAATAGCTAATGTGAAGACCTGCGACTACATGAAATCTCAAACTCTAGTATGTGGAGCATTGCGAAGTTGATCCCGAAAAGAAATTGATTGTTGGAACTCTTTGTAACCTCTCTTCCATTGCGCCTCAAACTGGATCTCCCTTTCAGCATCTAACTAAGAAAAAAGATCTACAAATTTCTTCTTGAAGGACGCTAGATCTTTCTTTAACTGCTCGACCTCCTTCTCCATATCTTCAAGTTTCTGATCTTTTTCAACAGTAACACGATCGCCAATAAGGACCTCCTTCCTTAATTTTTCCAACTTTTAACAAACATCATCTATCTGAGCTTCGCAACCACACAATGATCTCGAAGAAAGGTGCATTACATGGCCAATTTGCGGGAAAAGTAGCTGCCTGCAATGGTTATGCACAATGTAAGATAGAATAATAAAAATAGGGCAAGTTATGATGCACTTAAAACTTACCTGCATCAAATTATGTGCCAAGTGCTCTTCTACAAAAAAATAATAGGTAGACATCAGTATAGCCTAGTCATGGTCGCACTATAAACTACTATAAAGGCTATATGACCTACCTCTAACATCACTTGTTAACACAGATGTGGTATTGATAGAAAGTTGAGATAGGGCTGCATTTTGGTGAGCAGCTAGATGTAATGTCTCCAACCTTTGAGATAGTTGGTATTTTCCCTCTAAGGCCTCAATACTCATGAAAGGCACAGGTAATGGAGGAGCAGTGGTCGTCTGAGGGGCACCTGATTGGCCAAAAGACTCGCCGATGTGATGATGTTTTATTCAAATGGTCTCCAGATTGCGTAGATCAACTTTCTAAGCTGGGTGACAAAGAATCGGCACTGACCTTCTTCTTACCTTTGTCTATGGGAGCTCTATTCTGTTCGGCCTTTAAGGTCAAGCTTTCTTTGACATGTACCCCAGTGGATAAATCTACTCCTGCTAACTCTTTTGAGGTTGGAGGAACCGTACGAAGAGGCATGGGGTCTAGAAGAGTCACCCCTGATACGTGCTGGGGAGTTTTGTCGATCGAGATAAAGATTATGTCCTCGAATGGGTCAACGGGTCTCGAGCCCTCATTCGGTGTGGCAGCAGAGGTCTCTTCTCTCCACTTACACATTCGAGTTACGACCGTGTTTGCCTTTTCTGTTTTATCAAATTCGCTTTCATTACTTTGAGGGCCATCATCTTTGCAAAAATGAAACAAGTAAGAATGAAGTTAGGAAGCATAGAGAATAAAAAGAAAAAGAAATATATTTACCAATTATCCTCCTAGGTTGGAGCTTGGCGGGTGAGAAGTTGGCAGGTTTAAGAGTTTCCTTGCTAAAGAGGGTTTGAAAGTCAAACCACTAAGCAGTCAAACACTCATCAACAAAACCTTTATCCCAAGAAGGTTCATCGTTAGAAGAAAAGGTTGATTTGTCATCTTGCCACTCTCGAGGAATGTTCCATAGGCTATGAACGGGAGCTTCGATGAAAACTTATTTGTGACACCAAGAGCCAGTGAAGCACAGGAGGTGGGTCAGAAATTTAAAACTCAGGTGGGTTGTTACATAGTAAAAGCCTTGATCTCCCGAGCGAGTTGAGGGGTTGACGTGAAAAAGATACCAAAAATTGATGAAGGAAGGCTTGACGCCAAAATCACGCATGATTATTATGAAGCCCAGAATATTACAAATAAAGTTTGGAACTAATTGGGTCGGGCAAACCCCTAGGGTCCTAATGATGTTGGATAAAAGTTTGAATATAGGGAACCTGAGACCAGCCTCTAACATAAGAATGTGGAAAGCTAAGCAGTTAGGGGGAGATTGATACATCTTCTGACCAGCTTGGGGCATTATGATCTTATAACTTTTCAGAATAAAGAATTTACTACGAAGGGAGGCAAAAACTTTGACACTAACTTTACTAGGGGCATTAAGGGGTCGCTATCGTCGTTGGGATTTATTAAGAAGCGACGAGGTGACCCAGCAGCACGACTAGATTGGTTGGAGCTCGAGGATGAAGAAGATGAAGATGACAATGATAAGTTGTCATTGTTTCTAGCCGACCTCAGTAATGAGGGGAGAGAGAGGGGGGAAGGCAAATTTTTGGCCATCTCTAGCAGCTATCGCAGTTAATAAATGAAACAATAAATTAACATATAATAACACAAAATTACAATCAATGAAAAATAAAAAAGTGGTTGCGAGATCGACACCTACTTACTACGGACTTAGTGTTAGCTAGAGAGTTATAATATTTTTGGTAGGAAGGTTGAGAGTTCAACTGTTACTTACAGCTAGTCGGCACTTATTTAGAAAGGTCAAAATATTCTATCTAAATAGACAAGGAGAAAGCAAGGAAGTGCAGGAAGGAAATGATACCTGGAGCACCTATTTATAAGTATTATAGCCTCGGAATGCATGAGAAAGATCTAACAAATCTAGACAAGCGACTGTTGGGATTAATAGTTCAAATCAACTTCCTCATTTATGAGTGCCACCCTCATAAATGAAAAACTTTGGGAGAAAATGATGAGGAATTATTATTAAAAGACTAAAACAACCCCAATACTAATCAAAACCCTAAAACAACCCTAGGGTCCCCATTTTTTATATGAGTCAACTCGACCACCCGACCTGGAAGATCTCAACCCTTAAAGATAGCTACCTGTACGCTTGAATAGTTGGACACATGGACCCTACAGTATCAAGCCAACTTAACTCTTACTATAAATACCTCCTCATTTATTTCTATAGGAATTAATTAATAAAATCAAACATCTACCTATATACTAAAACTTCTTACCTAACGACCTATACTCTTGAACCTAGCTCGACCTATTAACCCAGAAAACACTAACTTAAGCTCTCATCTTTGATTGATCTCTCGATCATTGACAAATATACTAATTGTCATTTCTTGCGACATCAGAAAACCTTTAACCATACGCCAAACAAAGTGACGGACCTTTGGCGCTCCAAATAAATATGTAATCACTATCACGGTGCTTGCTTAAAGAACCTTGCACTTTGAGACCGCCGCATGATAGACTCAAATAAGTATGATATATTTGCTTGAATATTGTCCGTGGGTCAAATTGAATGTGTAACTATTAATATAATTATTCAAAATTCAAGTGATGGATATGTAAATATAATAACTTATTTCTATTTTAAATTCCTCAGCTAGATTTGAATGACACAAAGGATAGACCATTTTAAATTGGGAATCTAAATGGAGAAATCAATCAAAATTTACCAGAATTAGAAAAGAATCAAATCAGATAGTTCTAAATGGAGAAATCAATCATCATTGTCTTTAAATTAGGGTTGAGAGTAGTTCATATTATTTGCTCGTGAAAAATAGATGTCAGCAAATTTGAATTAAATATAATAAGTCACCACTATTAGAAAGGCCAAAGTAGATTATTTATTCGTACATTAAGTTCTTTATGGCCCGTTTGATTTTATGTTCATTCTTATTTTTCATCTTCATTATTTTTAAAAATGTTAAAATTACTCATTTTTGCAGGAAATTTCTTGCGATGGAGCGAATATTGGGGGAAATTTCTCCACGCGAGGATGAGGACGGGTCAAAATTGACCCTCATTGCTAAACGAAGTGGGGATGGGGATCATAGTCCTCGTCCGTGCGGGTATTCGCTGCCCGTTAAATATTAATTAATTTATTAATTTAATATTATATATTTTTAAAGTAATATGAAAATATATGTGGTCGTTGAAAATGACCTTTTCTTCTAATAAATTACATATATTTTTGTAGGAACCACATTAAATGAAGAATTTTTTGGAAGAATTGTGAAATTCTATTGATATTTTATATTTATGTATTTTATAACTTTTAATATTTTTACTGTAATACATAATTAAATTTGGTGTGTTTTGTATGATAATTTTTAAATTTTGAAAATCATTTAAATTATTGAAAAATTTTATGAATTTTAGCTTTAACTTTTTTATTTATGAATTTTTTTTATAATGTTTATAAATCTATGGATATTGGTCTCCCCACGGGGAGACAGAGATGAAAACGGGGACAAGGGCAGGGAGCATTTGGTTTTGTCTCATTCACATTTCTAATTATTTTCAAAATTTAAAAAAATAGTTAATAAAAATAAGTTAAAAATAAGTTTGTATTTGGAGGTGTTATTAGAAAAGTAATAATTAGTTGTATGTAGTAGGTTATAGGTAGAGAAAAGTAGCAATAATGGAATAGATAGAGAAAATGTATATATTATTGATAAAAGATATATAGGTTATTGAAAAATGCATTTTGAAAATAAAAATAATATCGAGTGAAAATATATAAAAAGTAGTATGTTTCATTTTTTGAATAGTAAAAAATGTAAAAATGAGGTATAAAAATAAAACCAAACAGGCCCTTAGCGTTTTGATTGTCCTTATTTTTATTTATATCTTGAATTACAACAAACTACTACAAATTTGTTAGTATTTTTCATAAATATTATACAACAAACTTCTATTTTTTTTATATTTGTCATTTTCATCTTAATTTTCAATATGTTTCTTGATAAAAAAAATAATTCTTAAAACTTTTCATAATAAATTGATATCGTAATGAAAATAGTACGTTAATTCTTAATTATTATTTTTTAAACATAAATTGAGTATTTTTAGATTAAAAAAATATAAAATTGCTAACGGCATGCTGACGCTGACCAAATCTGGGCAAGGAAGCCAGTTCAAGTTTGTGCGGTTCACGGTTAACCTCACGATCTCTTAATCAATAAAATAAAACAAACAATGCTGACAGCCACGTGTCTTCTTAATGTAAGCCCACAGCGAATTCCTAATCTGACGGCCACAAACAAGGCATCTAAAGCCAAGGTCTATTTGTCACTAATAGTAGATTCACCATTTCCTAGGGTGGGTTCTGTTTGGGAACATCAAATTGCCCGACCATAAATTTTGCAGAAATTACACGACTTTGTGTTGTCTAATAAATTTTGGCAAAGGCACAGTAAGGATAATTTATACAGTGGGGTGTTTGATGAAAATTTTATGTAATTTTAATTTCTTCTAATTTGATTAAAAATTCTTATTGATGGTTGTTGTTAGGCTTTATATTGATTGAATATTTATGTATTACATTTAAATTTTTAATTTTTTTTGAATTCTTGATTGACAAAATTATTTTTTTTATTTCACCATCATCCAAACAAAAGAATAATTTTAATTCCATTTTATTAGTAATTTGTTTTTTTATTTTGCATTTGAATGTTTAGATAAATAAATTGATGGGATTGAAAGTTGTTTTTAGTAAATTGGATTGTGTTTAAATTAATTTGACCAAAGAGGTTGAATGATCCAACGGTAATATCTTCTTGGGCTAAGATCTGCAATCAATAACAAACATCAGACTAGTTGAAGTGCCCCAACTAAGGTACTGCAATGCTTAAGTTAATACTAATCAAGTGAGATAATCGAGTAATAGAGTAAGAACATATAGAATATATGGCATATCTGGATGGTGGCTAGTAATGGGGTATTTATAACATTCTCCAGGTGGATGATATGTTTAAGATGTCCTTATCAAGTATAGAGGGCTCTTATTCTTACTTGGGAGTTGTCGTTCATTTTCAATTTTGACACTATTCCGAGTGGCATCATCTCTTACTTTTCATGGTGAATAGTACTCTAAAGGTGCGCCTCCTGACAGAATTAGTGGCAGAGATGGTACTAGTGTGGCACGCGCCATTAATGCAGAGGCACGCTGCTTGTCAAAATATTGAATACAACAAGAATATAATTCAGAGTCGAATTGAGCACTCTAGTCGACAGTGATTGACCTGACAAGATGATCAATCAAAGAGATGACTGAACAAACTAAATGACTTGAAGCCTCCTATTTGGTAGGGTTGAAACTATTCGCTCAACCTAGTAGTTGTGGTCGAGTGACCTAACCAGTTGGTTCTAGAAGTGCAATTAGCTTTTGGATGTTAAGTGGGCCTGAAAATCCTCTTTGGAGTCGCAACTTATTAGGTTGGGTCTGTTGGGCTATCCCATATCATGAGCCCTCCCATTCGTGATCCTGATCAAACTTGTCGACGGGAAAAAATAGGGAGTAGACAATTGAATGATGGTTATGCACATGTCGACTAAGGTTTTTGAACTGTCGACCAGGATTTTTGAATTCTCGATCGAGTTTTGGTACATTTAATGCATCAGTTACATTGTAGTATACGAAGCACCAAGAGACGGCTATGCAATTATTACTGCTACTTGGGTTTCTGTCTCTAAATGCCTACAAATAGACTGGATAGAAACATTCATTTTTCATTTTACTAAATTCGGTCTAGTCGATTCTTGCCTTCAAAGCCCTTAACCCTTTATGCATTTTAGAGCTTTCCAGCGAAAAACTGTAAGTTCTTTTCTAACTTTCTATTTTCCTTTGTTTACTTTGTAAAGATGTCGAGTTCATCAGATAGCGAGGACACTAGGTCCCAGAGTGCGCACTTCCATAGGAAAGTTAGGGGTGAGAGCACATCTGAGAGTACATCTGACAACTCGTTGAGCGATAGCTTGACCTCCAGCTGCTCGAGTGTTGAGAGGCTATTTTTGGGGGCGAGGCTGGCCCAAGTGAAGTGCCAACATCGCTTGGTTATTTATTTACCCTTGACTATTATAGTGAGATAGTTTCCAAAATCACCCCCGCTGACTTAGTTCGAATTAGAGAAATATACCATATTCTAGAGGAGTACAAACTCTTGGTGCCTGGGTCATGGGATAGGATGCATCGGCCTCCAAGGGGATGTATAACGGTGTTCGAGGAGGGGTTTAGATGTGGCCTTAGGTTTTCTCTAGCACCTGCAATAGTCGACCTCTTGGGGGATCTCGATGATTACATAATATTGTTCTTACCAAACTGCTTTGCTACTGTATATAGTTTCCTATGCTAATGCATTTGTTTGGCCAGCCAACTTTTTTTGCTAATTTTTTGAACTTATTCCTCCTGCCTATGTCCTAAAAGTTGGGTAGCATTGAAGAGTTCAGGTTTTATTACCTAACGGCATGCCCACGTCAAAAAATTTTGGTAACCCCCTCTTCATCATAAGGCCAAGAGTGGAAAAAATATTATTTGTATGTTTGAGGGCCTTGTGAGTTTAACATTCTGAGAAGGCAGTGGAGGAGGCACGTCGAGATGTCGGGGAACCAAATGCCGAGCTGGCCTAACACTTTCGTTGGAGACCTAATTGAGTTTGGACAAATTTAGGCCTCAGTTCTAACTGAGGAGAGATGTTTAGTGTTGGTTGGCTTGTCGTCGACCAAGTTGAACTTGCCCACGGGCGACCAATTAGGTAGAAATCCTTATCGACTATGATAATTGTGTATTTTCATGTCTTTTCGCTCGATTTTAATTGGTTTTATTTTTTCTTTGTTGGTAGATCGAGAAGAGATCATGGCTCTTGATCAACAAGAAGCATTGGCCAGAGCTCAAAGAAACGATGAGCACCGTTAGGTGGCCGCTCGATGAGAAGCAGCATCTGCGGCAGAGGCAGCACCCCCGACCGCCACCCTAACTATACTGCAATCAGGCAAGTACCCCAACTTGCTTGATCAATAGAGGATATTTGATGTAGCCTCGTAGGTCGGGGAAAGAGACATATAATAGAGTAGGGAGGCTCTCTATGCCCAAAAAGACGGTGGCGATATAAGCAAATAGAAAGCAATTAACAGCTATGACTTGTTCGGTAAGCATAGCGATAGGGTCTTATTTTAGATACCCAAGTTTTCGTTGCTTCAATTCGGAGCTGACCCTACCATGGGGATGATAAATTCAAGTGTGATCATTTCATCAGGGATGATGAGCGTTGGTGCCCTCAAATACATAGTGGCTGGGCTTTTTACCACCAACCAGCGAAAGTTCATGGGCCTAAGCTAGGTTAGTGCACTCAGGGCTCTTACCTACCATTGCAACATGGTAAATGTGAGGTCGATTATTTTCTTGCTAAGTTTTGCTTTCAGCTAATTATATTATTTAATGATAATATTTATTTTAGGTGAGCCAGCTCGGGTACAATCGAAGTTGGCTCTGGCGGACCATGAGAAATTATGGAAGGGAGGGAAGTTGGAAACTTTTAAGGTTCAACTCGAATCCTCCCAACTGCAGGTCAACCAATTGACAAAGAAGATGGCCAACCTCTGGGAACAACTCAATATAAAAGACCAACAATTGATTATGGCTGTGGAAGAGAGGAGCCAAATGGACTTCATGCTGAAGAAGGCTCACTTAGATATACAAGCAAGCTATTCCTTTGGTCAATTAGCTAGCCATGCTGCTGCGCTTGAGGAGGTTTAAGCAACGTTCTCTCAATAGCTCCCTTCAATACGGAGGGAGTTGGTGGAGTAGTTTATGCTCAGCTCAGCTTTTCATGATGCAAGTGTGGTCTTCTCAATTGATGATGCCTACGGTGCATTTGAAAAGGCAGTGAAGCAACTCAAACACCTGGGCTATGCCTTTTGGGCTAAGGACAATGATAGAATAAGCTTGGTTTTGGATGAAAAGCTGCAGTCTTACCCTGAGTTCGAAGGGTCCACGGTTGATGAAGGCGAAAAAAGGGACACTGCAATGAATGCTCTTATTGAGCCTATGATCGAAGCTTAGCAGAAGCAGGTTGAGGTCGAGGGTAGACTAGCTGATCTGGCGAGAGAGTTCGCCTTTGCTGAGGACTTTGTCTTCCAACTTAGGAATGGGTAAGTTGGCGTCGCCCAATATGTGATGTGCTTAACTGACTTTATGGACAATACGGCGCGACCCTCACAGCCATCATGAGTAGTCCTACCCTTGCATCAATGATGCCTGAGCCTGATCAGGATGTATGGAAGGGTGCCCGAATAGGTTAATCTGAGGGTGTCGGGTCGAGCTAGAATTGAAATTCCCACTTTGTCTCTCTATTTTTTTAAAGGTTATCCTTCTGTTGTAATGAGCATTTCATTTAATGAACTATTACTTTAATTCTGCTCAACGTGTATCCAATCTATTTTACCGCTTTCTTATCAAATGCAATTGTCTTGTCACAATTGTGTGGTTGATAGGTTGATAACCATGTTACTTAACAAGGAAAACCAACAACTTTACCATCGATTTAGGTTACTATTGAGAGATGTGCATGGAATCTTCGAAGTACATTCAACGACATGTTTTTAAAATTTTCCTCAACTTCAAAGTCAAGTTTCATTACTCTTAGTCGAGTTCAAGGTTTCTTAACTTTGTAGCGTTGCACTAATTTGTTGATTTACTACAAGGTCAATTGCATAGTTTGGGTTAAAAAGCCTTAAGTTGGCAACATGTAGCTGCTTTTGGGTCAACTACAAGGTTGATTACATAGTTTGGGATGAAAAACCTTATGTTGGCAGCGCGTAGCTACTTTAGGTCAACTACAGGGTTGATTGCATAGTTTGGACTGAAAAGCCTTATGTTGGTAGCGCGTAGCTACTTTTGGCTTGACTACGGGGTTGATTGCATAGTTTAGACTGAAAAGCATTAAGTTGGTAGTACATAGCTACTTTTAGGTTGACTATGGGGTTGATTGCATAGTTTTGGGCTGAAAAACCTTAAGTTGGCAGTGTGTAGCTGCTTTTGGGTCAAACGATAAGGCCGACTTGAAACTTCGAGTTGTGTGAGGTATATGCAGCTATAACAATACAAGTGAATGATAGCAGTGTTGCTAGAAATTTATTTATATCACAAATACAAAGATGTTTACAGTGCGCTTTTATATATAGAACTTTTTCAAGTTGATAGCATTCCATAGGCGAGAGAACTCATCTCCATTGACATTAGCAAGTCAATAAACATTATGCTTTGATAACTTCACAACTGTATAGGTTCCCTCCCATTTTGGGTCAAATTTGCCAACATTCTTGGATACTTCCACCTTTTTGAGAATGAGGTCTCCGACCTTAAAATGGCACAGCTTGACCCCTTTATTATAGTTCTCTGCCATCTTTGATTTGAGGTGCTGCATGGTGTTGTAGGATTTTTGCCTTCATTCATAAATAGTCTCAAGGTCAAGCTTCCTTTCTAACGTGTTTCTAAGTAGGTGAAAGTGAATTACTCAAGTTGTATACCGTATAAGCTTTGAGGGGATGACTACCTCAAACCCATAAATCAAGCTATAAAGGCTGTGACTTGTGGTTGTGTAGAGGGTTGTCTTATATGCCCATAACACTCCTGGGAGGTCACCTACCCAACTTGATCCAATATCTTAGATTCTAGTTTTCAGGTGGTCAAGAATTGTCCTGTTTGTCACCACTGTCTAGCCATTCAATTAAGAATTACCTACTAAAGTAAAATGAAATGTTGGGTGATCCCTAAGGCCTTACACCACCCTCAAGTATTTCTGCTCTGGAATTGGGTCCCATTATCTGAAATGAGGATCTTAGATATACTAAAACGACAAATGATATTTTTCTAGATGAAACTTTTTATGGTTGCGTCAGTTATTTTTGGGACAGCTTTAACCTTGACCCACTTGGTGAAATACTAGATCGCCATAATTATGAACTTTTACTGACTTGTAGTCTTTGGCAGTAAGCCCAAAATGTCAATCCCCCATTGGTTGAATAGCTAAGAAATCTGAACATTGACCATAGGCACGGCGGGTTGATGTGAGAGGTTCAAATGAACTTGGCATGATAGACATTTTCAAGCAAAATCAACAACATTTTTCAGTAAGGTCAGCCAAAAGTGTCCATACTTGATGATTTTAAGAGCAAAGGATCTTTCTCCTGAATGGTTCACACACATGTCTGCATGGATATCCTATAAGACCTCATGAGCCTGGTCGAGATCCAAGCACCTAAAGGACAGTCTCAAGATTGATCTTTTATATAGCTAATCATGCTTGTCGAGTGCAAACTTGACAGCTTGTCCTCAAAGGCGATCAGCCTCATTTATCTTTAGGGATCGTGCCATGACTCAAGTAGAGTTTTATTGGATCTTACCATGAATAAACTATCTCCTCAATGCTCCTTACCAAGTTCTCCTTGAGAGGGCTGATCAATGGCCTATCAATGACCAGAAAAGTTATCATCGTATCTCTTGTGCCTCTGGTCGAGCTAGTAAATTTAGATAGGGCATATGTACGTTCACTCTTATATTGAGGTACCTGCTTTAGAGTGAATTTTTTGAATGATTGCTGTAATTTTTTGTTCTCTGCTAGGTACCAGCTCATTGTCGAATCGTTGGCCTCAAAATTTGCCTCAACCTATTCTATTACCAACTAGGAGTATGTGATTGCAGCTGGGTGGTCGACTCCTCGGTCAAGTGCCATCCTCTTTGTATGGAAAAAATGTGATTGAGGTTGAATAAATGGTCCTTAGCATTCTCTATTTTTATAATCATGTCATCGACATAAACCTTCATAGACTTACTAATCTCATTCTTGAACATAAAATTGACTAGTCGTTGGTAGGTTACTCAGAATTTTTGAGTCCAAAGGGCATGACCAAAAAGTAATAAACTCTATTGGGGACTACAAAAGAGGTTTTATCCCTATCTTTAGAGACCATAAATATCTGATAATACCCTTGAAGTGCATCCATCATACTCAATAATTCACAACCAACCATGGAATCTACTGGTAAATCTATTCGAGGTGGGGGTAAGGATCCTTAGGGCAAGTTTTATTCAAGTCGGTGAAATTATTACACATGCGCCATTGTCCCTCATTCTTGGGGACAAGTACAATATTACAAAGCCAAGAAGAATATTGAATTTCTACAATATAACCTGCATCTAAAAGTTTCTTGACTTCTTCTTTGATAATCTGAGTCCTCTTGGCATTGAAAGTTCTCGTCTTCTGCTTAACCGGCTTGTATGAGGAGTTGATATTAAGGTAGTGCATGATCACAATAAGGTTGATTCTCTGGATGTCGAATGCCTTCTAAGCAAAGACGTTAATATTTCTCTACAAAAAATTGACCATGAGACACTCCAAGTGGGGGCTTATATCTATTTTGATCCTGGTAGTCTTATCGAGGTTTCTAGGTTTCAACCAGACCATCTTAAACTCCCCAATGGGCTCCACTCGGGTATCCTTCAACTTTCTTTTCTTGTGGGCTTAGCCTTTATCGAGTTTCGCTATAGAGGTATCCCCCGAGATCTTCAATTGCGGTTGAGTCTTTTGCTCGTTTGACACAATTGAAATGGTGTAACACCATCAGGGTCAGGAATTTGACCTTTATGTGATTGGTTGACACAATAGCATAGAAATTATTGAGAGTTGATAGACTAATTATGATATTATAAGCAAATGGGGCATCGACAATCAGATGGTTTATCATTAATATCCTTCTTCAGGGCACCTCCCTAAATGATGTAAAGAGGTTGGTAGAACCTTTTGGAATGATTTTTGACCCCCCAAAATCAACTAGAGATGTATACACAGTTTCAAATTTTAGCTAGCCTAAGTTTATCCTTTTCAGCATCAAGAGGAAAATGGGGTTGGCCGAGCTACCATTATTGATAAGAACCTTTTTAAGCTCAAAGTTGGCAATCTCAATGGAGACTACCATAGGACAATCAATTTTATGGTAGATATTCTTCCCTTCGAGGTGGGCCAAGTCATCGTCAGTGAAGAAGATGGGCTCCGCACTTGTGGAAAAATAGAACGTTGTTTCAACCGCGGAGGCTTTGGTCGACTCTAGCCTCCTCTGCATCTACCTCCTTGCTAACCTTGAGTCTCCCCTAGTGGAACCTCCCGCAATCATGTCGATCACACTTTGAATGGGTGGGCAATCATCCTGGGTGGGTTTTCTTTCCGTTTTCCTCTCTCTTGGGCTAATTAACCTTTCTCTCTAGGGAGTCCATTTGGTTTTGCCCCCTTTAGCCTATGCGTCATTGGCCACATATTTTTTGAGATTGCTCTACCTAATGAGCTTCTTAATTTCATCTTGGAGATTAAAACAGTCGTTTATGTTATGCCTCTTTGTTTATGAAAGTGGCAGTATTTTTTTGATTTATTCATTGCTTCAGTCTTTGTCAGCTTTCTTGATTTTGTAAGGAGGTTTTCATGCTAGATTGGAAATAGGACCTCTCTTCTCGGGATGTTCAGTGGAGTGGAGTATAGTCATGGAAGTGCTTTATTAGAGATCGACCTCTATCCTTCTATTTCTGGTCATCTCTCTTCTTATTTTTCCTTTTGTTGACCTTAGGGTTTTCAAACTTTAGCTTGTTCATCTCCTCTTGGGTCATGTATCTCTTCGCTAGGTCGAGCAATTCCTCCATTGACTGTGGGGGTCTCATACTAAAGCATTGACGCATTCTTTATATTTGAGCCCCAAGAACAACACGTCGATTAAGAACTCAGTCTTGGGGTTATCGATCTTTAAGACCTTAGTATTGAACCTTATAAAAAATTCATGGAGGGACTTCTCCTTATTCTGCTTGACGGTGTAGAGATGTGTATGGGGGAGCTTTACCTTTTGTCGACTAGCAAACTAGTGCTAAAATTTGTCGCAAAGTTGGTCGTGGGAGTATATTAATAAGGGTTCCACCTTAACAAACTAATTGAGTGTGATACCCTAAAAAGCGGTCACCAACATCTTTGCGTGGACATATTCGTTATACACGTGCAGTTGCATCATATGTTTGAACTACATTAGGTGCTCGTTGGGATTAGTTGAGCCATCATACTATGGTAGTCCAGTTGGGATCATGGCATCGACGATAATGATCTTGTAGACAATCTCTTGAATAAATGGCAAACCTTTCTCTTGATGAGACCTTTGGGGGCCCTCTGGGTTGGGCACCCATTCAGTGTTTTTTCTTGAGATTTCGTCGAGGCATCTGCTCAGTTGTTGCATTTGGTGGAAAACTTCTTCCTACTACTCCTAATCAGCTTGGGTAATGTTTCGATCGAAATGAGGCCTTGCGCACTCAGCCCTATCGTGCTACGGGGCTCAAATGGGGCAGGCTACATGATCTACTGATTCATCCATTTCTTTACACTGGTCCAGTCTGGAATATTTGACCCTATCGTGCTGCAAAGCTTGATTAGGTCGAACATAATGATCTATGGAGTAAGCAATTTCTTTCCTTAGCTCGAGTCGTCCTCTCTTTCTCTGGGGTTGCCTGGGGCTTGCTTCTCATTTGGCAGGTGGTTGCTTGGACTCCTGGTGACCACAATTGTCCCAGGGGGACCTCTCCTTTGAGGCTGCGGTTGTGGAGTTGCACTGCTAGTTAAAGCTGGCACGGTTGTGTGCCTATTCAATGCTGCATAAAGTTGAGTAGAGATTTGGGCAGAGATTTGTTCACTTATAAGCTGCATTAGCTGAGACATGGTCTATGTTACAACTTCTTCTGGTGTGGTGCTGAAGCCTGGTGTATGCAAACTTTGTTGGGGTTGGTGGGAGGTGGAGGTGTTGTCCTCCTATTATCCTTTCTATTGGATGCGGCTCTCCTGGTGCTTACCATTTTCTCTGTTGCAATTTTAAGTTTCCCATACACGGTGCCAAAAATGATGGGGTTGAAAGCTATTTTTAGTGAATTAGGTTGTGTTTGAGCTAATTTGACCTAAGAAATCGAATGATCCAACCGTAATATCCTTTTGGGCTGAAATTTGCAATCAATAGCAAACGTTAGACCAATTGAGGTGCCATCAATTAAGGTACTCTGATGCTCAAGTTAGTACTGATCGAGTGAGATAATTGAGCAGCAGAGTGAGAGCGTACAGAGTATACGACATACTTGGAGGGTAGCTAACAATAGGGTATTTATAACCTTTTCTAAGTTGATGATTTGTCTAAAATATCCCTATTAAGTATAAAGGGCTCTTGTTTTTATTTGGGAGTTGTTGGTCATTTTCAATTTCGATACTATTTCGAGTGACATCATCTCCTACTTTCTAGGGTGAATAGTACTTTAGAGGTGGGCCTCGCGACAGAGTTTGTGACTAAGGCAGTACTAGGGTGGCATGCGTCATTAATGCATCAAAATGTATGAAACTTTAACTCACCATCAGAATTCTTAAATTCAATAAAATTTCCTATTTTTTATTTTTAATAATCATTTTGATTACCCATATTCCATTGTTGACAATGAACTTCTTTAAAAAAAATAATTGTATGATTAATCGAGTAGATGATGTGTAAAAGAATATTTTAATAATTAATTTAACACTTTTGCCTATATTTTTAAATATATCGAATTTAATTTTAAATATTAATAATTAATTAAACTACAATTTTAATATTTATTTTAGTAACAAATCAAATATAACGAAATATCAAGTTGAGATGTACCAATCAAGCTCTTAGAGTAATGACAGGCCAAATATCTCTATCAAATAAATAATTTAATTATCTCTTTTTTTATTGTATGCACTGATGAAATAATATTAAATGAATCCATAAGTTCTCATGCAAGTGAATTAAATCATATTAATGAAATTAATTTAGTGATTAATTGGTACAATAATATTACCCTTATACATGTATATGCCTTTATTTTAGTTTAAATTCTAATGAATTTTTAATATGTATGTATATAAAATCAAATATAAACATTAATGAGACTGAATTTGGAACCCAAAATGGTCTCTACCCTATCATGCAACGATGACTCTTTGATAATAATATGTGTATTTACAGAGTTGATTAACAAAAAATACTAAAATCTTTTTATAATTAATGCTATAAATTTACTTATATCCCCAATCATCCTACTAATAATACAAAGAAAATACTTACAGAGTATCTATTTATATCAATAAATAATATACGATTGAGTTTAATGAAATCAAAATTTTATGTACAATCTTTTTCCAAATAATAATCCCTAATCATTTAGGGCACTACAAGATAGGATGATGTTGTTGAACCAAATCTAGAACGGATGGTCTGATGGAGCCATGTCAATTTATTGCCATCAATATTAGTACATCCTTCTTTTTTTTGTTTTTTAACCAAAAAAGAAATTAAGTCCTATAAGTGACTCAACAAACAAGGAACAACCTCGCAGCCTTGGGTGCCTATCCACCTAGGCCTGGACATCAGGTAAGTCCGCATTTTTGCCATTCCAATGCAAGTTTCAGGGGCATATACGTAATTATACGTGGTAATCGTTTGAGTTGCCGTCAACTTCCGCCTTACTGGCACACATTTAACGACAGCCTGTCCACAACTGTAATCCATGCTTAGGTTAGCCAACCAATTGCCTCCCCCAAAACCAAAACCAAAACCGACCGCCCCTACCCCCGCACATATATTTATTTACAAATCAGATTAACGATATTTAAAATTTAATAATAATAAAAAAAGAGAGAAGGAGAAAATATTTTTGCCATGTTCGGTTCCATATTTCTATTTTTGTTGTATTTTCAGGTGTTCAATTTACATTTTTAAAAATATTTCAAAAAGGTTTTTACATGTAATTATCCATGAGTTATTTTCGAAACCTACATTATATTTTTAAGAAAATGGATACACCATTGAAGAAACATTTTTGTTTTATATCAAAAAATAATTACAACAAATTACGTTTTGTAAAAATAAAATATTAAATCAATTTTAATTGATAATTTATTAAATTCAAATATCAATCTTAACACCATTTGAGAGTATTTTTATAATGTTTTCGACAAAATGTACCCCAAAAATAGCCTTTGTTTTTTCCTTTCCTTTTTTCTTTTTCTTTTTCTTTTCAAGATTTCATTTTCATTTTCAGCTGATAAAAACTAAGAAGTGAGTAGCAACTCCAGAGTAGTGTCGATAAGTGGGAGAGTGGTGGGGCGCATTGCGCATCCCTATGGACTACTCTTCTTCCACTCCCGCTGTTATCCTCGCACCCTGTTCACCCAGCCCCTCGCGCGCATTAGCTTCTTCCTCTTTTCCCCCATTACCCTAACCCGCCATTAGTAATACCCTAACACCAAAGAATTCAAACGCGAATAGATTCATATACTCAAACTGGGTTTTTGTTGAGAAATCCTCTAATGGATCCTTGTCCTTTCGTGACGTTAACCGTAGGGAATCTGGCCCTGAAAATTCCGGTCACCACGAAGCCAGCCTGCTCGGCCGTGCATCCCTCTTCGTCGCCGTGTTTCTGCACAATCAAGCTGAAAAGCTTTCCCCTCCAGAGCGCTGTGGTGCCCTACATTCCGCCGGAGAACACCCAATTCCCGGACGGGAATTCTCAAACCCTCGCCACCAGCTTCCACCTCAGCAAGCCCGAAATCTACAAGCTCACCGGGAAATCTTCACTATTTTCTACTTCCAAAAGGCCGCAACTCAAAATCTCGGTGTACTCAGGCCGCCGCGGCGCTACATGCGGCGTGAACTCGGGGCGTTTGCTAGGGAAAATTTCTGTGCCATTGGATCTGGCGGCGGCGGAGTCCAGGGCTGTGGTTTTTCACAACGGGTGGATTAATGTGGGGAAAGAAACGAAAGGCGTGGCGCAGTTTCACCTGAATGTGAAGGCGGAGCCCGACCCAAGATTCGTATTCGAGTTCGACGGTGAGCCCGAATGCAGCCCACAAATTTTCCAAATTCGAGGAACTATTCGCCAGCCGGTTTTCACCTGCAAGTTCAGCTTTCGTACAGCCGACCGCAATCAACGCTCCAGGTACAGTAAAACCCGAAAATGAAAAAGAAAAGATTTCTGTAGTTTGTACGGAAAAGAGACATTGTTAAATTAACTGGAATGCACAGCACTTTACAATTTGAATTGGGATATTAAAAGTTAAGGAAAGTGGTTTCGATAGTCATAATTGGAAATACTGTCTGGATTTTGGAATCAATAATCTTCCGAGTCACTCTCTGATTACTATCTGATAATGTATTAATATTTGAGTAAAGCCCATTCTTTGCTTTGCTTAAAGGCTTTTAAAATCATATTTTGATTTTGCTTGGAGTAAGCTTTACAATTTCTTTATAATTGACAGGTCTTTACCATCGGAGTACAGTAGTGGCGCAAGAAGTTGGTTAAGTTCGTTTGGGAGTGAAAGAGAAAGGCCGGGAAAAGAAAGAAAAGGATGGTCCATCACAATCCATGATCTCTCTGGTTCGCCCGTTGCCGCTGCCTCGATGGTGACGCCATTTGTAGCGTCGGCCGGTTCAGACAGGGTGAGCCGGTCCAACCCCGGTTGCTGGCTCATTCTCCGCCCTGGAGATGGGACCTGGAAGCCCTGGGGCCGCCTAGAGGCATGGCGCGAGCGTGGGGCGAGCGATGGTCTGGGCTACCGGTTTGAACTAATTCCAGACTCGGCAGCATCTGCAGGCATTGTCTTAGCAGAGTCGACTCTTAACTGCAGCAAGGGAGGGAAATTTGTTATAGACTTAAACGGCAATGTTAATGGCAATGGGACGCTGAAAAGCGCCGCGGCTTCCCCTGGCTGCAGCCCCCGGAGCAGTGGGGATTTTGGATACGGGCTGTGGCCTTACTGCATGTACAGAGGGTTTGTCATGTCGGCTCGTGTGGAAGGCGAGGGGAGCGGCCGTGGGAAGAAGGCAGCACCTCTGGTGGAGGTGAGCGTGCAGCACGTGAACTGCACGGAGGACGCCGCAGTGTTTGTGGCATTATCAGCGGCACTGGACTTGAGCATGGACGCTTGCAGGCTTTTCTCTCATAAGCTCCGGAAGGAATTGTGCCCTCCTCAGGATTTACCCTTCTGATCAATTTTCAGATCTCGCGACAATTAACCTCTTGTTTTTATGCTTTTTCTTTTTCTTTTTTTATCTATTCCTGTGAGTGGTGAAAAAATGAAGAATTTGGCAGTGGTGATGGGTTTTGAATTCTATTATCACTGGACTGGACTGATTGGGGCCGGGATAGTTTTAGAACTAACTGAAAATAGGATTAATGTACAGATGAAATTAGGAAAAACAGGTGGAGGGGTTATGTTGACAGGAAAGGCACGCTGTGTTTTTTTAGTGTGTGGATTGTCAGGTGGTACCATTGTTCTTTTCAAGAGTGTTTTTCTTGTTTTTGTTTTTTGGATGATTTTTGTAAAACCCAGTTCATACTCTGTTTTTCCTGGAGTACAGTAAGAGTTACAGTGTAAAAATGTAGTGAGTTAAATGTTTTAAACTTAATTATCGTTTGATTGGTATATTTTCTTGTCTTATAGGCTATGGATGGGCAAAATGCTTCGACAACCAAGAAAAGAAAACTTCAATTGGTGTATCGTTGAATGTAGTATAGATTTTCCTTCTCTTAGAGTAGAAAATTTGTAGAAAATTCAATCGTAAGCAGGCATGGTCGGAATACAGATCTTGTGCAACACAACAAAAAAGCATAATACAGTACCTTTCATGTATTTTTATGGACCGGAGAGGAAATTTATAAAAATATGATGATATCCAACATTTGCCTTTGGCTAAATGAATTGAAAAAAAATCTTGTAAATTCATCCCAACATTCTTTAAATTCAATTTTGAGTTTAGAGAACAGAGACGAAAGTTTATTTTATTTGGTCTAATTACTTTTTTGCCATAATTTGGTTTGTTATTTATTTAAATTGAGTAACATAAGGAACAAAATTTCACCATACCAAGTGCAAAACGATTATTAAAATTTAAAATTCATACAACCTTACCCCATTCATATTTCGTCATCCAACTACCATTTCCAACAAAAAAAAAATCTTAATGTTGAACTTAAAATTTTGACATATAGGGCATTAACTTAAAAATTATATTTCAAATTGGACATTTTATAATGCTAGAGATTTTTATAGCTATGCCTAAAGAAAACTGATACATTGGCCGTCCCCACTTTTATTCACACAATAATAATAATAATAATAATAATAATAATAATAATAATAATAATAATAATAAATTACAAAGATTATAGTAATATGGGATGGGATACTGAGTTGGATGAGGAATGTGCGTGCACGCTAGGGGGTTGAACGCCAGCGGGGTATGTAATGATTTATTAGTTAGGACTTCAGGAATTAGTGAAAAAATATCCCAAATATGGAAGATAGCTGCTAATGGTTTAAAAATTGGTCCATGTGGAAGTGGTGGGGGGTTGCATTAGCTGTTCTCTGACATGGAATAATGTCGTCCTCTGGTTGAGTTAGTAGTGGATTAATTAATTACTCTCACCGATAATAATTTTGAACTTTAATTGTAATTTATCAAATAATTATTAACTTATGAGAGAGCTTGATGGGAGTCCCCGTCAAGTCAAATAGGCAATTAAAAAGCTCCGTTACTTAATGCAGCACTACATCTTAAGGCATAATCAAAGATGTAAAAGAAACCTGGAAATTTAAAAAAAAATCTAGCTAGCTAGGTAGGATTATTAACAATGACATAAGTTATATAATCTTTCGGTGGTCCCAATTTGCAATAGCAGTTTAAGCATGGGAGCCTTACATTTATTTATACTCTAAGAAATTCTAAATTGTGCCCTAAAATTTTATCAGACAGAATTTTCACTCATTACTATCAGTTTATGGTTGTGTCGGATAATCTACTGGTGCAGGTAAATGAGAGGAGATATTCAAAGGGGTTGTTTTGGGTGGGTTGGATATTCCAAAGAGGGGGAATTCAACAATTCGTGCCGGGTTGGAAATTGGCGGGTTGACCTTATCCTCAACTGTACCCTAATTTGTCTTTGGGATACTTTCAAGTTGCCATAAAATTAATTTTTATTTTAACTCAATTCTAACCCACTCAAATTCTACAATTCGATAAGAAAGAAAAAAAGAAAAAAGGAAAAAGGAAAAAAATGAGTTGGCCTTGAGCAAGTGGAATTGATGTGGGGTATAGAAACCGAGTAGACCTTGGGAGGTTTTTTTCGCAAACGTACACGTACGTTGCACTTAGAATAAGAATGAAACTTGATTACATGTGTAGGACATGTTTGTACGGAGGAATAAGATATATTTGTTCAATCAAATTTTCTTCAATTGTTGTATGGATCCAGCAAATTCAAAATGATTTGTCTTGAAGATTTCAATCAATTTATGATTATTTCCTTTCTTATGTCATTATTCATTCATACCTTGTTGAAACATCTTTTAAGACCCGTGCTAAAGGACTTGTTAATTTTAACTTTGGTTTGTTGAATTAAATAATAGATCACAATATCATACTTATTCAAAATATATTGTTATAGCAATGTTCTATTTTTTTGTTTACTACTAATGCGTGCTCATCTTCTGTTTACCTTATCAAACTTGAAAAAGAAAAAGAATTTATTCTTGTTATTGATAGAAAACACAAGATACTGAGGCCCCATTTGTTGTTATATTCTACTCTCATTTTTAAGGCATATCTTTCTTTGGTATATTTTTTTTTTTATTTTCAAGATGGAAAGTATGATTCTACAAGATTTAGTTTCATTCAAGTAACAAACTCTAGCCAACTGAAAGGGGACCTATAAGTAAATCTCAATTCATTGCATTTTTGGATACAATTAAATACAAAACCCTCAAGAGAGCCATATTCTAGGAGTCGTAACTATTTGATCCAAGAAAATTTGCATATATTTTGTATTATTTTGGTGATATGTTCAGATAGTGAGGTAGGGAATTGCAAATTTTTTTCCCCCAATTCAAATTCAGATGTCACCTAATCAACAACAAACTCGAAATTGCTTTTATTTTGTTGAAATAACTCTCAAAATTCTTCCTCATTAGAAGTAGAGCAACTAGGCTATTGATGTTTTGGTTGATTCTAAGCAACAATTAAGAAATCCATTCGAGGAACGCAGGGATTAGTTGAAGTAATAACCCTTCTAATATTTTGATGCTATTGTTGTTCTTGCACTATATGTTACTTAAACGATGGCATTATTATTAGTAGTAGTAGGGGATTAAGTGAGATGTCAATTCGTTGTATTCAAGTGAGATAGAAACCTATTATACTTATACTGTCTTGCTTATCATGTGGTGCATTTTTATGAATTAAAGTTATAAAATGGTTAATCACGAATTTTCGTTAAATGTATATCGTGCTTTAAAGAATTTTGAAGGGCCCTTCTAGAGACTTCATAGTAATAGCAATTAACTCCCTGGCATGGTTAACTTTTGGCTAGCGTCAATTTAAAAAACCCTCACCATATATTATTATTAACCCTCGTACAGTAAGAGATCAAAATATCACAGATGGCAAAATGGTACCACGCATATAGCTAATCGGGCATTGTTGAGTTCATCCTCTATTAAGAGTGAATTGGGTGGTCCTTAATTTGTTTAAAATTAATATTTTTTTTTGAAATATTTAAGACCATATAAACTTTCTTAAAGTGTGTTATAAAATTATTGAAAAATAAACTTATAAACTTGCAAATAAAATGTCAAAATTTTATAAATTCTCAAATATAGTAATTTTTAACTTCTTTAGAATTTTAATAATCTTATTTAATTTTGATCATTTTAGTTATAAAATTATCATTGTTAACTATTATAAGCTTTCTGATTTTATTTATCAAATAATAACTAATATCTTTAAAATAAAACTTAGTATCTCATAAATTTTAAAAGTATTTTGTGAAATATTAAAGAATATAATTTTTAAAATAAATTTAACTAAAAATTCTCTAAATTTTTGTTATGATATTGTATGAAATCAAAATCAAACTCCTTTTTGTAAATTATTGAAAATTGGGCTTTTGCTTTGGGAGCACACTTGTATAGATGTATTGCTTGAGTTCAAAAAATGAGTGTTTAAATATTTTTTTGATTGTGAAAATTGATAATTATACTTATGGCTATTAATGTGTCGGATTCAAATTGGATCATACTGTATCCAAATCTAAATTTGAAAGTAACATGCCAGATCCACATTTAATCCAAGATCTTATAGGATCTGTAGTTAGTAAAATTATATCCGAATTCAAATAAAAATCGGATATTCGAAAAAAAATTCATATTCAAATACTTCCAAAATCATCATATATTTATTATTTTTCTAAAAATTTAGCAAAATCAAAATTCAACATAGTCATCCTTTAAAAAATATACAACAAACTAATGAATAAATTCTCAAGTCTATTGATCACTTAAAAATAATAATAGAATTTAATTTAATCATATTTATTCACCTTATCATTGCATTTTAAGTTTTATTATTGATAATAGTACTTATTTGACATTATAAATATATAGTTATACTTTATTTTTCAATTAATTAATTGTAGACTCAAAATTTTATAAAAACAAAACTCATTTTGATCAAATCGAGATTTACGTTGCATTCTTGCTATATCATGACATTTGGCTCCCACTTATTATTCTTCTCACATCATTTTCTATTATAAAAATAAAGAAACAAATAATGCAATTATGATGCAAATAAGTTTAAAATATAACAATTTATATAAAAAGTATTTGATTTGATATATTACATAGTTCATTAATCCCTTCATTAAAATATTTACTTTGATATTGTTATAGGATTATGTGCATACATATATAATATTAAATATATTTAAATTCAAATTATTAATGAATTGTGCTGAGTCATATCTAAATTTGTTCCATTTATTTCAAATATATTTATTGAATTTTTTATCAATTAAAAATTTTAAATAATTAAATTAATTTTAAATCAAATTTAAATTAAAATTCGCTCCAACGATAGCCCTAATTGTACTAATTCACTTTGAGTTCAGGACAATTAAATGGTGCATTCCTAATTGTACTAATTCAATTTGAGTTCAGGACAATTAAATGGTGCATTTTAAATGGGCTTAGTTAGCTGCGCGCAGTGGTTCTTTTTGCTTTTATCTTTTTTTTCTACTTTTCTTTTTTGGTTTTGCAAATATTTTATTAAGTGTTATGTACTAGTTTCCAAATGGAGCAACTTTTTAGAATTTGTAATCCAGCCTTTGTATTTTCATTAAATTAACAAAATAGAGTTATTCCCGTTTAAAGCCAACTTATTAGCCAGAAAAAGACTGGGTGTGTGAAGCGGCCGGAGCGAAGATGAAGTTACTAGGATGGTGGCTGATGCTTGTGGGTGCACTCCGATTAGCATCTGTTTGGTTCGGCTTCTTCGACATTTGGGCTCTTCGCCTCGCCGTTTTCTCCCAAACAACCTGTATGCATGCTTCTTCATTCCTTCAAACCAATTCCATTTGCTTAATTTATTATGTATACCGTATACGATGTGGGGCGATGCATCCAAGGTTTACTCAAATTAACTGAACTGAACCATGTTAGCATTGAATCAAAGCATCCCTTTTTCGTGATCTGTGTTTTGTTGTTTCATTTGATCCAAATCGATAGGGAAATCCCCTAAAGTTCGTCTTATGTCGTGAACATTACTCATTGCTACTAAAAAGTTGGTGCCGTCATTTGGCAATAGAAAAGAAGGATTTGTAGTTAATTTCGTTATGCACGTGGAGCTCGATTTTGCAAATTTTTGCCGCAGGCATAAGCAAATGGGTTTATTGTCAAGAATTACGTTGAAAATTCACCAAGTGGAATTTGATGGTAGCTTTATGTAGCTAATCTCGAATCTAGTGCTGATATTCCTTTTTTCCATTGAGAATCTAGTTCTTCCAGCATTCACTTTGCAAATGGAAAATTGCCTAAATACTCATTTGGAATTATAGGTTTTTAGTCAAGATTTGATTTGGAATTAGGATGGTTGTGTAGCAAACGTAGAGGATAACTCTAATCATGAAGTATTGCCGCTGGATTATAACGTTCAGTGACGTGTTATTGAAGTTTCCCTCTTGTTACCTCTGCTTGAAAGCAATTTCTGGTTCTTCTTGTTTCACTGACTCCGTAATGGACTTAATAGCAGTTTCTACTCCACACACACACACACACACACACACATATTAAAAAAAATTAATCTTGAAAATTTCTATTTTTTCTTGAACAGATTTTGTTGGTCCAGCTATTTAGTGCTGTTGAGATTAGGTTCTGCAAATGTACCATGTAGTAAACCTAGGCTTTTTATACATTTAGAATTCGAAATTTTAACTTTAAAATCTGGAACATGGAGAAGGTCAGTGGCCAGCGGAACTGATTAATATCTTGGTTATAGAGTAGATTTAGGAGAGAGATTTTTTGGGGAGGTGAACATCTCTAGAAAATGGTTTCATATGACTGAATTAGCATGAGTGAGCATTAAGGCTTATACCATGTTAGGTTGACTATTGGCACCACAATTGGTTCATGCATTAAACTAGCTATGGTTGATGTTGGCATAGTTCTTCTACTCTTATAGCTTCTCCTGGTATGGTCTTCTACACCACATGAATCTTGCCCTAGTAATACAGTTGTGCTAAACTATAATTATAAATGTGCTATTGACTGGAATTTCTTCTAAGGGGATTTGGTATAAAACTCTAGATAATTATGCCCATGTAATAGTTGTTTTCTTATAGAGTACAGAGTCTGCTCTGCATCTCCACTTCAATTTTGTAAATTGTATGTGCTTGACTATTTTCTAACGAGGATGTTCATAGTTATATATGTCATATTGCAGTGACTGAAGTTCATGGACAGACATTTGGAGTTTGGATGCTTTTGACCTGCACTCTTTGCTTTCTTTGTGCATTCAACCTTGACAACAAGCCTTTATATTTTGCCACTTCCTTATCTTTCATCTATGCTTTTGGCCATTTCTTGACTGAGTATCTGATTTATCAAACAATGGCTATTGGAAATCTGACAACTGTTGGCATTTTTGCAGGTAATGCTGATGCAAATAAATAACTATTACATACAATTCATTTTATATCATCTCTTCCTATTTGGATATTATATGCTACTATTACCTCATCTCATTTGGATATTACATGTTATCTTTTTCTGGTTTCTTGCAGGTGATTCCTATCTTTTACCTAAGAAGATCGTGTAATGTTATTTGCACTACAATGGACTGGAAAATCTATGGTAGAATCTGTGTTTCTCAAGATAACAAATTGCATAGCAGTTCTTTTTCCTTGGAAATATGAGGTTCTTGGCTAGTGTTAAAATGGTTATTTTTTTGTACATTGTTGCAATTTAGATTACACTTCCTTGTTCTCTATTCTCAGTAGTCTAAAATATCTGTTTTCATCTGAATTTTAACAAATATTATCTCTTAACTTTTTGTGGTTTCAGTAGCATCATTGTCGAACAATATGATTACTCGCCTGTTTAAATTTGCGGAGTAGATGCCACCATCGCATTTATATTCATGCGTATCCATGCACTCATGCATGTGCACACTATCAGACATCCCTTGGAACACCAAAGCTAGGTAGGTTTGCACTTTGCAATGTGGATAACCATCCATCTACATCATATGACAGCCTGTGGTTCTGCATTGTTTTCCTTTTCTGCTCTAGTTTAGATGCATTAGTTGCTTTGAGTTCAATTGTCATTTTGGATTCTTATGTCAGGATTGAGGTGCAATATTTGTGTTGTTATATTTAAATTTTCTATTCTTGGTGCAAACTATACTTGGTTGTGTTCTGGACATATAATTAGCCTCTTCATCGATGCCACATTTGTTTAAAATGTTATTAAATTATTTCCAGGCACATCCATTATATGGATGTTTTTACAGTGGAATTCACATCAACCAGTCAAGAGTAAACATGTGTAAAATTGACATCGTTATGCTTCCTTGAAGCAGAAGAATTTGTGGACACCTTTTTGAGCTATCCTCTACCAATCTTGCTTGAATGAAGGCATGTATATCTTGGGGCTCAGCAAGCATTTGCCGCGGACTTGTAAAAGAATCTCATCATCATGGTTTCAAGTTTCCTTGAGCTATGAGTACGTGCTTATTTGAGTTACCTTCTTTGCTTGTCGCTGTTTTTTCAGGACCCTTGAAGATGATTTTAACTGTTCTTTTGTCCTTTAAACCACAATGCACCAACTTTTATATCCGATGTTCTGATCGATTATTTTCTGATATGTATCTGGGGTTTCAAGAAGAGGGCTATGTGAACTCTAGGAATCTATTAATCCAGCTTACATTTATCTTCCGTCTTGTCTAACTATATAGATTGCTGTACGGCCTTTCATTTTTCAAACTTATAGTTTTGATGTGCTGCAGATTAGATCTGCTCACCTTTCATCAACTTGACTATTTATGGACAAATTCTGACACTACTGAGTTTTTTATCCGGGGTTGGTTTGGTTCCAATTATTTAGCGGTTTGATTGATGGGGTAGTACATAGATTAATTATATTGTCTCACAGCTTAAACTTTTATCTGCAATTGCAAATCAAATATATATAATTGTATTAAAAAATTAAAGAACTAGTTTGCTGAAATTTAAATAAATAATAAAACAGATAAATTGAATATTTAGGAAGGATGGAGGAAAAAAATTATGGCAAAAGAAAATAAATATAAGAGCATTATGTGTAATCATAGCTATTATGTCTGTGTGCATGAATGTATGTGTATATCTATTTATGTTTGTATTTATGAATGCATACGTTGGGTCAGGTTGCGAATAAGGCAAATTTTAAATATTGAATCTGCCATTTATATGAAAGTGGTGATTTTAATATTACATGATTTTCAATACTGATAATAAATGTAAAATCCATGATTTGAATTGGGTGGACTGAGTTGAGGTGATTTAACACCCCAAGCAATCATATAATTGATGGAATTTTATTTAATATTATTTTCTTAAATTTTATTATTTATTTTTGAAACTTTGGGGGTCATTATGTAAATAGGGAAGACCTAATTGCAAGGATTTTTGAAGTTTTTGGGTTCATAATGGAGTTATTTTAGGTCAAATGGGTAAATTCAAGGCACTATTAAAGTTGGGAGTTAATTGGAAGATGGTTAATTTTTTGGAGGACTTAATCGAAAGCTGAAAGGAGGTTTTGGGGGTAAAATTGGTGATTTCTAAAAGTCATTCTTTATATATTTGTTCACACAAATTTCGAGTCTGCAAAAAGAATTATAAGACAAAAAAAATATGGATAAATTTAATATTTGATTTAAACAAAAATTAGTTGCAATCTTTGAAAATATCTTTGTAATTAAAGACTAACATTGTGATTCTTCTTTTTTGAATTTGATTCAAGGGCTTAATGCTTGTTCTTGAATTAGATGCGTAATTTCCTTTTAGATTTGCAGGTAAAATCATGAATTTTCTTCAAATCAAGTATTTATTTTGATATTAAGGTCTTCAGGATTTGGTTGCTTTTGAAGAAAATGTAGAATCTTTGTGGTTGCAGCACTTTTCGAGACAAGAGTTCGGACTTGAGAGCTTTGATGCTTGAATTTCTCTTGATATGTGGTATGTCTTCTAGCATCCCTTTTTATAGACACAAATTAGAGTTTGGTGACTTGAAACTTAAGTCTTCCATTGGGCTTGAATACTATTTGAGATGTGTTTAATTTGCTAATGGGCCATATTTAAATATGTTAGGCCCAATTAGGTAATCCAAAACAAATGAGAATTTTAAAATTTATTTTGGATTAGTTCATTTTATAAAGTCCAAATTTATTATGAGCTTTAATTTGGAATACAATTTAATAGCCAGTTTAATTGGACTATCAAATTATAATTTATCCTAATAAAATTTCAATGTTAACAGATGCCCCCGCTTCAAAATTCAGCGAACGACATGCCAACTATGAATGAATGAGAGTCGGGATTTGAAGTAATCATCATATGAATTCTATAGGCGCAATTTGAAAAACTCATAAAATTAACATCATCTCCACTAAAAAAGTTGAGATGAAATATGGATCTAGAAAGCCAATTGCTACATTATGTGAACAAGCTGCCATTTTCTTGAATTAAACTTGTTCTTCCATGCAATTCTTCTTTGTCTTTTTTCTTTTATTGTAGGACAAGAGCTTGTTTCCTTTTTTAATGTAAGCATGGGCCTACATTGAATCTTAACTTCGAGACCAAAAATGCTTTGCAAGAAACTAATTTTGCCAAACACCTGAAGCAGTAAAGAAAGGAATTAAAGCCACGAGCAATTCCGTTGTCTCTTTTTTCTTTCTTTCTTTTTCTCTCTTCCTTTTTAATGCATACAGGCCACGCCACAAATAATTTCCGCAAACCCAAATGAAACAAATAAAGAGGGCCTGGCGTAATTTTCTTTGTGGACAAAAGCTTTGGATTGGTATCAAACAATTGTAGCAACCTTGTCCAACGATCAGCAAGCATGTATCTCATCATGTTTTTTCTTTTTCAAATATGCTTGGCCCACATGGTTTTGAGGATTTGAGAACAGAGCAAAATTAACCGTGCACAGGTCATTTCGCAGCAGCACAGGTTGCAGGACCCGTTTCTTTCTCCAATTTACTCCCCCGGCGCCCCCCCCCTCCCTCCTCCCCTCCGTCCTTTTTCTTCACAATTTGCATGACCCATTGACCTTGGCTAACTTAGCAGCAACCAAACAGAAATAAACCCGACGCCATGTGACAGTTCCTTGTTCCGTCTTCTTCTGTTTCCTTCTTTCTATTTTTTTGCCAATTTTCTTCCTTTTATTTTCAAAAACATGGTCATGACTCCTGTGTTGCTTTGGTCTTCATGGTTTTCACAAGTTCGTATCAATCTTTCTAAATTCTCAAGTTTATAGAGTGTCGATTAATTGGGAAGAAAATCACAGTTGCCAAATTTTGGAAACTCACAATCAATTATTTCCCTTATCTGGTGTGGGAAAAAACTTGGAGATTTCCCTTAGGACGCCGTTCTTTCATCAGGCAATTGAAGCTAGGGAAAAATTCCATCTTTCATGTGTAAGCACTCTCTATAAAATGGGTTCTATACCTAATCTTCCTCTTACAGCCGAAAGCAACAAGACAGTGGGCAATTGAACAATGTGTTCTCTTTACTTCCAGATTACTTGGTTTTTCTCAAATATGTTGATATCCCTTGTCTTTTATTGCTGAATTGGCTTAATCTTTGTCATGGTTTTGTGAAGCCTTCTTTTACACACATTCGCACATCTATCTGTGAATTTTTCCAAGAGAAAGCACATCCACTGCATTCTTAATATCTCTCTCCTTTTTGTTAATTCTCTGCAGGTTCCAAAGGCATTTAGCAATAATTGGTGGCCCTACCTCTTTATCACAACTATAATCTACTTTAGCCAATTTAAATCTATGAAAGGTACACTATTAATGTAATCCCTTTTTTTCTTTGGAGCAAATATTGTGTTGCTAACATGCTTTTTGTTTGAAATTTCAATAACGACATAAAGATAGATATCAAGGATTGTAGTGAACCAACTCCCTGTATCGTGATTTGAGGTGATAAAGATTTCTCCAAAGCCAAAAACACTACTTTGTGTGTGTATGAAGTGGTTGTGGATGCTCAATCCTCCAAGGCTCGGTCAAACAACTCTATGCATGTTGTTGGATGGTCCGAGGAGACAACTAAGGAGACGATTGATTAGCGTTCTGTTGCTTCCACTTGTTCTGAGATACTGCTGTTGAAATCATCACTTCATGACATTAGAGCCATGCATGCAAAATTCTCACTTCCCAACCACTATCTCAGCATTAATAGAGGCTTATGGAGAGTTCCAACATCTAAGTTTAGCAAGGTATCCTTTCACACTGGCTATTAGGAGTGAGCAGAGGACGTGCTGGGCCATCATGCAGACACTCTTTGTCAATCCAAGATCTATACAGTTGTTCATGCCTTCCTTTTCACGTACATTGGCAACAAGAATGTCCTCCAAGCATTTTTCGAGCTATGGTGCCCTTTTACAAACACATTGCATGCTGCCATTAGAGAACTATCTATCTCTTTATGGGATCTTCATGGACTTTGCGGACTACTGATACATGGAAATTTTTATGACAAAGTTGTCCCATCTGCCAAAGAGCTACTTGATGTTGATGCCTGCCAACCTTATTTGCCATGAGCTAAAAATATCTATTTGCAGCAAACCACATGCTTTTGAAGGACTCTAATAGTATATCTATTTATGAATGGATTGGGTTTTGGTTTAGAGGTTTGACTAGATATGTACTACCGCCTTCAAGGTCATCCAAAAAGAGACTTGTCAAGCTAAAGCTATCTCGCAATTCTTATGGAAACATCAATATGTCTCCTTTATCATGCACTAAGGAGTATGATAAGTACTTTTTAATGCTTGAAATTGAAGAGGATATCAAGGATGAAACTTATATAGCTGCTTTCCTTTCATGTTGGTTATGTAGCTTTACTTTGTCATATCACAAAGTTGTTAAGGTATGTGCTTCTATTTTCAAAGTTTCAAGTAAAATGGCCCATGGTGATTGTTTTTCTTTAGTAGTTCCCAATTAGCGAACATTTACCATGGTTTGAGAGAAGTATCTACCTTAAAAAGCTTGAGTGAGTCCACCACCATCTTTCCTATTCATTACGTGCATGGTTGGATTAGATGCTATCTTCAAACACGTTTTCCATCCAAATTTGAATCAGTTGGGGCTCAGATGGTAAAATATGCATGAGAGAATATAGCTAACACTTTGAACTTACTAAGGCACGCTAATTATTCCACAACATTTGTCCTTACAGCTAGTCCAATTGAAGAAAATGAAGTGATTTCCGCTTTGTGGCTCTTTAATGAATCTAGCAACTAATACCAATTTAGAGAAAGATTGAAGGTTCTTAACTTAGACAATATTAGTGTGAATTCAAAATTTTTTGTAGATGCTCCAAGTTCTTCATTGCCTTTAAAGGAATTAGTAGAATATATACACATACTCATTATCAGTATTATTATTTTAGTTATATTACTATTCTTTTCCACCCATCTTATCTCTCTCTCTCTCTCTCTCTCTCTCTCTCTCTCTCTCCAGCTTGCAAACCTTGAAAAAAAAAATACCTGTCACTTTTGAAGGTAGCATGGGTTCAATAAATGAAGTTTATCCTTTTGGCTTATAGAGAGATGATGCTACTTTCTATCTTTTTGGTAACAATGTATTAATTATCTCTTTTTGTAAAATTGAAACTTTTTGCAAGTATCTAAATGGTATTACCTATTTTATTGCAGAAAAGTTGCATGTTGAGGAAAATGTGCCTAAGGAACTCAAGAAGACATTTGAAGCTCCATCTTGGCCACTTCCACTTGCTGAAATTTCTAAATTTTATCCTCAAGTTATAAAAATTGAAGTTGAGTAGATACTGATCAAATTTTATTGGAACAAATATGCTAAAAGGTCATGAGGATTCTATTTGAGTAGCTTTTAGAGGTAAAGCCAGTAATTGATGATCTAATCATAGAGATAGGGACATATATGAGAGATACATCATCTTTGGTGAGTCATCTAAAGTCCTTTAAGGGCATTTCAAGCTACACAAAGGCCAAGTTGGACTTTATTCAGAGAAAGACACGTGAAGCTCATGAGCAAGCACTTATTCTTGCACAAAAAGATCTTACTGAGGTTGAGGTAATAGAAATTGAACGAGTTGAGGAGAAAAATAGTCTAAAAGTAGAACTTTTTCAAATCACCAAGTAGTAAGAAGAATTGAAGGCACAACTTGTCGAGTTGAACAACAAAGAAAGGCTTACAAGCTTATTACTCCATAAAGCTGAAGAAAACATATCCATTATTAAAAAAAAAGTAGCCACCAAAAAAGAAGAAGTCTCAAAGCTCGAGAGCACTCCATTTTTTACTGACAAAGAATTTAAAGCTTTGAAGAGAATGGAGGCATTACTTGAAGGATCCCGCCATGATTTAGCCGCCTTTGATTTGTTTGCTTGAGCATTTAGCTTCTTAGCATTCTCTCTCTCTCTCTCTCTCTCTCTCTCTCTCTCTCTCTATCTATCTATCTATCTATCTATCTATCTATTAATTGATGTAAAAGAATATCCATATGCAGTAAAAACTCTTTTCTTTTCATCAATCTTTTGCTTCACCTTTTTTTTAATACTCTATTTTTTGTACTTTTCTCATCAACACTAACTAAGCCAAGATCAACTGCGTACTTTCAATGATCGAATAATTATGAATTGGCTTAAACTTACAAACAAATTGGTTATCTTTAAGATAAACCAAACTTGTTTAAAGACAAGATTAAACTTAGAAAATAAATTCCAAGCTATTTATATACCCCATTAGAGGATCAAGTCATCACGTAGTTAAAAAATTTTTATTTTGAGGGAAGGGCAGACATAGTTCATACTCATACGGGCTAGGAATATCCATAGCTTAGCCACTCTAGATGAGGTGAAGTATTTCTATATTTTAGCCAGACAAAATACTTTCAGTGGAGTAGGTTAGCTGTTTATCCATATACACTACCATTGGTGGGTACCATATATAGTTTATACTCATACGAGTTAGGAGTGACATGCAGTTAAGGCTCATGTGTCAAGGAGCATACTTCTTCATGGATAATAGCACTTCAAAAACTTGCCATTTATAGGGCCAATGTGTAGTGCATCTTTATCCACCAACTTATATGCGAAATTTGTGTAAGCTTCTTTCACCACATAAGGGCCACTCTACTTTGATATAAACTTGTTTCCCATCCGTTGAGTAATGGTAATCGGCCTATTTACTGTTAGTACTAGATCCCCAAGTTGAAATGATCAAGGGTGGACTTTTTTGTTGAATGCTCTTGTCATGCGAGCATAGTAGCACTCAAGTTGTTATTGAGCTCCAAGCCTTTTCTCATCCAACGCTTCTTATTCTTCAAGTTTAAGACTTACATTATCTTCGGTGGTGAGTTCTCTTTGAATTGTATTACAAAATGAAGGTAACTAACTTTCAAGGGGGAGAACAGCTTCAACTTCATACACTAAAGAACATGGAGTGGCCTGAGTTGTAATTCGATGTGTCATTTTATACGTGTACAGTATTTCTCCAACTTTCTTGTGCTAGTCTCTTTTTGACTTTGATATTACTTTTTCAAGAGGTTGCACAAGGTTTTATTGAATGCTTTACCTAAACCATTTGTTGTTGTATTGTACATCAAGGAGTTATGTTGCTTGAAACTAAATTGTGAATGTAACTTATCCATCATCTTGTTATAGAATGACTTCCCATTGTTAGTGATAATGTAGCAAGGTACACCATATCAAAAATAAGATTTGAATGGATGAAGTTAACTACTGTTTCCTTTTTTACCTCTTTGAGAGGAATCGCCTTTGCCCATTTGGAGAAGTAATCAGTACCTGCCAATATATAAATGTGATTAAAAGATGACTTTAGAGTAATAGGCCCTACAACATCGAGACCCCAAGTGTCAAATGACCATGAAGTAACAGTAAAATATGAGGACTCTAGAGGCTGGTGTACAAAATTTGCATGTAGTTGGCAAGCTTCACACCTTTTTGCATATTTCAAACAATCTTTGACCATCGTTGGTCAATAGTAACCCATCCTTTTGATTCAAAAATAAAGCTTAAGACCAGATTGGTGAGCACCACAGGCCCTAGAATACATTCTATCATGGCTCTCATTACTTCTTCATCGCTTAAGCAACATAAGTAATTACCTTTGAAAGATCGATGATATAAGGTATCTTTGTATATAATAAAATAAGACAATCTTCTTTGTTCTTCTATCTTATGGCGAGGATCATTCGATAGCCTCCATGCTTTAAATAATCAATCAATGGACTTTTCCAATCTTAATCATTACTAATCAATATTGATGTGGCATTTGAATCTTCATGATTGGGTTTAGTAGAAGGTGGCACAATCCATCGATAGCATATGAGGATATTTGTTGTTTCTCCCTCAGATAGAGCAAGAGTAGTTGCTAGGTTAGCCAATGTATTGGCTATCCTATTTTCCTTTCTCGGTATGTAGTTCAAATTGGCACTCTCAAATTTCTTCAATACGTTTGAGGCCTGCTGAAAGAAAGGTACGAGATTTTTTTTCTTGACCTCATATTCTTTCAAAAGCTGATTGATAATTAACTTTGAGTCGCCATAGATCTCAATTTTCATGATCTCCATTTCTAAGGCCATTTGAAGTCCAATGATCAAAGCTCGGTATTCAGCAATGTTATTGAAGCACAACTCACCTAACATAATGGAATATGTTAATACTTGCTTTTCTGGTGAAATAAAGACAATCCGTGCCCCTGATCCATCAAATTTAGCCGCTCTATCGAAGAATATTGTCCATGTCGAGAGAACTTCAACATAATGAATATCTTCATCGGCAAGGTCATCAAATAACTCCCATTTTGTATGGATAGGATGGTCAGCCAAGAAATTAGCAAGAGCCTGCCCTTTAACAGCTTTTTGTGGCATATAGGTGATCTTATATTAGTTGAATATAACAAACCACTTCACCAATCTCCCAAAGAGCATAGGTCTTGATATAACAAACTTGATTGGATCAGCATGAGAGATGAATTGTATGGATTATGCTTCAAAATAATGCTTCAGTTTCTTAATAGCATAGAATAATGCTAAGCAAATTTTCTCAATAGGGTAATATTTTATTTCATTTCTAATTAGGGACATACTTAGGTAAAATAATGCATTTTCTTTACGCTCTTCATTTTCTTAAGCCATAAGAGCACTGATTGACCTCTCTTATGTTGTAATATACCATATAAGTAGCCTTTCAAGTATAGGAGCTCCCACACACCAGTGGATTTAAGAGGTACTTCTTTATACTTTCAAAAGCATTCTGCTATTCTTCATCCGATCTAAAAGGGGCATCTTTTTTCATAAGATGATTGAATGGTTGGAAACTTTTAGCAAGGTTTGATATGAACCTCCTTATGAATGCAAGACTACATTGCAAGCTTTGTAGTTCCTTTAAGTTCCTTGGCATATGCATTTTTTGGATAGTATCTATTTTTGCGGGATTGACCTCAATGCTTTGATGACGGACTATAAAGGTGAGAAACTTGCCTGATGTAATGCCAAATGCACATTTAAGGTGATTTACCTTCAAGTTGTATTTTTTTAATTGATCAAATACAACTCGAAGATCTGCCAAGTGATCACTTCTTTTTCTACTTTTGACAACCAAATAATCCACATAGTATTCAACTCTTTTGTGTATCGTGTCATTGAATATGTTCTGCATAGCACATTGGTAAGTATCACTTGCATTATTCAACCTAAAAGGCATCACTTTATAATAGTAGATACTCTTTGGAGTATGAAAAGCCGTACACTCCTAATCTTATGGTGACATTCTAACTTGGTTGTATCTTGAGGTTCCATCTATGAAGGATAAGGCCTCCTAACCAATAGTTGCATCGACTATGAGCTTAATGATAGGTAAAAAAAAAATCATCTTTCACGCATGCTTTATTTAAGTCTCTAAAGTTGACATAAATACGTATTTGGCCATTTTTCTTCTTCATAGGCACGATGCTAGATATCCATATCAGATACATAACTTCTCTGATCAATTTAGCATTAATGAGTTTGTTTACTTCAATTTCAATTCGAGGGACAAGCTCCAAGCAGAGAATTTACTGTGACTGCTTCATTGAGCATACCCTATACTTTATGCCAAGTTGATGAATTGCAACTTTAGGGTCCAATCTTGTCATCTCTTTATATTTCCAAGCGAAGACATCTTTATACTCACTCAAGGTTCTTAAGCACCACTTTTCCTCTTCATTACGTAAGAGAGAACTTATGAAAGTAGGGCGTGGCTCCTCTATTGTACCAAGATTCAATTCTTTAAGCTTATCCATAGATGCATGTCCACCATCTTTAAGTTATGGAGGGGTTTCTTAAATATCATCTTCAAAGATGTCTGAGTTAGAATCTTCATTGATCATAACATGATGATATGAGTAAGGATCATTGTCTTCTTCATCATTAGATTGTATAGTGTCTACAATCTCTACACTTTGAAATGTGACCCTCTATTGTATAACTCCATTTATTTTCGTAGTAGGGACAAATGTCGTTCTCCACCTATGATAATTTGTATCTTGCACAAAGCTACCCATAATTAGTCTGTCAAACTCTCAAAGATGCCGAAGGCTTGGCTATCCTATAATGCTTGTGTAGTTAGAGCTTATAGTGACCTCCACTTTATCCTCATGTCTACCATCTTCATCGGATGAATATCTCATGGTATGTCACATCACTTTTATTGGTTTGTCCATATTAATTATTAGGATCAAGGATTTAGCTTCACTTGGTTGAGATAAGCAAATAGTCTGACCTTTAGTTTTGAACTCTATCATGTCAGCCTCATCACAATTATTTCTTTTCCTTGATTTTTCTACAGCATTACTTCCAAGTCAATTGAAGACTGAACCTTATGAATGATGACTTGTTGTAGGCTCTTTATGAATTAATAGTTTCTGACCAAGTCGTTGGTGTGAGTGCTTAGCCAATTGAATACAGAGATGCAACGATCATTTGACTTTTAACTTTCATCATTTCCACCTTTGTCAATTGCAATATGTTGGACAATGGTGAACTTATCTTTCTTTATCACATGTATTCTAATTAGTTCATTTGGTGCAAATCCCTAGCCAACCTTGGCTAATCAATACGAAACCCATGGTTTCATAATTTTTGTTATGCTTTGCTTAAGCTATAGATTTTTTCTCTAGTTAACTTTAGTTTTAACTCCCCTAGCTTAGATGGATTGGAAAAGTTATATCCAGACTTAGCTGAGAGACTATAGGCTTTTGGATCAAACATCCTATAAAACTTTTGATGTTGAGTCTCGCTAGAAAAAAATTCAATTGAAGCCTTTGAGTTTAGACTAACAATGGGCATGATGAAGTCCTTTTTTATAACTTCATTATCATCAAATCATATCCTCTTGATTTGTCCTCTTTTATTATGCAGTGATGAAATATACGTTTTAGATAACTTTTATCCTTTCTTTTGTCTCAATTGAAGGGTGTACTGAAATATTGGCAAATTGGGTATCTCTTCGGATTCAATAACTTTACATGCCAAAGTTTCAGCAGCAATTGACCTCTTGGACTTTTGATCAATAGACTTTGGAATCATAAATTCAACATGGTTTCCCTCGATAGGATGATTACCTGGATTTTTTAATGACAGTATTTTCTACACTGAGCTTGAGTCTAGATACAGTTTGGCATTTGTAAAGTATAATTTTATCTCAATGAATGGTTTCATATCCACATCAACCTTCATTATCTCACCATTCCTCAAATATTTGAAGCATTGGTGAAGGGTAGATAGAACCACTCCATTTTCATGAAGCCATGGTTTTCCTAGCAGTAAGGTGTAAGAAGACCTTGCATCATTAACATGGAGCAAAGAATCCACTTTTAATTCTTCACTAGTAAGATCTAGGCTGATTATTCCAATGGCTCACTGGCCTCCTTGGTTGAAACCTTAAATGGTCAAGTGATTGCGAGAGAAGTCCTCAGCTGTGATCTTTAATTATTTTATAGTATATTTTAGATGATGTTAACTGCTGATCCCCCTATCAATAAGTATGTGGTTGGTTTTCTGATCTTGCATAAGTTTAGAAATAAAGAGCAGCCGATTATCAAGCTTTGATCCCAGTAATAAATCTTTATTTGTAAATACAATAATCACACAACAAGAAGTAAAAGTTTGACTCTCTACTTCACTAGATGTAGTAAATGCCATTTTGACCTTCTACTAAAAAAACCTCATGGCCAAAAAAGTCTCCTAGAGTAATAGGATCCCATTGACTTTTTCTCAATTTTCTCGGCTTAACATGGAAAGATTTCATATCTCTCATTTCTCTCATTAACTTTAGTTAAGGGCACCTAGTGAGATGTTGTCTTTTCAAGAATGATGAATGAAGTTCATAAATACGTTGCATTTGCCTCCATCGGTGTGTCACAAGAATCCACTCGCTTTCATCTTTAATTTTAGAAACAAAGCTTGCATCCGACCTTTTCTTTTTATTAGCGGACAAAGCTCCAAAAAGGATTAGGTTTATACTTTTAAATTGAAGCATCTTTGATGTCTCCATGAGTGGGGAAAGAACGCTCTTCTAGTTGCAAGTGGCATTTGTAACAACTGTGATACTAGCAACATTTGTATCCGTGGCATCTTTGGTATCAAGGATGATTTTTTCATCTTTGGCCAGCATCATAAGTTTCTCTTTAACTGCAAAACATTTTTCTATAGAATGGCTAACAACTTGATGATACTCATAGTATTTTAGGTCATTCACTTTTCCAACTTCGTTAGGATATTTTAGCTCGAGCAGCTTAATCATCTTTCTTGCCAATAATTTCTCAAAGATTTGCGGGACATCTGAGTTAGGGAATGGGTATTCCTTTACCTATAGTTCCTTCAACGTAGGTCAATACCTTTTAGTTGGTACAAGTTGATTAGGCTTTTCTCTTTTATTACTGCTTGTGAAAATCTTGATAGAAGCTGCTTTAACTGTCATGGACTCCTTCACAATATTTATGGTGGACTTCTCATTCCTCTTTAAGTCCTTTTTATCTTTCTTTTGATCATCTACTAGAAAAGCAAGTTTATGATTTGCAATGCTCAACTTTATGTCATGAGCATGAGTTGCTAATTTCTCAAAGCTTTGTGACTTGATTCCTTGGAAGATATAAAAAAGCTCCCAATGCATCCCTTAGATGCACATCTCTATTGTTGAAACTTTTGATAATCTATCCTTGCAATTCAAGCTTAGTGCACACCAATAGTTGATATAGTCAATGATCTGCTCATCCTTCTACTGCTTTGCATTGGTAAGCTCAATCATGCTCATAGTATGATGACTGCTGTAGAAGCAGTTCAAAAATTCTTTCTCTATTTCTACCCAATTGTTAATAGACTCAGGCTCTAGATCAACGTATCAATTAAATGCATTTTTCTTGAGTGATGTCACAAACTATTTTATGAGAAGATCACCATCAGTTCCTACATTATTGCATGTTTTCACAAAGTGGGTAATATATTGCTTCAGATTACCCTTTCCATCAAATTGTTAGAGTTTTGGTGGCTAGTAACCTATTAGCATCCTTAATGCATCAATCTGCTTAGTGTATGGTTTTAAGTACACGAGCGAGTTTTGTGAAGGTTCACTGGTGTTAGTTATCATATTTTGTAGTTGTTGCATGGACATCATAGCGATAGGTGTCATAGAGTGATTATATTTCTGCACTGAGTTTTGCTTTGGTGGTGCTTTATCTATTAGCTTTTGATATTCAACATAATTTGAGGATGATGAATGATTCTGACTAGACTCTCTGACATTTGAGTGCTTCAACTGGTTCATTAATGGGTGATCTAGAGGTCTTTATCTTTTGCAATCTTCTAAAGATTAGCTATAGCTTGAGACATCTTAGCAAGTTGTTAATCAACTGTAGTTGTTTTAGCTACCATTGCAGACAGCGCAGTAAAAAAAGATAATTTGGACTTGATCTCCATAAGACTTGCTAAGTTCGAGCCATATGATGGAATAGTATCAATAATCTTACCCCTAGTAGGGGGTTGACCAGCTACAACAATAATATAAATAACATCTACTCGATTCATAATGGTGACTTGATTCTTCTCGGGTGCCATGGAGAGTTCAAAAATGAAAACTAAAACTTTGATGTAAGAGAAAGAGGTGAGAGGTAGAGATTGTCCTATTGGGCATGCTAGAAATTTATTCACACAAATTTTGAATCTGCAAAAAGAATTACAAGATAAGAAAAATATAGACAAATTTAATATTTGATTTAAATGAAAAGTGGTTACAATCTCTGAAAATATCTCCATAATTGAAGACTAATCCTTTGATTCTTCTCCTTCAAATTTGATTTAAGGGCTGATGTTTGTTCTTGAATCAGATGCGTAATTCCCTCCTAGAATTGCAGATGAAATCACAAACTTTCTTGAAATCAAGTATTTATTTTAATATCAAGGCTTTTAGAATTTAGTTGCCTTTGACAAAAATGTAGAACCTTTATGGTTGCAGCACTTCTTCGGGGCAAGAGCTCAAACTTGAGAGCTTTGATGCTTGAATTTCTCTTGATGTGTGTTATGTCTCCTAGTAACCCTTTTTATATACACAAATTAGGGTTTGATGACTTGAAGCTTAAGTCTCCCATTGGGCATGAATATCACTTGAGATAGGCTTAATTTGCTAATGAGTCATATTTAAATGTGTTAGCCCAATTAGGTAATCTAAAATAAATAAGAATTTTAAAATTCATTTTGGATTGAACCATTTTATACAACTCAAATTTATTATGAATTTTAATTTGGGACCCCATTTAATAGCTAGTTTAATTGAACTATCGAATGGTAATTTTTCCTAATAAAATCTCAATGTCAACAATATCATCCCCCCTCCAAACAAAAAAAAAATATCTTCATTTTCACTCGTACACCCTTTCCCTCATCTTGGGTGATCATCTCCAGTGACGAACAACTTCAAAAAGTGAACCCAACCATACTCTTCTTTACTTTGCTAGGAACCTAATGGTGTCACATATAAACTAAACCAATCGGTAGAGTGGCCAAAAATTGAGCAAGGAAGCTTGGTCATGGTAGAGGTGGTGGATGTGGTGTCACTGATGGTAACAACTAGTGTCTAAGTGGTGGGTTATGTAGCATTTAGCTTAGAGAACAACATGGCATCCTTAAGTTTTGATTTCACCTATCGAAGCTAGCAAAATTAGGCAAAATGGGCAGCGGTGATGAGTGGTGGTGTTGAGCAATTGAAGCTGCAATTGACCCTCCATTTGGTAGTAAAATAGGAAATTGAGTTCAATGTTTGCATGGTGATGTTGAGAAGCTTCTATAGGTGGTGGCGATTCTAAGGCAATTTACTCACCTCTTTGTGGTGGTTGCGTACACAAAGTTGGTTTGTAATGATTGTGCCTCGATATCAAGATTTGGTATATATGAGTTGGAATTGGGATTTGATATATTAATGATGTTCTTGAGATTATTTTGCTCAATTCATGTATTTTGTAATAGGTATGGAAGAATGTGATATGGGATTAGGATATGAGACGTGCATGTATATTTATATAAGCTTAATGGACCCATATTTATTATATTATATAATATTCTAGGTTAAATAAGTTAATTATATGATAAACCTCTAATTTTGTATAATTGAACACTAAGTGACAAAATTTGGATTATTAATAATAGTTGGACCGATATAAATGATTTTGTGAAACGTTGCAAGGATAATTATATAATTTCAGATTCTAATTTTATTTCTTTATTGGAGAAAATATGATCCTCATTAATGTTCCGATATTATCAGCACAATTATTATGGTACCTCTCAATAATATCCAAACTAAACCTTAAATGCAATATTAATGGTGTAGCGATTGATGAAGAATACTATTTGTTAAATTATGGTTATAAGGTCAAAATGAGTGTTTTGACAATAAGTTTGTTCTTTTGGTTAGGTGGTGAGGAGCAAGATCCCGCAGATCAATACTTTAAATAGCATTTCTGTGACTATTGAGTAAGGGTCTGTCTACCTTTTTATTTTTTGGGAAGTGAACATTCCCTAATTTGCTCGAATTTCTTTGATGAACTAAATTTTGTGATTTTGCTTCTATTAAAATTTATTATATCCATTTTGATACAAAGAACTTTCATTGCCTTACTTGTTATTATCTTGTACAACTTGTGGCCTTGTCGATATACTAAATTTCATTCTATATATTGTTTGATTTGCTTTGTTGGTATATTTGAATCATTCTGTATGTCATTTATTTTGCCTTGCCGACATGTTGAATCATTTTGTGTATCATTTTTTTGGCATTGCCGGTATCCTTGATTACATTATGTACATCATTTATGTGACTTTGTCAGCAATTTGCTTATTGGTTGCATCAATAGATGCTTATACAGGGAATCTATTTGGGTTGAGTGCCAATCTTAGTGGAATGCTTAGATTTTTGTTATATGTTGAGCTGTCATGCTTGGGTATACAAAAAGGAGAATTTGATATGCACGTTATGCTTTGGGTTTGATTGAAATACATATTATGCTTGGGCTTGCTTTGTTCCATTTGTACTCTATTTAGGGAGTAATAAAGATGGAGAGGTTTTCATTTGTTGAAATTGATAATATTTATGTTCTGGCATATTTGTATTTCTTGTTTTAATATCTTGTCAGTTGATAATTTATTGAATTATTGTTTCTTTGATAGATCCTTTGTCTGCTTATTATACTTCCCCTCACTACGTCTTTCAAACTTGCATTTTCTATTATCTTTTATTTTCTCTCCAGACATGATTAAGTGAAAAATAAGGGTTTATAGCTTGGTCCAAAGGATCCATTTGTAATGTATTAGGTGTTTTACATGTATATACCAACTTCACCTAATTAGAATTAAGGTTTTGAGACTGTTGATGTGTTTGAAGATTATTTTGGGAGACATATGGCATGTATATACAACACCCTTATAGTATTTTGTTTTAAGTTGAAATTTGTTGCTAACTTTGAGATTTATCAATTTTATAGGCCTATCAGTTATTTTCTATATTATGATTTAAGTTTGAATTGGTGGCATCTTAGCTTAGGGATTATTCTGAATGGGGTGCCATAGAGATGATATCAGAGTTTAGGTTTGTCGATGACATAGAAATTGGATATCACTAGGAATTATAACTAACCTTCTATCTAGGTTAGTTAGGATATGAACTTTTAGGTATAATGATTGATACTATGAGGTAAGAGATTATACTTGGGATGGTCAATCGGATTGTAATCTTCACTTTTGAAAATCGAGCATAAAACTCTAGATTGAGATTGAACTCTTGGAAAGTTTCTATTTGATTCAAGGAATTAAAGATGAATTTGATTAGTTTGATATTAATGAAACAAGTTTATGTATTGCCGGATGATTGATGAACATAGGAAAGGGAAATAGCCTATGGAAAAAGAGAGTAGGGAGTCTTTGGAAAAAAGAATTCAGATTTTAGAACAGGAAAAGACAAGTTTGTTAAGGTTATGTCAAAGTCTTAAGGATGGGCTTTATGATCAGCATAAGTCACTTCTGCAGAGATGGGCAAAGGCATATCATCTTAAGTTAATACTTGGAGCTAGGAGCTATACTGTAGAGAAATTAATGGAGGATATAGAAAGAGAAGGTGATCAGGTAAGGATAGCAGAAGCTCAGGTAGAAGAATTCCACACAATACAAGTACAGGTGGAAGAGACTTTTTGGACATTGGAGTTTGATCATAGGAAGATAATTGATATGACACATATAGTTATAAATGAGGTTTGGATAATGATGGCACATTATGGTAATGCCATAGATTAGATTATTGGAGTTGGTGTTGGGATTGCCACAGAGGCTGGACTTTGAAGAGTTTGTCCTAACTCTGAGCTAGGGTTTAAGCAGGGTGTTTACATTGAGGAGATACTTACTAGAATCCCCATAGAGTTACACATAGGGGATCTTGAGGAGGATTCAAAGAGTGATACTGAGGGGGATCTTATGGAGGATCCTACACAGAAGCCTTTAGTTGGGGCATCACTAGAGGTCGACATAGAGGATGAGCTCTAGGTGTTTGAAGAGGATAATGATAACGTGGATGTAGAGATGATTGGGGAGGATGAAGATGGAGAGTCTGTCATCATTGATGTAGAGGACTAGAGTCAGATGGCTTTGTTCTATAGATATGCTTGTAAATATGTATATAAGATATTGTAGTAGCTCTTGACCACCAGGTTGAATAGTATCGATTGAGTTTATCTGGATGTATAGGGTGATGCCTTTATATTAGCCTTCACATTTTGGTTGCGACTAGGCATATAGTTAGTTTAGCTAATTTTGAAAATTTGACCCTGTATATATACTAAGGTAACTTTGCTAATGCTAACTCGATAATATAAATGAAATTTTATCTTCGATTATTAGATGAACATATTTATGTTACTATGGATTTTATTTAATTTTGTTAAACTTTTCTTTCCTTTTTTTTTCTTTTTTGTAAGCTTTGGAAATTTGAAAGAGTTGATGGTGATTGAGATATCATTTTGCAGCTCAATGATTGTAGGTTTAAGAATACCTAAGAGATATCAAACGTATAATGGCATCACACGAGAGTGTCGATGTACTCATTCCAACATGAGCAAGTCGTAGAGGGAGGCAACTCGGTAGACAAATCAATGTTTAATGGGCCCTTAGGCTAGAAACACCTGCCTATTAATAACCTTTACCAAATAAAGAAGTCTCGCAAACTCCTTTGGTTGATCAACCAGTTATAGGTTAACCAACGGACCTATGTATCAAGAGGGATAGAGGTTTAGGCAACATGGCCAACCATAGGGTGGTAGAGTAGGGATAACTTACGGGGTTGCCGAGATTGAGCATTGGAACGTTTTCTTTACTTTCAACCCCCAAAGTTTTTAGGGGAATGATAGAAAAAACGGAAGAATGGGTAGCAAATTTGGAAAATATATTTGAGACTTTACACTATTTGGATGAGAAAAAAGTTTGGTTCGCCACATTCCTTCTAGGAGGACCTGCATGTAGTTGGTAGAGATGATTGATTGTAGGTGGACTATTAAAGGAACTCGAAGAACTTAGGAAAATTTCACTAGGGAATTTATAGATAAATACATACCCCTGGGTAGTTAAACATGCGAGAGAAAGAGAATTTATGGATATAATACATGGGACTCAATTTGTTAACTAATATAAGGATACCTTCAGCCGACAAATTCAGTATGCCCCTTACATAGTGGAATTTGAAAGCTTACAAACTTGCCGATTTGTACAAAGACTATGGTCAGAACTCAAATGGGGTCTGGCCTTTTGTGAATTGCTAAACTTTAATTAGGCAGTAAGTAAGGCATTGCAATTAGAGTCATAGCTATAAGAGATTAAGAAGATTTAAGATAGGAGCCGAAAGATAGAATATACCTCGGTGGGCAGAGTAATACTAGGAAAAATTAGCCAAAATTATAGATTGGAGACATTACCTAACGAGTACCCTAGACTAGCATGACTTCAAATTTAACATAAGGAATGGAACCAAAACCATGTGGTTTCTATGAGGGACCAGGCCATGAGGAGTTTAAATGTTAGAAGAAGCAAGACAAGTGTATGGGTTGCAACAGCAACCATTATTTCTTGAGAGATTGCCTCAAAAAGAAAAACCCAGCACTTGCAAAGAAAGAAAAATAAGTGGCAAGAGCTAGTGGGCAATAGAAAGTACGGGCTTGTACTTCTGCTTTGACATGAGAGGATGTACCAAATCCTAATGAGGTGGTCGAAGGTATGATCTCTATTTCTTAAATTTATGGCAATGCTTTATATGATTCTGGTGCTTCTCATTCTTTTATATCTAACAAATTCTCTCAAAATTTGAATATATAATCCAAAACCATGGCTTATCAAATAGAAATATAGATACCCTTAGGAATAGGGTTAGTAACAGACACTATATTTCAGGCTTGCCTAATTGTGATTGGGGATAGTGAATATTTATTCGATTTTATACAAATGCCTATTCAAGAGTATGATTTGATACTTAGAATGGATTGACTATATAAACATTAGGCATAGGTAAACTATTATGCTAAGTGCATCACCCTCGGGGACAAGGTACTAATACCAACACATTAATCTATGAATACGACTTCCCTACTACTTATCATATCTGCAGTTGAAGCTAGAAAAATCTTGAGAGAAGAAGGATAGGGATATTTAGCATACCTTATTAATAAGCCCCAAAATACAACCAAAATTAAGTGAAAATCATGGTAGATTGCTTGGATGTATTTTTGGAATAATTAAACTTGTTACCACCAAATCAAGAAATTGAATTTTTTATACATACACTTTTGGGAGACACGTCTTTTTGGAAAACCCCATTCCGAATGGCACCAGCAGAAGTCAAAGAGTTAAAAAATCAACTCTAAAAGTTGTTGGAAAAAAAATTCATGAGGCCCAACACTTTTCCTTGGGGAGCCTCGTATTGCTTGTCAAGAAGAAGGATGAATCCTTAAGGATGTGCATTGATTACAATGAGTTGAATAAAGTTACTATCCAGAATAAATGACCTTACCACATATGGAAAAATTATTTGATCTTTCACAAGGATCTATGGTTTTCTCAAAGTTAGATTCGAGATAAGAGTATTGCCAGCTGAAAAAAGAGAAAAAGATCTCCCAAAGATTGTTTTCAATTCTTGATATGGTCATTATGAGTTTGTAGTAATGCCGTTCGGTCTAACCAATGTCCCAGCGGCATTTATGGATTTGATGTATTAAATTTTTCGACCGCATCAAGAATAATTTGTGGTTATCTTTATTGACATCATATTGGTGTATTCAAAAACTAGAGAAGACCATGTAGAGCATTTATACAGTTCTTCAAATTTTGAGAGAACATAAGTTGTATGCAAAATTTAGTAAGTGTGAATTCTGGATAAAAAAAAGTAGCTTTTCTTCGATATATCATATCCGTAGATCAGGTACAAGTTGATCCCTCTAAGATAGATGTGATAGTCAATTGGAAGAGACTAGAAAACATGATAGAAGTTCATAACTTTCTAGGTCTTGTTAGCTACTATTAAAGGTTTGTGCAGGATTTCTCTAAAATAGTTGGCCTATTGACTAAGTTAACTCAGAAAGATCAACTGTTTGATTGGAATGAGAATTGTGAAAGAAACTTCCAAGAGTGGAAAAATAGATTGACTTTAGCTCTAGTTTTAGCCTTTTCAAAAGGATTATAAGGTTTTATGGTGTATATGAACGTTTCTAAAGAAGGGCTTAGATGTGTACTGATGCAGGAAGGGCGAGTTACTACCTATGTATCCAAAAAACTTAAGCTACATGAGGAGAATTACCCAACTTATGACTTGGAACTAGTAGCTATAATTTTTGCATTGATAAAGTGGAGGCATTATATCTATGGGGATATATTCAAGGTGTACACAAACCACAAAAGTCTCAAGTATCTACACTCGTAGAAAGATTTAAATATAAGACAACAAAGATAGATGGAGTTTCTTAAATATTATAACTTCTCTATCATTTATCATCCAAGAAAAGTGAATGTAGTAGCGGATGCCCTAAGTTGAAAAGCTAGGATGGCCCACATCCCAGGACAAAAGTGTCAAAAGGTTTAAAAGTAGATGCTAAAGTAAGAATAAAACAACGAGCCTGGCTTACCGCAATAAATGTGTAGTCGGAGTTGTATGATGAAATATAACAAGCTCAAGCTAATGATGCATGGATACTGAAACAAAAGAAAGCAATTAGGAGTTTTGAAGAGTCTAAATTCAACACAGACAATCAAGGTACTCTTTTGTTTTGTAAGAGAATATATGTGTCGAAAGACATAAAAGAAAAATTGTTGGATAAGGTATACAAAATAAGATTCACAATACATTTGGGTGACATGGAGATGTATTGGGACTTGAAGAAGCAGTTTTGGTGGAATGGAATGAAAAGAGATGTCGTAGACTATATGTAGAAATGTTTAACTTGTCAGCTAGTTAAGGTAGAGCATCAACGATCATTAGGGTTGGTTCAACCACTTTCGATCCCCAACTAAAAATAGCATCAGGTAACTATGGATTTCATGGTAAGTCTACCTAAGGCTCGTGGGGAGATATGATAGCATCTGGGTGATAGTGGATCGATTAACTAAATCTACTCATTTTCTGCTAGTGGGAATGCATTTTAGGGTCAAGAAGTTGGTAGAATTGTATATCAAGGAAATAGTCAGATTACACAAAATTCCAACCAGTATTGTGTTGAATCGAGATCCAAAATTTACCTCAAGACTTTTGAAAAGTTTGCAAGGACATTTGGGTAGGAGGCTATGATTAAGCTCTACTGCTTATCCATAATTTGATGGTCAATTAGAAAGAATGATTTGGATATTGAAAGATATGCTACGAGCTTGTATTTTGGAGTTCAGTGGAAGTTGGGATAGACACTTTCTACTAATAGAATTTTCTTACAATAATAGCTCTCAGTCAACCATCCAGATAGCCCTATACGAAGCATTATATGGCAAGAAATATTGATCACCATTATATTGGAATCTTAAAGAACACTAAAGCAGTGTTGATAAGTCCTTAGGAACTTTAAGGCCAGAACTAATTCGAGAAACTATTGAGAAAGTTCAAATGATTAAACATAAAATAAAAACAGCCCAAGATTGGAAGAAATATTATGTGGATAAGAGGAAAAAAGATTTGGAATTTGAAATTGGCGATTAGGTATTTGTTAAAGTACCTCTGAGAAAAGGGATCCAAACGGTTGGAAAAAGTAGGAAACTTAGTCTGAGATATGTTGATCCCTATGAGATATGTGAAAGAATTGAACCAGTAGCATACTGTCTAGTACTAGCCTAAGACTTGATGGGAAAACATGATGTTTTTCATGTATCATAGCTTCAAAAGTATTATCCTAATCCTTCTTACATCATTTCACATTAGCATATACAACTGAAAAGTGATCTGACGTATGAAGAGTAGTCGATTCGTATCCTGGATTGGAAATTTTGAGAACTTAGGGATATGAGGATTCTTCAAGTAAAAAGTTGTGGCATAGCCATAACATAGAGAAAGCAACCTGGGAGTGCGAAGATCTCATGCACCAACAGTATCCTAAACTTTTCCAGCTTCTTCGATTCCTAAGTTCTTGAAATTTTTGATCTAAGATATGAATCGGCTGCTTTTTGTACTTCAGATCACTTTTCAATTGCATATGCTCATGTGAAATGACGTGAAACAGATCATGATGGTACTTTCGAGGCTGTGGTACATGAAAAATATCATGTATTCTTGTAAAGTCTTGGGCTAGTATTAGACAGTATGCTACTAGTTCGATTCTTTCACATATCTCATAGGGACCAACATATCTTGGACTAAGTTTCCACCTTTTACAACCCTTTAGATCCCCTTTCTCGGAGATACTTTAAGAAATACCTAACCACCAATTTTAAATTCTAAATCGTTTCTCCTCTTATCCATATAACTTTTCTGCTGAACTTAGGCTACTTTTATTTTCTGTTTAATCATTTGAACTTTCTCAATAGTTTCTTGAATCAGTTTTGGCCTTAAAGTTCCCAAGGACTTATCAACACTGCTTCAATGTTCTTCAAGATCCCAATATAACGGTGATTAGCATTTCCTACCATATAATGCTTCGTATAGGGCCATTTGAATAGTTGATTGATAGTTGTTATTGTAAGCAAATTCTATTAGTGAAAAATGTCTATCCTAACTTCCGTCAAACTCCAAAATATAAGCCTGTAGCATATCAATATTTGAATTGTCCTTTCTAACTAACCATCAAACTGTGGATGAGCAATAGAGCTTAATCATAGCCTCGTGCCTAAATGTCCTTGTGGACTTTTCCAAAGTCTTGAGGTAAACTTTAAATTTTGATCCAACATAATACTGCTTGAAATGTGTTCCCACTCACAGAAAAAGAATAGATTTAGTTAATTAGTCCACTATTACCTAGATGTTGTCATATCCCCCATGAGCTCTGGGTAAACTTGTCACAAAATCCATAATTACCTGATCCTATTTCTAGTTGGGGATCAAAAGTGGTTGTAACAACCCTGATAGTCGCCGGTGCTTTACTTTAACTAGCTGACAAGTTAAATATTTCTGAACATAGTCTGCAACATCTCTTTTCATTCCATTTCACCAAAACTACTTTTTTAAGGCCTGGTACATCTTCATGCCTTTTGGATATATCGTGAATCTTGTCTTGTGCACCTCATCTGACAATTTTTCTTTCATTTCTTCTAGCACACATATTTTGTTATAGAATAGAAAAGTACCTTGATTGTCTGTACTGAATTTAGACTCTTCAGAACTCCTAATTATTTTTTTTTAATTTCAGTATCCATTCATCGTTAGCTTGAGCTTATCATATTTCATCATTCAACTCTGGCTACACACTTACTCCGGTGAGCTATGTAACGCCCCTAAAAAGGCATTAATTATGGTATTTTATTTAAGTATTATTTTGTAAAATTTTATTTAATTTTCAAAATTTTTTTGGGTTAAAATGCTAATAGGAAAGACTTAATTTCACCATTATTTAAAACTTTGAGGGCTAATGTAGAGGACTAATAAATTGGGTAGACAATTTAAACATAGTTAGAATCCATTGGACTTAAATGAAGGCTAGCCATAAGTCTTGGGGTCAATCTATAATTAAGGAAAAAATACTTTTATAAATGTTGATTTTTCAATTTTACCCCCATTCTACCTTCTTCTCTACTGAAAATACCTATCCTTCACTCACTCACTCACTCACTTACTCACACACACACACACACACACACACACACACACACACACACACACACACACACTGTTGGTGATCTTCTTCAATGGCCTCTAACTTTAAAAACCAACCCAACCAAACTCTTTCCCTCACTTTTGGGACCTCAGTCGTACCACATGTAAAGAGCTCCAATCGGTGGCACACTGTGAAATCAAACATTGAGGCAAGCTCACGGCAGAGAGTAATAGGCCTCACTTATCTAACAACTTTTTGTGGCAACCAAAGACGGGTTTTGTAGCTCTCGACTTAAAGAACATGCTGGTAGCTTCAGCTTCCGTAACGGACCACCGATGGCGATAAAATTAAGCAAAAATTGAGATGGTGCAAAAGGTAGCTCTAGAACATTTAGGCAATAATTGAAGGTCAATTTGATAGCGTTTGGAGAAATTGAGTTGTGGGGTTTGATTCCTCTCACTGAGATTCGTTTAATGGTGGTAGTGGTGAGCTTTTTTGGTGATTGTACACAGTGGTGGTTAGTGGTGTAAGAGCAGTTTCCCCATGCCATAGCGAGGAACACATGCACGGAAGGTGATCGTGGAAATTCCACTTGATAGTAAGGATTTGGATAATTGATTAGAAGAAGGATAATTGCATTTCATGTATGTTTATATACGTACCAATCTTTATAACACCTTTTATAATTAGAAAGAATACGTAAATTGATCGAAAAATAAAACTATGCATGAGAAATGAAGCATTCATACATGTTACTTGAGCTTAGTGAACCCATATTTGTATTATTTTATGTGAACTATGGTTAGTTAAGTTAATTAGGTGGTGAAAATCTTAATTTTATGTAACCACGATAGTGACCAACTTGAATTATTAATAGTAGCTAGGCTATTATAATCAATATTGTGAACGTTATAAGGTTAATTTTGTAATTTAAGGATCTAATTTTATTTTCTTTTACCAATATAAATATGAATCTAAAAATATTTTCATATTATCGATGAAATTTAGCATATTCTGTAAGGATAATATCGAAACAAACCTTAAACTACCATATTAGATGAATAACTATTATAGTTAGATTGTTGCTAATATGATTGTAATTTTTAGAGATTGCTAAGGTTGAATAGGGATCCTGACAATATGTTTACTTTGTTGATTAGGTGATGAAAAATTAGGTCTTGTAGATCAGTAGGCTTTGATTTCATCGCTGAGGTTATTGAGATAAGGATCTTGACAGTAAGTATCAACTTGGTACTTGCTTTGTGTAAAGCTATTTCATTATTATTGAACTCTGTGATATTCCATCGATCTAATACCTATCTTAATTGTTGTTATCTATTGATTATTGAACCTTGTGAGGTTCCACCAACTTGATAACTGCTTTAGGCACTCTGTGAGAGTAATTTTATCTATCTTTTCTTGAAATCAACTATCTCTCAATTGAATTTTGTGAACTATTTGAACTCATGAATTGTATTTGTTATTGAATTGTGCACCCCTGTATGGGCTTATTTTCTTAAATTATTTTTGATAACAAACTGATTGTTCTGTTTTGGGGCCATGAACTGTCATTGTTTCATTTGTTATCATCCAGATTAAATTTGTAGTATTATTATTTAGCTGTGTTGGCTTCCATGATTGATTTCGTATATCATTGACCACCTTGATGGCATATTTGAAACCATTTTGAGTGATATTGTTTTACCTTGTTGGAAAATAATTATTGAACATATCGAAAGGTAATTCTACAGGAGAATTGATGGGCCGAGTGTCTTGCCAAGCTATTATGCTTGAGCCACTATTATTGCCAAGCTATCATGCTTAAGCTATTATTATTATTATTATTATTATTATTATTATTATTATTATTATTATTGAAATGTTATGATTGAAATATTGTATTGTTGTGGAGGCATAAGGGTATTTTGATATGCATAATATGCTTGTTTTACTTGAATTGCATATGTTGTATAGGTTTTCCATTCTTATTTATGCTCTGCTCAAGGATTGATAAGGCTGGAGTGATTTCCTATTCCAGACCGAGCTGATATTTTGGGCTAAATGAGCCAATAGAAAATTCTCTCAAATTTTGATCGATTGAGATGCTCTAAACTTCCCAAACAAGATCGATAATTGAAGGTCAATTTGATAATGTTTAGAGTAATTGAGTTGGGGTTTGATTCCTCTAGCTGAGATATGTCGACTGGTGATGGTGGTGACTATCTTCAATGACGATGGTTGATGGCAAAATGGTAGTTTCCTCATCTCATCACGAGGAACACATACACAGAAACTGATCATGGAAATTTCACTCCAATAGTAAGGATTTGTTTAATTGATTAGAATTTCATTAAATTTTAATGCATGTGTATGTATATCTATTCCAAATCTTGCAATACATTGTACCAACAAAAGAATACATGATATGATAAAAAAGAAATTGAGAAATATGTATGTATACTATAGACCACATAGGCCCAAATTTATTATATCATGAGATAAGCCATGATTAATTAGGTTGATTAGACAATTTAAACCCTAATTTTATGTAATCGCATCTTAAGTGACAAAATTTGGATTTATTCATGATAGTTAAATTATTATAATTGATTTTGTGTGACTTTGTAAGTTTAATTATATAATTTAAGGATTTGATTATCTTTTCTTTCACCGAAATAAATATGAACCCTAAAAATGTTTTCATAATAACAACAAAATTAGTATGTTTCATAACGATAATACCCAAGCGAACCCTAAACTACTATATTTATTGAGTAATTATTGATTTTAGACTATTAATCATATAACTGTAATTATAGGGTCGAATGAGGATTTTGACAGTGAACCTACTCTTTGGTTAGGTAACGAGGAGTTGGGCCCCACAGATTAGTAAGCTTTGATTGCATCATTGAGGTTTTGAGGTGAGGGTCTACCAACCTAGTACTTATTTTGTATGTAGCTATCCATTATTTGTTGTACCCTGTGAGCATCTAACCTCTTAGATATTTGTTTGCATGCCCTGTGAGGGTCCACTGACCTGGTACTTGCATTGTGTAAAGCTATTTCAATCTTGTTGATTGTTGAACCCTGTGAGGTTTCATCAATTTGGTAATCGCTTGTGCATCTTATAAGAGTTTTAGTTGTCTTTTCTTTGAAATTAACTATCTCTTGCTTGATTGAACTTTGTGAACTATTTGAACTCATGAACTATATTTGTTATTGAATCAAGCACCCCTGTATGGGTTTGTTTTCTTAAATCAATTTTGATAACAAATTGATTGTCCTATTCTAGCGCCATGAACTTTCACTATTTCTTTTGTTATTATCCAAATTGAATTTGTATTATATATTGTCACTTAGCTATGTTGGCTTCCATGATTTATTTCGTATATCATTGTTTGCCTTGATCTTGATGGCATATTTGAAATCATTTTGCATGATATTATTCTGCCTTGCTGGCAAATGATTATTGAACATAATAGAAGATAATTGTACAGGAGAATTGATAAGCCGAGTGCCTTGCCAAGCTGTCATGCTTGAGCCACAATTATTGTCGAGCTATCTTGCTTGAGCTATTATTATTATCGTATGGTTATTATTGAACTATTGTACCATTATGGAGGTATAAAAGTATTCTAATATGTATGTTATGCTCGTTTTACTTGAATTGCATATATTGTTTAGGTTTGCTATTCTTATTTGTATTCTGCTCAAAGAGTAATAAGGCTAGAGTGATTTCCCAGTCTAGATCAAGCTGATGTCCTAGACCAAACAAGTTGACAAAAAATCCTCCCAAATTGTGATCGGTTGATACGCCTTAAACCTTTTGAACATGACTGATCGAATCAATCAAGTTGTTGAGCTAATGATTAGAGTTCCCAACCTAGCATTTGCTAGTAGCTCAAAACCTATTATTGTTTTTATTCTGGCATATCTGTGCTTTTCTTGTATTACCATATTAGTAAAATACAATATTGAATTATTGATTCTTTGATAGATCTATGCATTGCTTTACATTATCCCTCATCAAGTCCTTAAGATTACCCTCATGTATTATTTTATTTCCTCTTTAGATAGGTATGAGCTAGGGGACTATTGCTGATGGCAAGTTTGATAGGAATAATTTGTATTAGTGTTTGGGTAAATGTGTGTATATATATGTATTCACAATTGGGTAAATTTGGTTTTAAAAATGTTGTAATATGTCATGTTGAACTTAAGACTTGCAGCATGTATGAATTATGTTACTTGTGATGACATTTCAGTTCTGAATATTGTTGGGAAATTAGCATAACTTATGGCACTCTGATATTATTACATTAAGTTTGAGGCATGTTGCGAGTTTGTGATTGTCATGGTTTATTGAAGAATTGTGAAAAATTGTATAGGCCTATCAGATATTTTGTTTGCATGCTATGAAATTGAATTGGGTGGCATCCCAACAACTTGGCTATCCCGGGTAGGTTGCTATATAGGTGGTATCAAAGTTTAGGTTTTGATAACTTAGGTTAATATGGAATGATTATTGTAATTAGAATCGATGGATTTGCAAGAGATTGGATTTGAATTGGGAATCATATGGGATGCAAACACTTAGATTAAGGAAAACTTGAGCTATACTAGGATATGATTCTTGGAGTGTGGAATTCTTAAATTGTTGGGAATAGGCTTAATTTTGAAAATGCTTTAGATATGTGTACTTGGGTTAAAGAATGACCAAGCTATGTTGGGATATTATTCCTAGAATGTGAATTTTAGGTAGGGAAAAATATGAGGTTTGATGGTGGAATTGAATGTGGAACTGAACATTATGTGAATTTTTGGGATAAAGCTCGATGTTAAGAAAGTAAAGGGTTATGATCAAGGTGGCTAATCAATGTATAACCTCTTACTTCTAGTATGTCAGGCATACTAACATATAGCACTTGGAAAGGGTGATGCTATTTAAGAATTTTTGTGTTGTGTGAACAATATCGGGGAAGGATGAGTTTGATGAGTGGATGACTGTGTTGGGAGAAATTATGCGTGGGATAACAAGAGTTATTTTGAAAATCAACATTTTGCGAGCAAGGTACGTGGAAGTTGTACCTGGTGAACAAGGATCATCCTAGGAAGATATGAAGTAGCCAGAAAGTGATTATCTTGGAGCGAACAATTCATGTCACTTACCTACGGATGAGAATTAGACTGTATAGGAACACGAAAAAAGCATTATGGTAAAAGGAGTGTATTTGGGGAATGAATGAATGATCATTAGGGATGAGTAATGTTCGATCTATGTGTATAATTGAAATTTAAATGATATTAATGAAGGATATAATGATAGGAATTTGAGATTGAGTACTACGAAAATTAAGAAAATGAACAAAAGTGAAAGGATATATTTTCAGGATGACTAGTGTATGATCCAATAATCTAAAGATGTTGAGCACAAGATTCTTTGAATTTTGAAAAGGTAGAAATTGGAGAAATGTTTCACATTTAGACGTATTCTGTGAGATTTTAGATTTATAAGTTGAGGATTCTCCTGAACAGTGTTGCATTTGATGATTTAAAAGGTCAAAAAGATAGGTTAACATTTGATGAATTCGTAGGGTGTGACTTAAATGATATAGTTGTTTGGGGAATGTTCGTTGGCAATCATGGAGATATGAGGAATCATATTAAACATTTGAAGAGAAACAAACATAACTAGTTTTGGGATACGTGAAATAATAGATAAAAGTGAGGGAATCAACTGAGACTCAAAAAATTAAATAAGAAGGATTTAATTACCATTAAGGTAAAGTGTGGAGGAAAAGACTGGGGAACCCGAGGAAAAGAGGACCTAAAAGTAGTTGTGGGACATGTGATAAGTATAAAGAATCTAAATGAAACTCAGAGTTTAAATAGAAATAATGGAACGATGTGACACCAAGCATAAGATATGAATCCTTAAGATATAAGGGCACAAAATTTGTAAAGAAAGTCTGTGAAATTGTACGATGATCGATAATCAATATAAAGATAACCAACTAAGGACAATGAACCTAAGAAATAGAAGGATGGTGTGAATTGAGCAACATGGTTACATAAAAAATTGCTGAAGGGATAAGGCAAATGGAACATAAGGTCCGAGCAATAAGAAGCAACTTGAGGAACAAGGGAAATAAGTACCTATTTACTATGTGAGAGATCATGCTACACCTATTTTTGGCATCACGAGCATTTAGGCATCAAACCTATTAGAATTAAGGTTATAAGCAATCAAATTTGGCTAGAAAATGGATCAAAGGTGCAAAAATTCTTAGTTCATTCTAATTAGTACTTTGCAAGATTTCTTCAAAATAGTAGATCTGGAGGTAAATGGAAAAGAGATAAAGTTTGAAGACATGTAGGGAGAAAAGGTGATTTTAAAAGGAAATAGATAAGGAATGAGAGAGAAAAGAACAAAGAATGATAGGATCCTTGTTAGAATTGTAGAATTATGAGAAACATTTTGTGTGTATATATATATATATATCCTGAACTTTGCGCAATGAGAACTAACAACGACTTGATATTAATTGATAAAACATCGCATTTAATTGTTATAGATAAGTGCAGTTTACTGCTGAGAAGCTTCCAACCTACTGAATGGTGTCACAAAAACTAACCCCAATGCATTCCCTTGGTTGAGAAAATTTGAAAAAGGATATCTCGAAATGGAGATATTTAATAAGTGCTGAAGAAGGGACATGAAACCTACAGGTGCATCCAATAGCAAGGAAAGAGTTTATAGAATAGATTAATACAATCTGACAGCAATTCCTACAATCACATCAATAATAGATAAGGTTAGATGGATAGCTCTAAGAGAGTTCAAAACTTTAGCACGTCTACTTAGGTTTCACTCCCTAATATTTATAAGTGAATCAGATCACCAAAAGGTAGAAGCTTAGATTAGGGAGATCGAAGATATTTTCCAAATGTTAGATTAATCAGATGACCTCAAACGTACATCTATTATTCATCTGTTAGAAGGAGCTACAAGTAAATAGTGAACTTTAGTAAGTCAACAATGGGATTGTAAGAAGGTACCTTGTACCTACGAAAACTTCATGTGGGAATTTATGGATAGATTTATAGCACGAAAAGCCAGAGATGCCTGAGAACAAGAATTTAAGAATCTTACCTAAAAGGATATGACCATATGGAAATATGAGGGTAGATTCAATAGATTAATTCGATATGCCCCGCAAATATAGAGAAAAGAATGATGTAAAACTGAGAAATTTGTTAAAGGATTGAGATCAGAGATACGATAAACCCTTACACCTTATGAACAGTCGAACTTCGAGGAAGCCTTAAAGAGAACTTTGTGGGTGGAACAAGAATCTCTTGATGTATATATAGACAAAAGGAAGGACAAGCAAAGGAAATCTTTTGAACTAAAAATTGCTATTGGTAAGGAAAGTGGTTCAGGTATGAAATAGCTGAAGGTTCAATCTGAAACATGAAAAAGGAATTATGGATTTTGTAGGGTGCATGGCCATAAGGAGCTTGAATGCTAGAAGAAGTAAGGCAAGTGTATGAGATGTGGTAGTGACCAATATTTTTTAAGAGGCTACCCAAAAGGAAAAACCCGACACCTGAAGATAAAGAAAAATAGGTCGTAGGGGCTGGTGGAAAATGAAAAGTGCAAGCATACACCTATGCTTTAACAGGAAAAGATGCATTGGACCCTAATGAGGTGGTCAAAGGTATGATTTCTAATTCTAAAATTTACGATAATGTTTAGTATGATCCAAGAGCCACAACGTCTTTTATATTTGCATCCTCTCTACATAAGTTAAAGATAAAACTAAAAACTTTAATCTCAGATGCAATTTAAGGTTCAAAAAAACTGAATGAATAAAGGAAATTTGGTCATACTAGAATGATGTCATATACCTTAGGAAAACTTAAGCCGTAGAACAGATTATCTTGTTTATGCTTAGGACTATTGAGATGATGATTGTTTTAAGGGAATAAGATATCATTTGAGAATGAAAAGAGAAATTTTTGCAGATTTTGAATATATTGGAGGTATGATTTGGATCAATCTAAGATTAACAAACACTCTGGGTTTGAAAGTGAAATTTCTGTATTCAGTGGTTGGCGAAATAAGTGAAGGATAGGCATGAGTATCACAAGGATGGGGAAGCTTTGATCTTAAGCATAGAACTAGTGATTTACTATGGAAATAAGCTAAAATATGAAGTAACAAGCCAGAATAAGTAAATCGAGAAACTTGAGCCAATGTGCTCCAAAAGATACAGGAAAACCAAGAGTTGAAAATTCTAACTAAGTTTTGAAATTTGGGGAAAGTTTGACCCCACTTATTCTGAGACTTATTTCTCACATGGAATCTAAGGAGCGACAGATGGATTGCCTGTGATTGTATCTAGTATATATAATTGTGTGGACTTGTAGTTAGTTGTATGGAAATGTGTGACTTGCTATAAAATTGGGCATGTTAAGATTTAACTTAGCTACTCCCTAATGCAGATATCCCATAAAAATAAACTTGTAGTGTCAATAGTTGATTGTGGCCATAGTGGTTCTGTGATCTCTTGGAAAACCTTTTAAGTATTATATTAACATGTGGTGATGTACTTAAGGATTACCCACTAGAAAATACTTACTAAGTGCCCCATAATTTCAAGGGATTACCAAGGAGGTTTACAAATTCTTTTCAAAAAAGTTTAATTTATTTCTTATATGCTCAATTGTGGAGGTTAAAGGAAACTTTAAGTAATATCGGATAACATAATCACATATTATGAAATTACTAGATAACCCTAGAAAATAAGGCAACCTAGGAATAAAACTCGTATATGCACTGTTATTAATCGAAAGCTTCAAGTCGAAGATGAGAATCTGGGGATAGATTCTTTTAAAGGGGGAAGGTTGTAACACCCCTAGAAATTATATAATTTGTAGAATTTATTTAATATTTATTTTTTTGTATTTTATTAATTGGCTTCCATGATTGATTCTATATATCATTAACCACTTTGATGGCATATTTGAAACCATTTTGAGTGATATTATTCTGCCTTATTAGCAAATGATTGTTGAACGTATCAAAAGGTAATTGTACAGAAGAATTGAGGGGCCGAGTGCCTTGCCAAGCTGTCAAGCTTGAGTTACCGTTATTGCCGAGTTGTCATGCTTGAGCCATTATTATTATTGAAATGATATGATTGAAATGTTGTATTATTGCAGAGGCATAAGGGTATTATGATATGTATAATATATTTTTTTACTTGAATTGCATATGTTGTATGGTTTGCCATTCTTATTTATACTTTGCTTATGGAGCAATAAAGTTGGAGTGATTTCCCTATCTAGATCGAGCTGATGTCCTGGGCCAAACGAGCCAACAAAAAATCCTCCTGAACTATGATCGATTGAGATACTCTAAACCTCTTGAATAGGATCGATTGAGTCAATGAGGCCATTGAGCTGATGATTATAGCTCTTAACCTAGCATTTGCTAGTAACGTGAAACCCGTTATTATCTTTATTCTAGCATTTCCATGTTTTATTGTACTACCATGTCAGTAAAATACTTTGTTGAATTAAAGATAATCGCAAATTGATACATATATGATCAAAACACTCGATGCATCAAATCCATAAATACTGTTGGGGCATTGCTCAAACCAAATGGCATTACTATGAATTCAAAATGACCATATTGAGAATTGAAGATAGTCTTTTGGATATCCTCTTCTTTGATCTTCAACTGGTAATATTCTTGCCTCAAGTTTAACTTTGAAAAAATTGTAGGCCTTTGTATAAATCAAACAACTCTTCCACGTGCGATAGAGGATATTTATTCTTGATAGTGACCTTATTCAACTCCTTGTAGTTAATGTATATTCTTAGGGACCTATCCTTCTTTTTAACAAATAATACTGGGGCTCCCCAAGGAGAAATGCTAGGCCTTATAAACTTATTCTCCAACAGCTCTTGAAGTTGGTCTTTCAATTCTTTTAGTTCTGTTGGTTCCATTCTGTGGGGATTTTTAGATACTGGCACGACTCCTGGGAGAGTATGAATAACAAATTACATCTCTCTATCAGGAGGCAAGGAGTTCAACTCTTTTGGAAACACTTCAGGATATCAGCTACTATTTCTACTTTTTCAATTTTAGTTATCTCAGGGTTTATTGATAAGACACATAAGAAATCCTCATCCGCATTCTTTCATAATCTTTTCGGCCTTTATTGCGAACATAGGTAATAGCGAAGGGGTATTATCTACAGATTGACAGGTTGATATTGGTATCTTATCCCCAAGCATAATGTACTTAGTGTAACAATTCACCTGCACTTGATGTTTATATAGCCAATCCATCTTAAGAATCATATCGTACCCTTGAATAGGCATTTGTATGAGATTGGCTGGATATATCTCATCCCTTATCGTAACTGAGCAATCCCGATATATAGTATCTGTTGTTAACCTTATTCCTAAGGGTGTCAAGACCTCTATTTGATAAGCCATATTTTTAGGTTGCTTGTTCAACTTTTGAGAGAAGATGGTAGATATAAAAGAGTGAGATGCACTAGGGTCATATAAGGTATTACCATAAATACCGAAATAGAGCCCTTAACTTTTACCGCCTCATTTGGGTTTGGTGCATCTTCTCCCATCAAAACATATGCATGAGCCTTTACCTTTTACTTCTCGTAGCTCCTGCCACTTGTTTTCCATTCGCTATAAGTGTTGGGCCTTTCTTTCTACAGCAGTCTTTTAAGAAGCATTGGTCACTATTGCAACCTATACACTTGCCTTGCTTATCTAGCATTTACTTTCCTCAAGATCATATCTCCCACAAATTCCACACTATTTCTGTGCCCTTTCTTGGGCCAAGTTCGCAGCTCAGATAGTCTGAGGTGCTCGAGGGGTAGTGCTTCTAATCTGTTATTTGAGTTGCTTCCTCTTGCATTACTTTACCCTCTAGGGTACGACCTTTCTTTCCTACTTCTATCCTTAACTTTTCGAATCTCTTGTAGTTTTGATTTCAACTGCAATGCCTTGCTTAGTGCCAGATTGAAGTTCAATAGATTGTAACTGGACAATCCCATTTTTAGCTCTGACTGTAGTCCTTGTATGAACTGTCGAGTCAATCGACATTCATTTTCCAACATGTAATAAGCTTACTAGATCAGTCGACTAAAGGTAGCCTCATACTGGCCAATCGATTGATTTTCCTGAATTAGATTTGTGAACTTTCTTTTCCTTGACTATTTAACCACCAGAGGAATATACTTGTCCGTGAACTCTTTGGTGAAATTTGCCCAAGTTCTGTGGGTTCCTACTATCGTTCGTCTATGGTTAATCATTTTCTACCAGCTACACACAAGTCCCACCAGGAAAAATGAAGCAAATTGGACCTTCTATTTATCTAGGTAGTATATGATCTCAAATATATTCTCCAAGTTCTTTACCTATTCCTCGATCTTCCTATTGTTAAGTTCTCCATAGAACTTTAGGGGTTAAAAACATAAGAACTGTTTCAATGCTCAATCATCAGTAACTTTGTTGGCTATCCTTACTTTGCCACCTCTCGCTTAGCCACGTTGCTGATATCTCTGTCCCTCTAAATCTCTAGGTTCAAGGGGTTGACCCATAGTTGGTTAGTCAACTAGGTTGGTTTTATGAAGCCTCTTCATCGTGCCATGGTTGCTAATAAGCTGGCACCTTTTCGTCTAGGGTTTTGTGGTGCATTGGCTCAACTACTGATTGGCCTCCCTCTGCAACCTAGTTTCGCTAGAGTGGGTGTGTCGTCACTCTCATGGGATGCCATTATGTGTCTAAGTTTCCTTGATGTTTCTAATCCTACGATCATTAAGTCATAAATGAAATCTCTATCATTAACAAGTTTTTGAGTTCTCAATTTACAAAAAGGAAAGAAGGATAAGAAATAAACTTATCAAACTACATAAATTATATAGTATCCAAGATTTGATTGTCTAATAACCAAAGGTAGAATTTCATTTATATAATTAAGTTAGCATTAGCATTTACATTAATTTATGTATAAGTCAAAATTTGCCAAAATTGGCTATGCTAACTATATGCCCAATTGTAAAAAAATGACAACGCAAGTACAAGGGCGTCACTCATTGCATCTAGGTAATCTTGCCGATATTACCTAACATAGTAATCAAATGCTATACTGTTCTATATACACATTAGAAATATATCTAGATCAGCACACCACCTAATCTAAATCCTCCACATCTGTGATGATAGACTTTGTATCCTTATCATCCTCGACTATCTTCATATCTATGATAGACTTTGCATAGGATCCATCTCAAGCTTTTCCTCATCTGTATCATCATCATCTTGGTCCACTGTAGGTACCTCTATTGGACCTCTCGTAGGTATCTCCTAAATACAAATATCCTGCCCATGTCCCCACTTAGGAGAAGGGCGAACTTCAGATGGTCCAGCTCTGGTGTCGACACCTATAGTATCTCATATAACCTAGTCTATAGCTATGCCATAGTAGGCTATCATCCTGCTGACCTCATTTATAGTGATGTGGGTCATGTCTACAACTCTTTTGTGATCAAACTCTAATGTTTGGAAGGTCTCATCTATGTTTGCTCATATAACTCAAAGTCTCTCTACTTGAGCTTTTGCCATACCAACTCGTTTCTCTTCCCTTTCATGATCCTCTCTTAAGTTCTCTACCATATAACTCTTCACTCCCTGTATTGATTTTAAATTGTTAGTTTAAGCAAGTTTATCACTTAATGCCTCTCGCATGTCATGAAGTCTTCATTGAGGGTTTGTCATATTTCTCTTAATTTTGCTTTTTCTTCCTCCAATGCCCTAATCCTTTCCTTTAGGGATTCCACATTCTCTTCATCCTCTATGGGCTTTTTTTCTTCTCTATGTCCATTAGCAATCCTGTGGTACATAACTTTGTTTATCAATATCAAACAAATTAAATTCATCCTAAATCCCCGAATCACATAGAATTTTCTAAATATATATAGAATATCCAAGGGTTGTATCCTAGGGTCCTGTCCTAGTTTAGCTCAGGTTTCTTGAGCCAAGTTCTAATACTACTTTGTAGTACCCTATTTGGGACAACCTGCAAGCCGGGATACCACCCAGTTCAATCCTATAGCATGTAAATATCATATCTGATAGGCCCATAAAATTTTTCACAATTTTTCAATAAACCACAATGATCATAAATTCACAATATGCCTCAAACTTACTGCAATAATATCATAGTGCTATAAGTCATGCAAATATCCCAACAATATTCAAAACTGAAATGTGATCGCAAATAATGCAATTCATACATGCCGTAGGTCTTAAGTTCAACCTGATATATTACAATATCTCTAAAATAAAAATTTAACTAATGGTGAATTCATATATATATATATATATATATATTCACCCAAACACTAATACAAGTTATTCCTGTCAGACCTGCCTTTAATCATCATCCTTGGTCTCATACCTATCTGGAGAGAAAATAAATAATACGTGAGGACTTAATGAGGAATAATGTAAAGCAATATACAGTCTATCGAAGAATAAATAATTCAATAAAGTATTTTGCTATCCCAAGTAGGGTGCTACAAATTGGTATCAGAGCTTGGATTTAGAAACCTAAGCTACATTAGGATAGGATCCTAGGAGACAACCTTTAGGTGTTCTGTATATATTGAGAAAATTCTATGTGATTCAGGGATTTAGGATGAATATGATTTATTTGATATTGATAAAATAAGCTATGTATTGTAGGATGGCTAACGAACATAGAGAAGGAAAAGAGCCCATAGAAGATTAAGAAAACATGAAATCCCTAAAGGAAATAATTATGGCTCTAAAGGCAGAAAAGTAAAATTGAGAAAAATATGTCAAACCCTCAAGGAATGACTCTATGACATGCAAGAGGCCTTAAATGATAGACATGTTGAAACTAACTATTCAAAATCAATACTGGAAGTAAGGATTTATATGGTAGAGAAGTTAAGAGAGAATCTAGAAAAGAAAGAAAAATGAGTTAGTATAGCAGAAGCTCAAGTATAGGGACTCCAAGCTATACAAGTAAACATAGAGAAGACCTTCTAGACATTAGAGTTTGACCATATGAGGGCCATATACATGACCCACGTCACATAGATAAGGTCAAAAAAATGATGGCCTACTATGACAAAGCCATAGACTGGGTCATAGGAGTTGGTGTAGGTGTCAACATCGAAGTTGGACCATTTGGGGTTCGTCCCCCTCCTAAGCAAGGACATGGGTAGGATATTCATATTGAGGAGATACATACGAGAGGTTTGGTAGAGATACCCACAGCAAACCCAGTTGATGATGGTATAGATGAGAATCCAACTAAGGAGGAACCTGAGATAGATCCTATGCAGGTGTTCTTGGTAAATATGCCACCCAATGACAACATGGATGTGGAGATAGTCGAGGAGGACAGGGATGCAAAGTCTATCATCATGGATGTGGAGGATGCGGATTAGGTGGTGTGCTGATGTAGATACATTGCGATTGTGTATATAGGATATTATAGCTTTTGACTACTAAGTTAGATGATATCAGCAAGATTACTCAGACGTAGTTGGTGACGCCTTCATACTAGCCTTATTATTTTTTTACAACCAAGCATACAGTTAGCATAGCCAATTTTGGGAAATTTTGACTTGTATATAAATTGATGTAACTGGTATTGCTAACTCGATTATATAAATGAAAATTTACCTTTAGTTATTAGATATATAAATCTCAAATACTATATAATATGTGTAGTTTGATAAATTTATTCCTTGTCCATTTTTCCTTTTTGTAAATTGAGAACTCGAAGACTTGTTAATGATTGAGATTTTGTTTATAACTCAATGATCGTAGGCTTAGAAACATCAAGGAAAACTCAAACACATAATAGCATTCCATGAGAGTGATGACCCAACTGCTCCAACAAAAGCAAGTTGTAGAGGAAGGCTAATTAGCAAGCAAGCTAGTGCACCCTGAAACCTTAGACGAAAAGTGCCTACTTACCAGCAACCATGGCACGATGAAAAGGCTTCACCAACCAACCCACTTGAACAACCAACTATGGGTCAACATACTGAGCCTCAAGATCTAGAGAGACAGAGGTATTGGTAACATAGCCAATTAAGATGTGGTAGAGTAAAGATAGCCAATGAAGTTACTGATGATCAAGCGTTAGAACAGTTCTTACATTTCCAACCCCTGAAGTTTAAGGAAGAACCTAACAACATGAAAGGTAAATAGGTAGAGAACTTGGAGAATATATTTGAGATCTTACACTACCCAAATGAATAGAAAATCTAATTTGCTATGTTTCTCCTAGCAAGGCCTTTGTGTAGCTGGTGGAAAATGATTGACCACAGATGGACGGCAACAAAAACCTACAAAACTTAGGTGAATTTCACTAGAGAATTCATGAACAAGTATATTATTTTGGTGGTTAAATAGTCAAAGAAAAGGGAGTTCATGAATTTGATTTTAGGAAATCAATCAATTGGCTAGTATGAGGCCACTTTTAGTCAACCAATCTAGTATGCTTTTTACATGTTGGTAGATGAAAGTCAACAGACCTAATAGTTTATACAAGGATTATGATCAGAGCTCAGATGGGGATTAGCTACTTGCAATCTGCTGAACTTCAATATAGCAGTGAGCAAGGCACTCGGTTAGAATTAAAACTATAGGAGATTCCAAAAATTGAGGATAAAAACTAGAAAAGAAGGTCGTACCCTAAAGGGTAAAGTAGTATAGAGAGGGAACAACCTAGATTATAGATTGGAGACGTTACCCTTTGAGCACTTTAGACTGTTAGGGCTGCGAACCTTACCCAAGGAGAGGTATAGAAATAGTGTGGATATAATGGGAGATCTAGTCATGAGGAAATTGAATGCAAGATGAAGCAAGGCAAATGTATGGGTTGCAGCAGCGACCAGCACTTCTTGAAATATTGCCCCACAAAGAAACGCCTAGTACCTACAGGGTTTAGCAAAAGATGCAAGTCCATCTATATGCTTTAATAGGAGAGGACATACCAGACCCAAATGAGGTGGTAGAAGGTATGGTCTCTGTTTCTAGTATTTATGGTAATACCTTATATGACCTTGGTGTATCTTATTCTTTTATGTCTATTACATTCTCTCAAAAGTTGAACAAGCAACCTGAAATTATGGCTTATCAGAGAGATGTCCTGACACCGTTAGGAATAGGGTTAACAATAGATACCATATATCAAGATTGCTTAGTTATGATAGGGGGTGAAATATATCCAATAAATCTCATACAAATACCTATTCAAGGGTATGATCTGATTCTTGGGATGGATTGGTTGTATAAATATTATGTGCAGGTGAATTGTTATACTAAGTGCATTACGCTCGAAGATAAGACACCGATATTAAGCCGCCAATCCATAAATAATACCTCCTCACTATTACTTATATCCACACTGGAGGCCAGAAAGATTTTGAAGAAAGGTGGACGAGGATTTTTGATGTATCTTATCAATAAACCCCTAGATACAACCAGAATTGAAGAAATAGAAATAGTAGCTGAGTATCCTAAAGTGTTTCCAGAAGAGTTGAACTCATTGCCTTCTGATAGAGAGAAAGAATTTATTATTCATACTCTCCTTGGAGTCGCACTGGTATCCAAAACTTTCTACAAAATAGCACTAGTAGAACTAAAATAATTGAAGGACCAATTTCAAGAGCTGCTGGAGAATAAGTTTAAAAGACCTAGCACCTTTCCTTGGGGAGCCCTAGTATTATTTGTTAAGAAGAATGATGGGTCCCTGAGAATATACATTGACTAAAGGGAGTTAAATAACGTCACTATCAAGAATAAATATCCCTTACCGTATGTGAAAGAGTTGTTTGATTTATTACAAGGGTTTACAATTTTTTCGAAGTTAGACTTGAGGCAGGGATATTACAAGTTGAAGATCATAGAAGAGGATATCCTAAAGACTATCTTCAATTCTTGATATGTCATTTTGAATTTGTAATAATATCATTTGGTCTAACCAATGTCCCAAAAGCATTTATAGATTTGATACATTGAGTGTTTTGACCATATCCAGATCAATTTGTGGTTATCTTTATTGATGACATCTTAGTGTACTCAAAATCCTGAGAAGTGTAGTTGGTTATCTTGGGACACATTATATCCTAGGATAGTGTAGAAGTTGATCTCTCTAAGGTAAAGGTAATAGTTAATTGGAAGAGACTTGAAAATATAATAGAAATATGTAGCTTTCTAGGTCTAATTGGTTATTGTCGAAGGTTTGTACAAGATTTTTCTAAATTTGCTAGCCTATTGACTAAGTTAACTCAGAAAAATCAACCATTTAACTAGGGTTATGGTTGTGAGAGAAGCTTCTAACAACTAAAGAATAGGTTGACAACAACCCCAGTTCTAGCTTTTCTAAATGGATTAGAAGGTTTTGTAGTTTATATGGACACCTCTAAAGAAGGGCTTGTGTGCATGCTGATGCAAAAGAGGTAAGTCATTACCTATGTGTCCAGGAAGCTTAAGCCACAGTAATTGAATTACCCAAATTATGATTTAAAGTTAGCTATAATAATTTTTGCACTGTTGAAATGGAGACATTACCTTTATGGAGCAACGTTTGAGGTATACAACACCTATAAGAGTCTCAAGAATTTGCACTCATAGAAGGATTTGAATATGAAACAATGCCAATGGATGGAATTCCTTAAGGATTATGATTTCTCAATTTCTTATCATCTAGGAAAGGCAAATGTGGTAGTAGATGCCCTAAGCTATAGAACTAGAATAGCCCACATGTCAAGAACGATAATGTTGAGAGTTCTAAAGATAAAAAATATGGTGAGAATGAGATAAAAATTTGGCTTGCTAGAGTAAATGTACAATTAAAATTGTATGCTGAAATACGATAGGCTTAAGCTAATGATAGTTAGATATTAGAACAAAAGGAAACAATCAAGAAGTTTGGGGAATATGAGTTCAATACTAGTGGCCAAGGTACTCTTTTGTTCTGTAAGAGAACCTGCGTGCCTGAAGAAATAAAAGAAAGATTGTTAGATGAGGCACACAAGTTGAGGTTGACAATATATCCAGGAGATACAAAGATGTATCGAGACTTGAAAAAGCAGTTCTAGTGGAACGAAATGAAGAAAGGTGTCATAGACTATGTTTGGAAATATCTAACCTACTAGCTAGTGAAAGTAGAGCATCAGTGATCATCAAGGTTACTCAACCATTTCCAATCCCCAATTGAAAAGGGAACAAGTTACTATAAAGTTTGTAACAGGCCTACCGATAGCCTAAGAAAGATATGACAACATTTGGATAATAGTAGACTAACTGACCAAGTCTACTCATTTCCCACTAGTCGGGACATAGTATAAGATTAAAAAGCTAGCAAAGTTATATATCAAGGAAATCATTAGACTGCACGGAGTTCCAATCAGCATTATGTCATATTGAGACCCAAAGTTTACCTCGAGACTTTGGAAGGCTCTACAAGAATATTTAGGGATAATGTTGCAATTCAGTTCTACTGCTCATCCTCAAATGGATAGACAATTAGATAAGGTCATTTGGATAATGTAGGATATGTTCGGGCTTGCCATTTGTGTTATGGATTATAGCAAAAGTTGGAGTCGACACCTACTCTTAATTGAAATCACGTATAATAATAGTTACCAACTTGCCATTCAAATAGCTCTATACGAAGTGTTATATGGCCAAAAATGTAAATCCTTATTGGATTGGGATATTGAGGACTACAAAAGTAGCAACTACAAGTCTCTTGAAACCATAAGACTAGAATTGGTTCAGAAAACTATTGAGAAGATACAAATTATTAAGCAGATGATGAAAACTACTCAAGATCGACAAAAATGTTATGTGGATAAGCAAAGAAAGGATTTAGATTCCAACATTGATGACCAAGTATTGCTTAAGGTATTCCCGAGAAAAGGTGTTCAAAGGATCGATAAAGTTAGAAAGCTTAACCCAAGATATATTGGTCCCTACAAGATAAGTGAAAGGATCGGACTAGTAGCGTACCGCCTAGCGCTGCCCCAGGGTATGACGGGCATACATGATGTTTTTCATGTGTCGCAACTTCAAAAATATTATCCTAACCCTTCCCACATTATTCCTCATATCAGCATGTCATTGCAAAGTGATATGTCGTACAAAGAGCAGCCAGTTGGTATTCTAGATCGAAAGTTTCAAGAGCTTAAGAACCAGAGGATCCCTTAAGTAAAGGTTCTCTAGCACAACCATAACATTGAAGAAGTAACTTGGGAACTAGAAGATCTTATGTGCCAGCAGTATTCCAAACTCTTCCAATATTCAGGTGAGAAATTGGGGAACAGATTCTTTTAAAAGTAGGGGATCTGTAACGCCCCTAGAAAGGCATTAATTATGATATTTTATTTAAGTATTATTTTGTAAAATTTTATTTAATTTTATTTAATTTTTAAAAATTTTGTGGGTTAAAATAAAAATAGGTAGGATTTAATTTCACCCTTATTTAAAACTTTGAGGACCAATGTAGAGGACTAATAAATTGGGTGGACAATTTAAATATAGTTAGAATCCATTGGACTCAAATGAAGATTGGCCATAAGTTTTGGGGTCAATCTACAATTAAGGAAAAAGTACTTTTATAAATGTTGATTTTTCAATTTCACCCCGATTTTACCTTTTTCTCCATTGAAAACACTTATCTGTCTCTCTCTCTAGTGATCTTTTTTAACAGTCTCTAACTTCAAAAACCAACCCAACCAAACTCTTCCCCTCACTTTCGGGATGTCAGCAATACCACATGCAAGGCGTTCCAGTCGGTGGCACACCGTGAAATTAAACATTAAGGTGAGCTCACGGTGAAGGGTAACAACCTCACGTTTTTAGCTGCTTTTTGTGGAAACCAAGGGTAGGTTTTTTAGCTCTTACATCTCAACTCAAGGAACATGCCAGTAGCTTTAGCTTCCAGAACAGGCCATCGACGGCGATGGAATTGAGCAAGAATTAAGATGGCGAAGGTGGTGGCATTGAAACGTTCAAGTGATAATTGAAGGTCAATTTGATGGCGTTTGGAGAAATTGAGTTAGGGGTTTGATTCCTCTTGCTAAAATGCATCTAACAGTGGTGGTGGTGGTAATGGTGAGCTTTTTTGGTGATTGTGCATGCTGGCTATAGTGAAAATATAGTTTCCTCGTCTCGTTGTGAGGAACACATACGTAAAAGCTAATTATGGAAACTCCACTCCAACAGCAAGGATTTGGGTAAATGATCAAAAGAAAGATAATTGTATTGCATGTTTATGTATACATCCCTATCTTTATAACACCTTATATAATCAAGAAGAATACTTAAATTAATTGGAAAATAAAGCCATGCATAAGAAATGAAGCATGCATGCATGTTACTTGAGCCTCATGAACCCGAGTTTGTATTTTTTTATGTGAACTGTGGTTGGTTAAATTAATTAGGAGGTGGAAACCCTAATTTTTTGTAACCATGATCTAAGTGACAAACTAGGATTATTAATAGTGACTAGCCAATTATAATCGATATTATGTAACGTTATAAGGTTATTTTGTAATTTAAGGTTCTGATATATTTTTTTTATCGATATAAATATGAACCTGAAAATATTTTCATATTAACGGCATAATTTAGCATATTCCACAACGATAATACCGAAACAAACCCTAAACTATTGTATTAGTCGAATAACTATTAAAGTTAGACTGTTGCTAGTATGATTGTAATTGTTAAAGATTGTTAGCATTGAATTAGGATCTTGACAATAAGTTTACTTTGTTGATTAGGTGACAAAGAATTGGGTCCTACAAACTTATTTCATTATTGTTGTACCATGAGGTTCAGCCAATTTGATACTTGTCTTGATTATCGTTATCTCTTGATTGTCGTTATCTATTGATTGTTGAACCCTATGAGGTTCCACCCATTTAATAATTTCTTTAGGCAACCTGTGAGGGTAATTTTATCTATCTTTTCTTGAAATCGACTCTCTTGCTTAATTGAATTTTGTGAACTATTTGAACTCGTGAATTGTATTTGTTATTGAATCACATGCCCTTATACGGGCTTGTTTTCTTAAATCATTTCTAATAACAAATAGAGTATCGTGTTCTAGCACCATTAACTTTCATTGTTTCATTTTTCATAATCTAGATTGAATTCGTACTGTATATTGTTGTTTGGCCATGTTGGCTTCCATGATTGATTCCATATATTGTTGACCGCCTTGATAGCATATTTGAAACCATTTTGAGTGATATTGTTCTATCTTGCTGGCAAATGATTATTGAATGTACCAAAAGGTAATTGTACAAGAGAATTGATGGGTCGAATGCTTTGTCAAGCTGTCATGCTTGAGCCACTATTATTGCCAAGCTATTATGCTTGAGCCACCATTATTGTTGAGCTATCATGCTTGAGCCATTGTTATTATTGAAATATTATGATTGAAATAGTGTATTGGTACGAAAGTATAAAGGTATTCTGATATGCATAATACGCTTATTTTACTTGAATTGTATATGTCGTATGGTTTTGCCATTCTTATTTGTACTTTTCTCAAGAAGCAATAAAGCTAGAGTGATTTTCCAGTCTAAATCGGGCTAATGTTCCAAGCTAAACAAGCCAACAAAAAATCCTCCTGAACTATGATCAATTGAGATGCTCTAAATCTCCTGAATAGGATTGATCGAGTTGATCAGGCCATTAAGCCGATAGCTATAGCTCTCAACTTAGCATTTGCTAGTAGCGTGAAACCCATTATTGTCTTTATTTTAGCATATCCATGTCTTCTTATACTACTATGTTAGTAAAATACTTTGTTGAATTACTAATTCTTCAGCAAACCATGTTTTGCTTTATATTATTCCTCACTAAGTCCTTATAACTCATCCTCATGTATTATTTATTTCCTCTCTAAATAGGTATGAGATTGGGGATGATGACTGATAACAAGTCTGATAGGAATAATCTATATTAGTGTTTGGGTGAATGTATGTATATATATGAATTCACCATTGGTTAAATTCTGGTTTTAGAGATGTTGTACTATGTCAGATTGAACTTAAGACTTACGACATGTATGAATTGCGTTACTTGTGATGAAATTTTGGTTCTGAATATTTTTAGGATATTAGCATGACTTACAGCATTCTAATATTATTACATTAAGTTTAAGGTATGCTGTGAATTTATGATCGTTGTGGTTTATTGGAAATCGTGAAAAAGAGTTCTTCATTTTCTCCTTAGAATTAAGCTAAGTAAGGTAATTCTCTACCTTAAATCTGAATCATGAGCATGTTTAGATCTTTGTTAGTTTGAGTAGCCTAGTTAATTTTAGCTTTTGAATTTTTAATTATTAGATCCTGGTGCTACTTTTACCTTCACGAATGTGGCCTCATAAAGATAATGCCTCTACTTTGTCAATGCAAAAATTACAGCAGCTAGTTCTAAGTCATGAGTTGGGTAATTCTCCTCATGTGGCTTAAGTTTTCTAGATGCGTAAGTAATAACCCACCCTTTCTACATTAGTACGCATCCAAGCCTTTATTTAGAAGTCTTTGTATATACCACAAAACCTTTTAATCCTTCTAGAATGGCTAAAATTGGAGCTGAAGTCAATCTATTTTTTGACTCTTAGAAGGTTCTTTCATAGTTCTTATTCCAGTCAAATGGTTGATCTTTCTAAGTTAACCTAGTCAATGGGCCAGCTATTTTAGAGAAATCCTGTACAAACCTTCGTAGTAGCCTGCAAGACCCAAAAGGCTATGAACTTCTATCACATGTTTAGGTCTTTTCTAGTTGACTATCACCTCTATCTTTGAGGGATCAACTTATATCCCATCCTAGGATATGATAAGTCTAAGAAAAGCTACTTTCTCTATTCAGAATTCGCACTTACTGAATTTTACATACAATTTTTGTTCTCTCAAAGTTCAGAGAATTATGTGTAAGTGCTTTGCATGGTCTTCTCTAGTTTTTGAATACACTAAGGGCTTGTTTGCTTGGAAGGATTACATAGGATAGATACATAATCCAAGTTAATTGGAAGTTTGGTTAGTATATTTGGAGCCCATGATTAATAAGTAGCCTGATACTTTATTATCGATAACCTTAGATTATACATCCCATGTAAGTGCCCTAATTTGTAATCCCAAGATTAGATAAAAAAGTACAAAACTAGCCTTATTTAAAAAATATTAATTAAACCCTACCATTACAAAAAGCTTTCATTGATTAAAACTTGACTGAGATAAAGATGATTACTGAATAAAATTTAAAAAAATTTCTCTGTTCAATCATCATCTCCATACAATGAAAATCTTGCCCTGAAAGATTATAGGATATTGGTTTCCCCTTAATTAGACACCTCAATTCATCATCCCAATTCTGATATTGATGGTGTATGTTTAATTCACTGCTAATCTGGAAGACTTAATGTTGTTAAATTTGTTTTAGGTATGTTCATATGAAAGATCAATATTCCAACTTATACTTCACAAAGAAATTTGCTATGAAGACATGAACTTGTAAAATTTTGGACACGTCAATTTGTTAGAAAAACACAAGTGCTTCGAAGTATGATGTGAAAGTGCCCTACATATTCTAGTACTTTTTTCCCCTTTCTCAGTGACTCAAAATTTGATTTGCTAGAGGTGGAAACTAATTTTAAAAATTAAAATTATATGTTTAATGAGTTTGTTATGAATTGTGCTTATTTATTATTTTTTTGCTATAGTATATTACTATTTTGATATTGCTTAACCAAACTAATGCAGCTATGATGAATTTTAAAGGTTAATTATGTCATCTTACTAATTATAACAAGAAATAATCTTAAGAAACCAAACAATAAATTGTATAATGATTAGGATATCATTATCTCAAATCTATCCAAACAAATAATTTATTAGCCTATGTTGATGTATATTCTAGTATAATGTCCTTTACTTTATCAATCACATCTAGTCCTATCCTTTTAAGCAAACGAGCCCTAATATGTTGTTGTTGAAGATAACCACAAATGGGTCCAGATATGGTCGAAAAATCCAATGCATCAAATTCATAAATGTCGTTGGGGCATTGGTTAGACCAAACAGCATTACTACAAACTCAGAATGACCATATCAAGAATTGAATGCAGTCTTTAGGACATCTTTTTCTCTATTTTCAGCTAGTAATGCCCCTATCTCAAATCTAACTTTGAGAAGACCGTAGATCCTTGTAAAAGATCAAATAATTCTTCCACATGTGGTAGGGGGTATTTATTCTTAACAGTAACTTTATTCAACTCTCTGTAACTAATGCACATCCTTTAGGATCCGTCCTTCTTCTTGACTAATAATATCGGGCCCCCCAGGGAGAAGCGCTGGGCCTTATGAATTTTTTTCCCAGCAACTCTCAGAATTGATTTTCTAACTCTTTGAGTTCTGCTAATGCCACTTAGTAAGAGGGGTTTCAAAAAAAGGCGTGGCTCTTGAAAGTGTATGTATAACAAATTTAATCTCTTGATCTGATGGTAATGAGTTTAGTTCTCCCAAAAATACATCTAGGTAATCTGCTATTATTTCCACTTTCTCAATTTTGGTTGTATCTCAGGGTTTATTGATAAGGTAGGCCAAATATCCCTATCCCCCTTCTCTCAGGATTTTCCTAGCTTCAACGACAAATAGTATACACACCAGGGAAGTCATATCCATAGATTGACATATTAGTACTAGTACCTTATCCCCAAGGGTGATGCACTTAGCATAATATTTTACCTGTGCCTGATGTTTATACAGCCAATTCATTCCAAATATCAAATCATATTCTTAAATAGGCATTTGTATAAGATCGATTAGATATTCACTATTGCCAATCACAATTGGGCAAGCCCAAAACATAGTGTCTGTTACCAACCCTATTCCTAAGGGTGTTTGTACTTCTATTTGATAAGCCATGATTTTGGGTTATATATTCAAATTTCAAGAATATGGTAGATATAAAAGATCGAGAAGCACTAGGATCATATAAGGTATTACCGTAAATTACAGAAATAAAGATCCTACTTTTAACCACCTCATTAGGATCTAGTGCATCCTTCCCTATCAAAGCATAAGCATGAGTTCGTACTTTCTATTTTCCACTATCTCCCACCATTTATTTTTCTTTCCCTGCAGGTGCTGGTTTTTTTTTAGGAGAAGGGGGAGGAGGGAAGGGCAATCTCTCAAGAAATGTTGGTCGCTACTGCAACCCATACACTTGTCTTACTTTTTCCAACATTTAGACTTCTCATGGCCCGATCCCCCACAGAAACCACATTATTTTTGTGTCATTCCTTAGGTCAAATTTACAGTCCTGCTGATTTGGGGTGCTCGTTGGGTGGTGCCTCTAAAATGTAATTTTAGCTATTTTCTCTCGATATTACTTTATGCACTGAGGAATATTCTACTCTTTTAGCTCCTATCTTAAATCTTCTTGATCTCTTGCAATTCTAACTCTAGCTGCAATACCTTACTTAATACCTATTTGAAGTTTGATGATTCACAAAAGGCTAGACACCGTCTGAGTTTTGGCCAAAGTCCCTATACAAATCGACGAGTTTATCAACTTCCATCTCTTAATATGTAGGGGCCATATTAAATTAGTCGGCTAAAGGGAGTCTTATACTTGCTAACAAATTGAGTCCTTTGTATTAGATCCATAAATTCTCTTTCTCTCACATGTTTAACTACCAAAGGTGTATCTTTTATCCATAAATTCCCTAGTGAAATTTGTCCAAGTTTTGCCAGTTTTTTCAATGGTCCACCTATTATCTATCATCTTTCACCAATTATGTGCAGGTCCTCCTAGAAGAAATGTGGCAAACCAAACTTTTTGCTCATCTAGATGGCACAAAGTCTCAAATATGTTATTTGGATTTTCAACCTATTCTTCCACTTTTCTATCATTTGGTTTTCCTAAAAACCTCAGGGTTGAAAGCGAAGAAATCGTTCCAATACATGATCCTCAGTAACCTCATAAGCCATCTCTGCTCTATCCCCCTATGGCTGGCCATGTTGCTTAAACCTCTATCCTTCCTAATACATGGGTTCTACTGGTTAACCTATGGATGATTGATTAATTAAAGGGGTTTGCGAGACTTCTTCATATGGCAAAGGTTGTTAATAAATAGATATTTCTGCCTAAGAGCTCATTGAACATTAGCCGGTCTACTAAGCAGCTTTCCTCTACAACTGGTTCATGCTAGAGTAGATACGTCAGCACTCCCATGTGATGTCATCATACGTCTGATATCTCTTAAGTATTTTTAAGCCTGCTATCATTTAATTGCAAAATGATATCTCAATCACCATTATTTCTTTCGAATTTCTCAAACTTACAAAAAAAAATAAAAAGAAAGAAAAGTTTAACAAAATTAAATAAAATCCATAGTAACAGAGATCTGTTCGACTAATAATCAAAGATAAAATTTTATTTATATTACTGAGTTCACGATAGTAAGGTTACCTTAGTATATATACATGGTCAAAATTTCGAAATTGGCTAAACTAACTATATACCTGGTCGTAACCAAATTGTGAAAGCTAGTATAAGGGTATCACCCTATGCATCTAGATAATCTGAATCGATACTATTCGACATGTGGTTAAAAGCTACTACTATATCCTATATACATATTTACAAGTATATCTATAGACACGAGGCCATCTAACTTTAGTCCTCCACATCAGTGATGATAAACTCTGCATTCTCATCCTCCCGAATCATCTCTATATCTATGTCATCAATATCCTCCTTAAACTGCTAAAGCTTGTCCTCTATGCTGATCTCTAGCGGTGCCTTAATTAGGGGCTCCTATACAAGATCCCCCTCAACATCATTATCCAAATCCTCCTCAAGATCCCCTATGGGTAATTCTAAAGGGTCTCTATCAGGTATCTTCTCAATGTGAACACCCTGCCTAAGCCCTAGCTCAGGGGTAAGGCAAACTCTAGAGGATCCAGCCTCTGTGGCAATCCCAACACCAACTCCAATAATCTGATCTATGGCACTACCATAATGTGCCATCATTATCCTAACCTCATTCACAACCATATCGATCATATCAATTATTTTTCTATGATCAGACTCCAATATTTGAAAAGTCTTTTCCATTTATGCTCATACTATGCAGAGTCTTTCTACTTGAGCTTCTGCTATCCTTACCCGCTCATCTTTTCTTTCTATATCCTCTATGAATTTCTCTATGGTATTTCCTTAGCTCCAAGTATTGGTTTAAGATGATATGTCTCTGTCCGTTTCTATATGAGTAACTCATGCTAATCATAAAGCCTATCCTTAAGACTTGGACATAACCTCAATAAACTTTTCTTCTCCTATTCTAGTATCTTAATTCTTTCTTCCAAAGACTAGCTGCTTTCTTCTTCCATAGGCTCCCTTCCTTTCTTATGTTTTTCAATCGTCCTACTGTACATAAACTTATTTTATTAATACCAAACTAATCAAATTCTTATTTAATTCCCTGAACCACATAGAAACTTTCCAATATACACAGAATATCCAAAGTTCAATCTCAATCTAGAGTTCAAAGCTCGATTTTTGAAAGTAAAGATTACAGTCTTGTCGGCTGTCCCAAATATAATCTCTTACCTCCTAGTATCAAACACTATACCTAAAAGTTCATATCTTAAGCTTTGATACCACCTCTGTGGCACCCCACTCAGGATAACCCCTAAGTTGCGATGCCACTAATTCAGACTTAAATCATAATATACAAAATAACCAATAGGCCCATAAAATTGACAAGTCTCAAAGTTAGCAACAAACTTTAACTTAAAATAAAATACTATAATGGTGTTGTATATACATGCCTTATGTCTCCCAAATAATTTTCAAACACATCAATAGTCTCAAAACCTTAATTTCGATTAGGTAAAGTTGGTATATACATGCAAAACACCTAATCCATTACAAATGGATCCTTCAAGCCATAAGCCCTTGTTCTTCACTTAATCTTATTTGGGAAGAAAATAAAAGATAACAGAAAAGGTAAGTCCGAAAGACTTAGTGAGAGAAAGTATAATCAAATGAAGGATTTGTCGAAGAAATAGTAATTCAACAGATTATCAATTAGCAAGATATTACAACAAGAAATATGAATATGTCAAAACATAAACATTATCAATTTCGACAAATGGAAACCTGTTTGTCCTTATTACTCCTTGAATAGAGTACAAATAGAATAAAGTAAGTCCAAGCATAATATGTATTTCAATTAAACCCAAAGTATAAGATGCATATCAGATTCTCCTTGTTCCTCCATAACAGATCAAGTACCCAAGCATGACAGCTTGATACATAATAGATATCCAAGTATGACAACTTGGCACATAATAGAAACCTAAGTATAACAGCTTAGCATATAACATAAATCCAAGGATTCCGCTAGGATTGGCACTCGACCCAAAAAGATTCCCCGTATATGTATCTATTGATACAACTAATAAGAAAATTGCTGACAAGGCCACATAAATGATGTATAGAACATAATCAAGTATGCCGGCAAGGCCAAACAAATGATACACAGAATGATTCAAACATGCCAACAAGGTAAATCAAATGATATACAGAACAATTTAAATACACCAACAAGGCAAATCAAACGATATAAAGAACAAAATTTAGTATGCCGACTAGGCCACGAGTTGCACTAGACAATAATAGATAAGGCAATGAAAGTTCTTGGCGCCAGAACATATAAAATCAATTTTAAAGAATCAAAATCTAGGAATTCAATTGATCAAAAAAATTCGAGCAAATCTGGGAACATTCACTTCCCATAAAACAAACCCTCATCTCAACAATCACAGAAATGCTATCTTGAGCTACTGATCTACTAGATCCTACTCCTTGTCACCTAACCAAAGAACAAACTTATTGTCAAAACACTTATTTTGACCCTATAACCATAATTTAACAGATAGTATTCTGTATTCTATCATTAGTTGCTACACCATTAATATTGTATTTTAAGGTTCAATTTCGATATTATTGAGAGGTTACATACTAATTATGTCGATAGTAACGGAATATTTACGAGGATCATATTTGCTCCATTAAAGGAATAAAATCAAACTCTTAAATTATATAATTATCCTTGCAACGTTACACAAAATCATTAATATTGGTCCAACTATTACTAATAATCCAAATTTGGTCACTTAGTGCTCAATTATCCAAGATTAGGGTTTTATCATATAATTAACTTATTTAACCAAGGTTATCATATAATATAATAAATTTGAGTCCCCTAAGCTTATATAAATATACATGCATGTCTCATGTCCTGATTCCATATCACATTCTTCCATACTTACTACAAAATACATGAATTGAGCAAAATAATCTTAAGAACATCATTAATATATCAAATCCCAATTCCAACTCATATATAACAAATCTTGATATCGGGGCACAATCATTACAAACCAACTTCGCATACGCAACCATTGCAATAAGGTAAGTAAACTACCTTAGAACCACCACCATCACTGTTGATAAAAGCATCTCAACATCACCATGCAAACACCCAAGTTAATTTCCCATTTTTCTGCCAAATTGAGGGTCAATTGCAGCTACAATTGCTCAATGTCACCACTTGCCACTGCTGCCCATTTTGCCAAATTCTACTAGCTCCAGTGGGTGAAATTGAAAGGTAAGGATGCCAAGTTGTTCTCCAAGATAAATGCTACAAAACCTACCACTTAAATAATGGTTCCTGTCATCAGTGACACCACCTCCACCGTGGCCAAGCTTCCTTGCTCAATTTTCGGCCACTCCACCGATTAGTTTAGTCTGCATGTTACACCATTTGGTTCCTAGCTAGGTAAGGAAGAGTTTGGTTGGGTTAACTTTTTGAGGTTGGTCATTGCCAAAGAGCATGGAGAGGGTGCGCGGGTGAGAATGAAGATTTTTTTTTTTTTTTATGTGGCGAGGGGATGAAATATAAAGAACAACTTTCAGAAATCACCAATTAACCCCCAAAACTTCCTTTCAACTTTCGATTAAGTCCTCCAGAAAATTAACCATCTTTCAATTAACCCCCAACTTTATTAGAGCCTTGAATCTGCCCATTTAATCTAAAATAATTCCATTATGACCCCCAAAAACTTTTAAAATCCTTGCAATTAAGTCTTCCCTATTTGCATAATGACCCCCAAACTTTCAAAAATAAATAATAAAATTCATGAAAATAATATTAAATAAAATTCCATCAATTATATGATTGCTTGGGGTGTTACAGGTGAATGAGTTTATGTGCACTTCTAAATGAATGTATAAATTTTGCTTCGAAAGTTCTGTATTACGAGTACATAGAGATTTTATGCGAAATATTTTTTACGGCGATTTAGTACAATCGAGGTAAACAACACCATGGTTCAATACAAGCATTTTATCATAAATGCGAATTTTTATAATCATGTTCAAAGGAGCCATTATGGTTGTGGCTTTTTCTTGCCTTTCATAATTATTAAAACAAAAGATAAAAACCCTCGGCGCATTTTGTTCTACTCATTTTTTAATATTATTAGTGTGTTGTGGACTTTATCATATTACCTACTAATAATTTCTGACATTCACTGAAATAAAAATATGGCTGAAATACTACATGCTTTAGATGGAAACGATATTCCTTAAATAACCTTACACCAAGTTTTAAGGTTAGGACAATAAAATCTACCGACGAAGAAATTTGTTGCACAATTATGGGTGATCAGTGCATTTCTTTTCATAAGTTGGAACAAAGAATCAAATGCTATAAAGATTAATTGGTTTGATCACGCTACTATAGGGACAAAAAACTCAATACATAAAAAGTTTCTGATTCCTTAGTAGTGCCAAGAATCCTCATTGCACTCTCAGATTTTACACCACTTTCTGCTACAATACCTCAAACTTTTAGCTAAAACTATGCTACAATGGCTGATATCCATACATTTCTACATCAGATATCATGTTTGGATGATTTCCAAACTGCGCAATTCTGAACTTATTCCTTCATCTCTCTACGTATTACTATCCTATTTCAACCTGCAGCATCCTCTGAGTTCAGTTCTGCATCTTCCCTAGAAAATACTGAAAACAATCGCCTCAACGGACAGGATTCTTCTTCTCAGAATGCATCTTTGATCTGTCTGCTCCAATTCCTTAAATGCTTCAAAACATTATCATTATCTATATCAACTTACCATAGAGTTTACATTTTTCTCTTTACGTCTATCTCTATCCATCCTTGTCATCTTCATCAATCAAATCCTGCAACTGATCTTCTTCAATCTTAATTGCTTTATCCCCAGCTGCATCCATCTCTTCATCCCGATCTATACTCTGCTCTCCCTCGTTCTCTCTTACTTTCCCTTCTTCCTCCTCCAATTCCACTTCTTCCTTGTCAAACTCTGCAGCAACTTCATGATCCAGTCGGCGTGTCAAATCCTTTCTCCCCATTCTCAATATTTGATACTCGTTTTCTCCATTTTCAGAAACTTGTCTAGGCGGCCTCTCCTCCAATGTGCTCTTCTTGCTATACGATTGCTTGATTTCATAAAGGAACCATAGGCAAATGGCAAGTAGTACAAACATCCAAAGGGCATGCTTTACCTTTAAACTTTTAGCCCTCAGATTCCTACCGGACGACTGCTTCAGCATCATCAGTTTCAGACAGCTTCCTCGTGTAAGACACTCAATCCTCCATTTCTAACTCCAATCTGGTGGGAAAAACACACATGGAAATAATTATGTGAAGAATTCGTGAAGATCTAAAGTTTCAAAACTCAGATTACATAATCCAGTTTGGCAATAAGCTGTCTGCCAAGTAAATATTAACGAGTAGCACAAGAATCACATACTCAAGAAACAGTTCTCGTGTATAACTGCAAGAACCCTTCACATCATGACCTGACAGTGTGTGGACATAAAATGATTGGAAGAAACCATACCAATCTAGTGAAGCCAGCGGATAAAGTTGCTCTCGGAGTTCATATATAAACTGATATAATATAATATAATGGTGTGCTTTGATGAGGACTAGTTGCACAGCAGCTCAAGAAAATTGTTCCATCAGAACACACAGTAAACCTTTGGTGTGTGTGGGATAGGGGGAGCATGGGTTGTGGTGCTGCCGACTGCTGAGAGGGAGAAAGCAAGAATGCATTAAATCTATGTTGGCAGATGGGGTTTATCTATTGGGCCTCTGTCGCAGCTGCAGCTGCCTCCAAATAATGACAGCCAGTTTACACTTTACAGCACGCATTGGGCATTCTATTATGTGGTAAATAGAGTAAATTACAAAGCAGAGAATGCAACCGAAAAGGAGAAATAACAGAATCAATCCTGTTATCCGATATTGCACTATTTTGTGTGGAAGTTATACGAGTCGTTTGATTTTATTCAGATTTTCTCTTTTTCATAATGGTATTCTGAAAAAAATAGAATCTTTTTATTGGCAACCTGTTTCCCCTCACCTCTTGGATTTATCGATTTTACTAAAATTGCAAATCATTATCTACCACGACATAACTGCTCGAATTATTGAGTTTTAGTAAGGAAAATATTAAATTTTTTTCACTTTGTTTGGTTAGAAGGAAAACACAGAGAAAATGTTTGTACAAATATAACTAAAAGAGATTAGGCATATCAATGAGTAAAATAATATCTTATCCAAACTCAAAAAATCATACTCATGCTCGTTTTCGTACTTGTTAAAGATAATGTGATAAGTATGGGTAAGATCTATACCCAAAAAATACCCATATACCTATATTCAAATATCATCCATTACCTAATACTTAAATTTATCCAATTAATTTAAAAATTATCTATATCGAAATTAAATTTATATTAATGATAAGCTTTTTTATATATAAAAATTATAAATGTATGAATAGCAGTAATGACTAAACAATTTTTTCATTAAAAATTAAACTAAATTAATAAAAAATTAACAAAGTTAATGCTGGAATAGCAACATTTCTTTTCTTTTCTTTTCTTTTCTTTTCTTTTTTATAATTGGAATTATGGAATAGCAACTTTACTGAAGAAGGTGAGTTTGCCTTGCTACATTACAGTTTCTCTACATATGAGGGTAGTATTATACTGTTGAAATTGACAATCTAACAAATTCTTTGCCAGGTGAAAAAACTGTTGTCGAATCTGCATATGTTTAGTTAGTGCTAGACCAATTGACAATAAAATTAACAATATTAAAGTTAATCGTGGAATTATAAACATTGTTAATAAATTAAACTTTATTAATGAATAAACTTTGTTAATAAAAACTATATTAATGAATAAAAAAATAAAAATGAAAATTAACTAAATTAAATTAAATACAAAAAATATATATTTCGTATCGTACGTTAAAAAATATTTTTATTATATATTAAGAAATTAGTCTATATATTAAAATTATAAGTTCATAAACTAAATTCAATGGGTGTAGATTAATTAGATAGGATGAAATAGGGTTAGGATACTAACGTAATACTCAACTGCATAAAAGAAAATTTTTGAAATATGTTTTCACTGGATAATTCAACCCTGACAATCTCAACATTTTGCCTGAAATCTTTTTTATCAATAGAACCTAAGTCGACAAAGCACTTCAGAAAGAACAACCTCTCATTAAATAGCCCGCCTGTCTTGATATTTTCGTACAAAAACAATTGATTTAAGAGTCGCTAAGATTTTTAAACCATCAAACTGATATACGTACACGAACGCACACACACAGCTGGGCCCTACAATGAAATCAGGCCAATTCATTTCCGTGCACCATTAAATTAGTTTTTCAACCGCAGTTCCTAATTATAAAAATGAATTTGACCTAAATCATCTGACTTTTGATATTGATAGAAAATCAAAAATTATTTGTAACTTTTTTGAAACTTTTCGTTTTTGAAAATAGAAAGCGTGCTTTGTCCATTTTGATTTGATTAATACTATCTAATTTTATGTTTTTAATTTTTTTTATAATAAATCACTAATATGTCAAATGTGTTACTTTTTAAAAAATGAGACTGTTAGTGGCAAATGTTATCCCAAAATGTATTTACACTAATAAATGCAGCGTTGAAGTAATAATTAATGTTGAAATAACAGTATTTGTTTATTTTCATTGGACAATAATATTATGGCAAGTAGAGTTGTAAATGAATATTCAAAAATTTGTTAATCGTTTGCATTCGTATCTGTCTATACAAAATTTATCATCATCCGTTTAAAGCGGATATTATCTATATTCAATTAGTATATATTCGATTATAAATGGGTACGAATATGATAAATACGTATTCGTTCCTTTTAATATCTGCTCCGAATATATATTTATTAAATAATATATTATTTATATTTTTTAATAAAAATCTCATAAATCATATATGCATATATAAATTATAATTGAAGAATTGGGAAGAAAAAAGAATAAATTTAAAGAACTATTATAATATAGAGAAAAAAATTGAAGAATAAAGTTAATTAATATAATTATTATTGGTTGAATTTATAATTAATATAATCCAATGCTATTATTATTATTATTATTATTATTATTATTAAGTACTAATAATCAATTATAAAATCAATTACTAATTAGAAATGATGCTATTTGTTTGATTGCTTTATTTTTAATAAAATTATATAGTTTCTTCTATTAATTAAAATATATATTTATTATAAATTCATAGATTCACATATTTGGATATTTGTAAATAGATATTTAAAATAATTATCATCAAATACGAATATAAAAAAAATAATTCAAATACGGATAAGTTTAATAAAGTATGAATAAATTTGAATAATTATAATCAAATACGAATATATTCGAATTCGACCGATATCCAACAGATACGAATTAGAATATCATTTTAAATATTTGTCAAATTCGTATTCGTATTCATATCCGAATATTCAAAAAATTAAATGAATACAAATATAAAAATAATATATTTGATTCATTTAATATCTATTTACACCACTAATGACAAAACATATCACTTTTATAAACTAATATAATTTATTTAAAATTAGTTAAGATAGATATTGTCTCGAATTAGAGCTCATCAGTGCTCATGTGGGTAAACAAGTCAAATTGGCGTGCAGTTATACGGTCTTTTCGCTAAATGCACTATAACTATTGAACCATGTATGTTTTATTCTATATAAATCTCTTAAAAATTACAATTTTTATGTAGTTGAATGATTATGAGTGGATTCAACAAAAATAAAATTCAAAAATTGGCATGGCACAAAGAAAAGAAGAAGATCAAGAAAGAAAAACTACCACGCAACTGAATTCCACTACAGAAACATAATCTTACCTCCGTGCAAATAGTGGACTAACTAAATTAAGAATTTCATTAGAAAAACATATTGACAATTGAAGCAAAATAAATAGCCGTTTTCAAATTAAAGACAAAAACGCTGGGCTTTAATTTCCTCTCCGTTATTTATTTATTTAACTCTTTTTTCACCAAGGGTTGAAAATAACGTCTCCACATTTACACTTCCAACACATGGGCTTGTAGCTTGAAATGTCGTCTCCTCTGGAATATGCAATTGCGGGGGTTGCATAAAAATGGCTGCTTTTGGCTCTTTGGATAGGGAATTTCTTGGTGGGCACAATGGGAACCTGAACTGCCTCACAATGCCCACAAGACTTGCACCTTTCATCACATCTTGGAGGCATTGATCCTATCACTAATCTCATATTCACCGCCTTTTCTTGATTTCTTCTCTGCATCCAAACAAGATACTGTAGAAGTAGCTCCCAGTTTGAAGGCGAATTTGAGTATGAAGAAGAGAAAAGAAATGCCAAGAAACCTTACCATAATGGCATCAGAGTGTTTGGGGAATTGTCTGCCTGAAAAAAATGCCAAGGAAAGGAGAGAAATAGGAATAAGAAAAATGTCAGTCCAATATGCTTGATGGATGCATAGTTTGAAAGAAATTGGGACAATTTGGCAAGAACTTTTCCATACCTTGAGCCATAGGAGTTAAGGTTGCTAAGAGTAAGAATTCCAAGGCCAGCAGACAAATAATCATCAGGTGTCTATTTCTTTGGAGAAGTATGCAGTTTATTTTCTTGCAGGCCATTGAGGTTTTAAGGGAGAAAATATGGGTAAACAGACGGTCAGCTGCAAGCAAGAATTGGAGAACTGAAAAGTTCAAATTAACTCTGGACAAGCAAAGTGAAAAGAAAAGAAAGAAGCTTCTTTAAAGGGCTGTTTTTTTGCAAAGAAAAAAAAAGGATTGGTGCATTCTTTTAGTAGAATGATTGAACTTGCAAGACAAAAGGGACTTCTGCAAAAGATCAACTGAGAAAACAACTTGAGAAAGGACCCGAAAAGGGAAGGACCTTTTGGATCCTCGTTTCACGAGCCACAAATGGGAAAAGAAAAGCACTGTTTTATGCACAGGGAAGACAACTGCAAACGAGGGAATGTGAGAAAAAGAATGCTAACAAGAAAAAGGGTTTTCCAAATTATCTGCGCACAGAAATTGGAGGGACAAATACAGTTCTCTTTTATTGAATGATTTTTACTATGTATATATGTATAATTCTGAAGAGACTGATGATGTCTGAATCAGTTGGTGGGGGGCTTATGGGCTTTCTTTTTCCATGGATTTTGCTTTCGTTCTGTCATACCTACCCAAATCCGTCTCTGAATAAATGTGATCACTGTTAAGATTGGTTGGTTTTTGTGCAGGTTCCTAATTTTGAATGTCAATTTTTAGGACCTGAACAACATTTTCAAGAATGGGATTTTGAGTTTTAGGGATAATTTAAAATTTGTATGAGATAATTGAAATTGTCTTGGAACTCCTAAAGTTTACTCCTTTTAAAAAAAAAATCTTAAAAAAATGTATTTTTATTAAATTTCCAAGAAAGATGGCGAGCTAGGGTGGGTGATATAGGGGGTGTAGGTATGGGCAAATGCAGTGGTGGAGTGTGGAGATGTGCAAGTTCAACAGTTGCCCCCAAGTCCACGCAAAAATGTGTGTTTTGGCGGAGGCAATGCTTAGCAGTAAGCAGCCTCATCTGCTACAGTAAGATGAAAGTATTTCTTCCTCTTGGAATAGGAATTCAGTTCGCCCAATTCAGCATTTAAAGAAAAATAAAGTAATACTAAAAATGAGTTTATAATTAAAAATATCTAAAAATAAAAGCATTTATAAAGATTGGATGCTTGACAAATAAATCATAATTGATAAATATTAGGGCCATTCAAGCTTCTATGACCCAATGAATTGAATACTTTAAATTATGGGTTAAGTTGAATGAATCAGATCAAACAGGCTCAATTAAAAAAAGATACGAATCTTTAAATATTATAGTTTTAGTATTTTACCTTTGGCCACACTCGAAATTCCAAACTAGTTTAATCTTAAATTATTCCTTTTTTTTTTGAGTTAACAACCATAAGGTGTGCTTATAATAAGTGGACTAAAACATGGAAATGGTGAGCGTTGTTGACTTGTGGATGCTTAGTCCAAATAAAACTATATTTTGATTGGTAATGAGTAGGGCTTATCAATCGCTGTCAGTTGAGGGATTAAAAGGGCATGAGGAGGCTAGCAAAGTTCAGAGTGTCGTCCATTTTTTGTATCTTCTTGGGATTCTTCTACTTTCTTTTTGGTTTCTTGCGTGTGTGAGCTGTGTGTGAGCCGGTGTGTGGTGATTGTACAATAATTATGATTCAATTGAAATATTTTAAATGATATAAAATTCTTTATTCTCATATTCAATGAAAATTATTAGGTTGGTTATTCTTACTTTGCTTTTAAAACTATTTTGTCTACAATGGATGATATTGTGTGTGCATTGGTAGAATTATGATACGAGTTTTGAAATTTTCTTTTTGTGTGATATGAATTTAAGAGGGGAAATGAAAAACTATTGATATAGTATTGGGGGTGGAAAATAAGAGTGTCAATATATTTTGGATAAATTAGAAATACATTTTGATACTTTCGGATAAAATAGAGTTCATTTGAAATATATAAATTAAAAGTTTCTAAAGATTTGAAAGGGACATAAAAATATATTATTGGTATCTATGTATAAACTATTTTAAATTTTGTTGTATTTGAAAAATTATGAATCTTTTTTGTCTTTCCGCATATAAAGAAACAAAATTGACTGCGCGTATGGTGATAGAAGCAATCAAGAAACTTAAATTATAAAAATTGATTATTTAATATGATCATCACATTATTAATTTCCTGTTGATGTTATATTTTCCTTTTTAATTCCTTAAATTAACATATCACTACTTCGCATTTTTCTTACATTCGTGCATCAATAGATAAGAGGCGGACCAGCCCTAGCCAGCGTGAATGCAATATTTCATGAGTTGAAGCGCAAATATTAACATGATACAATTTTGATTAAGACATCAATTTTGTCCTACTGATTAGCCCTGCCTGCCCTGAGGGAAAAACCTTTGTGTGGGGACTTTCCATTGCCCCTCTGTCGCTTTCTTGGAGGGTTTTCCATACAGCCATGACATAGGCCAAATTCAATTTTATTTAAGAAAAAAAGTTAGAAATAATTAAAGAAATTATAAACCAGTAAGTTGTGCAAACTGAAATCCAAATTCTTACATATACACACCTCAAAATTTTGCTGGTAAATTTACTGCAAAAATAACTGTGATTACAAGAAAAGGTCAAAAATTCACTGTAAGTATTTTACAGGTTCTTCCTTATCCAACACAAGGGACTCCAAGCTTTGTAGATTGATGAAACTACCTTTTGTTCCCTTCCTATATGTCTTTCCCCTTCATATCTTTTCACAAAAATCATAAAAGAATAAGTGCTCTCATCACACGGCCATGACAGAATATACAACTCAACAATGTACCTATAATTGAAAATTGTCGATCATATGCTGTATCACATCCGCGCCAGCAGAATTAATACAGGGAGTTTTAACCTATTCAGACAAGAATAGAAGTGGGCAATGGGCATGTTATTTTCTCCATCTTCACCACTAAACTTGTAGCCACAAGTAACGTCTAATAAGCCTAGAAAAAGCATATAGAAAAATATGACGCTAGAACAGGGTCTTACAGATAAGGTGAAGGAGAGCTTTTGTAGCAAACAAATGATCAAGGGCTGCTAAGCTATGCCATGATATTTCAAATACTACATGATAATCTCAGAAACCTGAGTTGTATGGACATTATGGATCTTACGAGACAGTTAGAGACATGCCTGAATTGTATTGTGTGCAAGAAGTCTATGTATAGCTCCACTGAAGTTGACGTCAACCCGCTCCCAACTCAATCTTGTTAACCCTCTGATCATTGTCTCTGCAATGAAAACAGAAACTGAATGTCAACATTCTTTATCAAAAACATACTTCAGACTTACAGTAGGTTTATGAGTTGTAAGTGCATCAAATTAGTTCAGTGAGTTTTGGACCGCTCCAAAAGTTTACGTACGAGTCAAATACATTTAGATCTGAGACAGAAAAGAAAAGGAATGATTAAAAACGAAGAGGGGGATTCAGCAGAGTCAAAAGCATTTTTTTTAGGCTAAACTTCAATAGATGACATGTTGAGGAATCACTCTTCTGTCCAACAGTACACACCTAATGTGCTTAGAGTGATTTCTTGAGCATTTGAAAAACGAAGGTAGAAGTCTTACTCAAGACATGCTATGCCAAACAATCTTGTTTCACTAAACTTTCACGAAACCAAAAACTGATTTGAATTCTACATCAGAAATTACAATCTGACATAAGTCCAGAGTTCAATGTCCATATTTGATTAGACAGGTACCTACATTAGCATGTCTTCTGAGTTGATTGAAAATAAGCATACAGCTCTTCCAGGAAAAAAGAAAAAAAAATATGATGGTTTCATAACTACAAGCAATCTTCTGAGTAAAACTAAGTAGAGGAAGGTTTTTCTTCTTCTTCTTTTCTATAGCAACCAAGTAAATTTTCTGTTCAATTGCCTCTTGGTGCTATGCCAAGTAGTATGGTAGTTGGGGGTGAAAACATGCACCAAAATTCTCACTCAATTGGACCAACTGTGCACTATTTGCAAATCAACAATCGTCTCAATTAGCTTGCCAAAAACAAGATTTTACTAGTAATAGTTGGAGCCAAGGATATGTGGGTAAAAATTCATGCGAAGTGTATGATCTTGGTTCTCTTCATTGATTGCAGAGCAAAGCAAACTCTTTACCAGTTCTAGTGAAGAAAACTGGGTAGAGATGAAAATATATTGTAACAAGTAAAATAGCATAATATGCTACAAATTCGTACCAAAAGAGACCATAATTACCAAATTTCATGTAAAAACACACCTTCCATATCACTGGTCCTGCCTCTAGCAACTTTGGATTCGGAAGAAACTCCTTGAGTATTGGCTGTATTTGATTTCTCCTCATTGACAATGTGTGGGTATTTAACATTTCTCAGAAGACTCCGACGCTAAAAACAAACATACTGTAAGATGTTTGGCATACAATAACTAGCAGTATACGTGGTAAGCTTTACCTTTGGGAGATCACTCCGGCAGCGCAATGATGAAGAACTCCACCCAACAAGATCTATGTTAAGTGTCAAGGTCATCAAGTAAGGGGAAAATTAAATAGCCAGAATTAATAGCATCTTAGGAAAATTGATGCTTTTTACCAACTTAAGTTTGAACCTGTCCTATCGTAATTCTGGCAGCTCATAAATCAGACTTTTAACTCCTTAAAGTTCATTAGGGTACAGTTTCCATATTAAAATGCAGGCAAAGAGGTGGAGAAATTGTAAGTTAAAATTGGGATACGGTCAAAACGTGCATTTGCATAGGCAACACGTCTCTTGAACAACTGCAAAGCAGATCTGCAATGAGAGTCAAGATATTGATAAACTTCATTGATTCACTTTGCAATAGTTGAAAACTTGAAGAACATAATGAAAATGATAGTGCCTCACATGAACTGAAGATCTTCAGAGTCACTGCTCATCCTAAGCAGAAGAGGAGGTTTTCCATCATCACAATCACTCAAGAATAAATGTTTCCCTGTTCTACCAAGTAACCCTGAAGCCCGTGATGCTACTTTCTCCATGGTGTAAAAGCCACAGAAAGCGGGAACCTGCATAAGAACCAGTCTGTTAAAAGAAAGAATTATGGATATTAAACATCATTGATTATTTTGAAAAGATGTGAGTAGTTTGTGATGGCACTTATCAGGTATACACAATAACATTTCGTGCTCAAATGAATAAATGTAACCAAAGAAGAAAAAGACTTCACTTATCAAAATAAATAGAGCCTAATACAAGATGATATATGACTGCAAGGGACAAAGAAAAGCTGCAGAAAAAAATCATCAGGTCTGGACGAGAGAAAAACCAAAACTATAGAAAAGTTGAATATATGTGCATGCATAATTAAAAAGGTCATTCACTATATGTTGCTTGGACCTACCAGAGAAGTAATGTGAAAGGGGCCTAGAGAAATTAACGTAGTTGCTAACAGGAACAATAAAAGAGATGGCTATCAGTATTCTTATGCTAAAGAGAATTTCCAATTCTTATTAAATCATAAAAAGATGAGATGATATTTCATAACATTCAACGGGATGCATAATATCCAGGAAACAGTTTCAAGAATAATGAACAAGCTTACGGCAAATATCCTGTTATTTTCATCAGGCAACCAATTAATAAAACTATCAGCTGACATTAACAAATGTCCATTGTGACAGGATCTAAGAAAACTTTCTCCAAGATATCAACAATGAGTTCATTCTGAGAGAATGAGAGGATGACATCTAATGGGGAGATACCTGTTTATGCCCCCTGGAACCAAGATGTGGGGTTGCACAGGTAATGAAGTTCATGGGTTCAAGTCCGGCAATTCTTCCTCTTGGTTTCTCTTCTAAAGATGATCGCTGAGAGTCATCCCCAACATATTCACCAATTTCTTCACCAGGTTTTCTTATTAAATCTTGTCGATAAAGCTCAGCAATAGCATATCTTCCTATCAAGCCACCAAGTGAGTGACCTACAAAAGAAATCTTCTGAAGATTTGGATGGCGATTGACAACAGAAATCACCTGAAAATTGGATAAGGTAACACACCTTTAAGCTCTAGCTACAGAATCTTTTGATTCAAGTGGCAGCTCAGTATATATTTGCATGACTGGTAAAAAAGGTTACTGTTCTCATGAAATGCATTACAAACCTCATCTGCTAATCTCTTCCCCGTAACATCAACACCATGAAATGTCAACATTGAAGAATTAGATTCACTGCCTGGACATAGCATGTTGATTAAGAATAATTTCAGGTTAAGATTTAGTGCTTCTGACTTCAGTCAATATATAGCCTTGTAAAGACAACCAGTAAAAACTCATAAGTTTCAGCGACTGCGATGAAGATAGAGGATTCTCAAAAACATTTTTTGATGGTTCAAGCATTACATTATATTCAGCATGAGCAAAATATTAAGTTCTTGCTAGCTATTTCCATCCGATATGGCCGGCTAGAAATCATTTGGGAACATAGAAAACAAAACTTCACATAAAAACACCATGTGTATGAACATATTTCTGGAATTATCCATTTGATTTCAACTTTGAATTTCATATGTATACCACACCCATATCGTGATTTCAGTTCGGTGCATAAGTCTCTCTGACGAAGCCCAAGAAATGTTGAACCATGTACTGACATGTACAAGGTTTACATGTGAAAAACGTAGATGTTTACAGTAAAAGATTTGAATATGATCCTTGTCAAGGAAGGAAAGGAGAGTTTGAAGAGGACAGACAAGTTCTTTTGAGGAAGAGACCCAAGAAGCTTTTGTTTGGTGTCAATGTTAGATACTGTAAGCCTCTGAGCATTTCAGTCTGTTCATTAATGTGAATTTCATTGTAAGAAATTTGACGAAAATTTACATAAATTTGGTAAAAAAAAAGATCATGGAAGTACTCTCTTTCTGATATTTCCGGTTCCATTAATTACTGTTATCCTCTGCTTTTAAAATGCTGACAGCAAAAACTCAAAGATGAGAACTACTGTTCTCCTCTGCTTTTAAAATGTTGATGGCCAAAACTCAAAGATGAGAATTACTGATGTAACTTCAACTCAGATTACAAGAAATATTTGTAAGCTCGTATCGAAATGAAGCTATTCATGGTGATGGTAGGCAAACTCTACCAAGTACCAACTAATTGAATGAAATAATTAGTGATGAGGAACAAAATGATTACCTGGAATGCATAAGAGAAGTCAATACAAGGAATAGTTTAGCCATACAATAATTGTCAATCAATTTGCAAAGACATCAGGTACATGAAATACACATGCATTTTAGATAGTGAATCGTGGAACTTCTGAACAGATAATTGTGTGGGTGTACGTCTAATCTGTTCTGTTCACTAAAAGTATCCAACAAACATAAATGCACTCTAACCTCATACCGTCACTTTTGCAAGATGAATTGCTCACTTCAAATATAATCTTGACGTTATATATTTGCCTGTACTAGACACAACTTACATAGTGCCTGAATTGCAACCATTATTGAAACAGGACACCAATTTACCTAGTGCAAGATGTATTGCTTCTAGTTGTCCCTGTGACTCATAAGGAAACTACAATGCAACGGACCATGATCTGTAATCAATAACATAACTTTCTATGACTCTTATGTTTCAAATGCAAGAACAAGAAGTAACATTTATTTATAAGGTTATCTTTATGCCACTTGTCAAATTTCTAATTTTGACAATAATTACCTACTAATCTGGAAATATGATTTGATATGAATCTCCAAATTTAGAGATCCAAATAGCTAGAATTTCACAACCACCCTCCAGGAAAAACCATTTCCAATTAGCTGACGAATTTAGCTTACAAACATCTACTTTACCAAATACTAGAAACAAGTTTCACAACCACTTAGCAAAACTTACTAAAAATATCAATAGTGGTAAGGGCAAATATGCAACCAACAAGCAGACAAGAAGAAATTTGCATACAAAAACAATTGATACACGGGAAACAGGGCTAGAAAAAATTGATACAGTACCAATATCACAAACCAAAAAAAACAAAAAAACAACAAAAGATGCAAATACAAAAGATAAAGCTCACAATGTACTATAACTTCATTCGGGAAGGCCTTCACAAATTGCTGCGCAGCATATCTCCAATTTTTAGCACTGCTCACACATGTAAAATAAACGTAATTACAGATTATGAATCATTAAACACGTGATCCTACTATATATAGAGCACTGCTAGTTCCAAACCTTCCATAAATTCCATTGACCATAACAACAAGGTGGGTTGGCACGTGATCCCACCCGTTGCAACCAGCCTCTACGTCGAGACCCCCATCGGCTTCCGTCTTCTCCGCCGCCGGAACGCCGTCGTCCAATCTCATACATTTCGGAATAAAATAATACCTTCTTTCCTTCTTCTGCTTCTTCATTTTCTTTTTCATGATATTCTGATTGCTTAAGCTATTTTCCTCCAAACCCATCTCCTTTTCTTGGTCTTTTTTCTCTGCTCTCACATTTTCTGCTCTGATATTCTCCATCTCCATCGAACCCACTTGACATATATGATATATAATATGCTTTCGCTTTAAAACATACAAATGATACAATATATAATGTGCAACGGTGAGGAGTTAGTTAAAGAAGTAGGGGCGCCACAGGCGACTTCAAAAGCATACAATTCAATGCATTCAAGATACTTCTTCATATTCTAGAACTGCTATAATAATTAACATTTTTCCAAATTTTGTAGGAGAAAGCCAAATTCGAGAATACTAACAAGTTCACATACGATTTTGTTGGTGTAATTTTGGTCTACATTAGGGGCAAACCTGGAATCTGGTTGGTGAAAATTTGAAGCCAGTCAAAAAAATTTCAATTCTTATTCTGATATTTTTATTGCTTTTCACGAGATTCAGACATCACATGGTACGTGATTTGATTGCGTTGGAAAACTGTTTGAGTGTTAAATATGGAATTTGCGGGTGGTAGACATTTAAAAATCGCACAATCTAGAGGTAGAGGTAGAGGTAGAGGTAGAGGTAGAGGTAGATTAATCAACCCTCTTGTTCAATTTCTTTACATGAAAGTCAGGTCAAGATACAATGATTCCATGATTCTTCTTTTTTCTATATAACATGCCTATCAACCATTCATTAAATTCAAATAATTTATTCACATTTATAAAACTTTGATAGTGTAATAATTAATTTAAATAACAGCACACTTAAAGTTTGAAGGAGTTGGGGATTTAAATAAGGAAATTTTTTGATTAAATTAATTTTATATTCTTTATTATTTCTTAAAAAAAATTAAAAGATTCTTCGCTCTAATATAAAATAATACAATATTAGCATTGCATTCTGTTGGTGCAACACTCATTATATGAAATGAAGTACGGTGAAGTTTTGAAGCAAAGCAAGAGTTAAATTAGATTAAGCAACTCTTTTCTCAATTTTCTAGAAAGTTCCCGCTAAGCAGAGACTTAATCGTTAGTTTAGGATGTGGTTTTGTTGGTGGAAATGACTTGTTCTAAAATTCAGGGTAAACCTGGAATTTCAAGTGGTGATAATTTGAAGACATACAGTCACAGATTTAGACCGGCTGGCTGTGCTTTTCTAAATTTCCTTCATATTATGGGAATTTTTGCTTTCCCAGAAATTAGAATCGGACAAAGCACACGTAATTCTTTGCAAATCTTTTTTCTTTTTTTCATCCATTAATTTTGTTAAACCAATAAAACTTTTATTAAGAAATTAAAGTTAAAAAATGCATGAAAATTTAGTCAAAATAGGCACAATTACGATTAAGCACCTATTTTACTGATTGGTTGATATTATATATATATATATATATATATATATAGAGAGAGAGAGAGAGAGAGAGAATCAATTTGAGTAATACGACAATATTAATTTGTAATAGTTCATCTTAATTAAATTTTTCTACAATTTACCTAACTGAATTAAGTTTGAAATGACATTAAATGTACTGCTAGTAAATAGCCTTTTAAGAATATACAAATGTTATTAATTAATGCTTTTGTGAACAACAAACTAATGAATTTTTTTAATGGACAAAAAAAATTAGAAATACCAAATTTAGAATTTAGTCAACACAAGTACAATTTATGTCTAACACACTATTCCTATAACTAAATAATATAGGGGCTAATAGCAATTTATCCTCATGTGATATACAAAATGAGCATAATACCCCCCTGTCAAAAAAAAATATACAAAAACGTTTCTTATGATTTTGAAAATCATGCCTACTGCCCCCTCTTCTTGTTTGATGCCCATTTAGTATTAAAAAATAGAATTGCCCTTAAGTATAATTAAAATTTACATTACTTTTATTTTTATTTTACTTATTATTTTTAACAATTTTTAATTATTTTTTATCCATTCCAATTAAATAATATTTAATATTTATAAAAAAATTATAACATAATTTTATAATATAATATATATACATATAACTTATTTTTAACATATAATGTAACACTCTTGATAATATTTATAATATATGATCTTGTTATTATTTAGAAATTTTATGAATTTTATATTATTAATTATTTTACAAAGTTTTGTGGTTAAAATTATAGTTTCTATAGACTTGATTGTGCAAAATTTTGAATAGTTTGGGGTTTGAATGAGAAACCCTAATTCAACTAGGGTTTAATCACAAATTTTGCTAATCTTGGGTATGATTACATAGCTTAAAAATTTAAGGGGCTAAATCGTTAAAAAAAAATGGGATTGGATACAACGGGTAGCATAATTTCTTCCTTCTCCATTTCCTGTCCTTTTTCTTCCTCACTTTTCCCTTCTCCTCATTCTCTCTGCCGAAGACCAAAACCCCCAACGAACTCTCTGGCAACTTTCTTCCTTGGCCAAGCTACCACCAAACTACACCACACACTACCCCCTTCACTCCCGTCCACACACCCATACACGCATGGCAGCAAGCAACCACCGACGATGAGTTGAAAGAAACTCACCTCACGGGTCTCTCAGTTGCTGATGATTGAGAGGACGAAACCAAGTTCTGGACAGATAGTTGGGAAGCCCTTAGCTCACGGATCGCAATGCTAGTCTTGCATGGCAGTCTTGACAACGGCAACACGGTGATCGGAGAGTGGTGGCGGGAAGAGAACTTGCAGATGTTTTAGCTCGTTCTGACGGCTACGAACCTCAAAACTCAAAACTGAAGGCGGCGTTGGAAATCTCTCATCGAGAGAAATATTTCTGCAGTGGTGTTGCATTTTTCAACAGCGACAAGCGACAAACAGCGACAGCAATGGTGGAGATATCATGTCTTTTTCGCAACGTGACAATTACTATGGTGTTATCGATTTGTGATTTCAGACCTTTGGTGGCGAAATTGGACTTTTATTCAATTGTAGCATGTTATATATATGTGCATGCATGTTATATATGTTGTACCTTGCTTATATATTCTTGTACTTTGCCTAGGATCAGATTTTAAGATGAAATGTGTACATGCATGTGTTGATAGACCACATGTAAGGAATAAAGAGTTGGAGATATGAATTTTGGACCTAAATTCATGAATAATGCCAAGTTGGACTTTAATTACGATATTGAAGGCTATATTATAAATTGAATGGTGCTGAAATGGAAATTTGATTAGAGATTAAAATATGTGCATTTCCTAGTATTATGATGCTCTTGACTTATATATAAGATGATAGAATCGTTAAGCTTTAAATTATCATAATAATAGGTTATAGGAGATCTTGAATTATATAAGCATGATAATGATGTACTAGAAAGTCAAACGTGAGTTTTGACTATAATTATGCTATCTTGGCTAGGTGGCAAAGAGGTAGAAACTGAGGATCAGTAACTACAACCTTTGACTGCATTTTACTATGCTAACTAAGGTGAAGTTTCTCCCACTCTGGGTTATTGCTTGTATAAGCTTACTCGTACTTGTTGGAAACCCCTGTGAGGGTCTGCCATTTGGCCTTGTTATATCTATTGTTCTTATGGCAAAACCCTTATAAGGGTTAATGTGCTTGACTGTACTTACTCAAAAATTGATTGATTGTTCTTGCTCATTTACTTGAGATCTATACTTGATTGTACACTTGACTGTATTCGATTTGCTTGATTGTATACCCCTATATAGGTTAGTACTTGTATCGCTCTATTAAATTGTTCTTGATATTGTGGTGCCCAGAACTCTTTTCTATCATGTTTGGTACTTGTCTCGATCATTATCTGTCTTGGACTTTGTTATCAGATGCCTTGCTAGCATACGTGTGTACTTGTACCTATTATCTGGCCAGTTGGCTTATCTGTACTTACTAGTTGTTTATAATGCCTTATCGATAACTCCAATTACTTATTTTGTAACTGTTGTAATTGTTGTACATATTGTACTTGTCTGGAGAATAGTACTTAAATCGGGTGCCAATCCTACATGGAATGTTGGGATATATGGGACACACCTTGCAGTCTGTCTAAGTGTCCATGATACGCTAAGCAATCCGCTTAGGTATCTGTAATGTGCTATATAGTCCGTATGGACACACCAATTATATGCCGAGCTATCATGCTTGTAAGTGCTTATTTGAATGGTATAAGGTGAATATATAAATGTCTTTCTTATTTTGATGAAATGCATATATTGTTAGGGATTGTTCGTTGTGCTCATTCCTGCTTGCTTTCTTGTAACTACTCTTAGAGCAATAAGGCAAGAGAGTTTTTGTTGCAGTTGTCGTACTTGTTTAAATTGTAACTGCACTTATACCACTTGTTGATTTTAAATTTGTTAAGATGCTTTTTTTTCCTTGACAAAATCCCATTACTGCTTAACACCCCTCACTAAGTCCTTTGGATTTACCCCTGTTTCCCTTAATCTTGCAGACAGGCTTAATTAGGATTGAGAATTTAGATCAGGCATAAAGAAAGCTCCTTTTGTAATAGTTTCTATAGCAATGTAATTATGGATCTAAAATGAATTTATGGGATTCAAATATGTTATATATCAGGATTCCTATGAGTACCTTGGGGATTATATATATGTTGATGATATTTAAGAATAGACCTTAGATATGAATGCTGCTATTGGTAGCATCAATTAATATATAAATTCCACTGCTTGCTTTGTTATGATGTTTGAAGGAAAATTTTTGGGCCCACTATTTGTGTTACAGGTTTTCATGTAAGATTAAATTATTTTGATATCTCAACTTGGGGTTATCCTGAGTGGGGTGTCACATGTGGTATCAAAGTCTAGGTTTATATAACATAGGCATGAACATACGATAGAACTCATAGTAACCTTTATTTGGGTTAGTTCGAATGTGCACTTAAGGATATGACAGGACTGTTAAGGAATAGCAAAATTGTTAGATGATAGTAGAACCTCAAGCACGAGTTTGGTTTTTTTTTTATTGCTTGATATTGTTGAGATAGATTTTTAGATTTGTTGCAGGATAGCTAGCAGCTTTGATAAGGGAAAGGCGCTTGCAGATGACCAAAATAAAAAGACTCTTGAAAATAAGATCAAGGCACTAGAAGAAGAAAATAAGAACCTTCAAAAGATCTACAGAACCCTGGAAAAGAAATGTTATGGGCAACATAAACATCTCTGATAGGCCTAAGAAGAGGTGCTCACCTTGAGAGAAATGCTGGGCACTTGAAACTACCTACACAATCATGTTATGGGTGACCTTGAACGAGAACACCTGTGAATCAATATAGTTGAAGCGCAGATTCAAGAACTTTGCAACCTATGAGCCAACATAGAAGCTACCTTTTGAGCATTAGAATTCAATTATAGGAGGTCGGTTGATGTCTTCCACTCAATAGTGGGTGAGATGGGCTGTATGATTGAATATTATGACAAAACCATCAATCATATCATCGACAATAGCACAAGCATAGATGTTATAGCATAACCCTCAAGCATTCATACCTAATTACATTCAAGGGCTACAACACGGAGATCAACTTGTTAGGGAATAGGTACATATGCCCAACGAGGAACCTGAAGTGAAGCTAGAGGAGAAAGATGAAGAGGAATCGAAAGAAAAACACAAAGAATCCCCAATGTTGATCCTATTCTCGAACCCCCAGTGTTGGCGCTGCTCGAGATCAATAATGAAGGGGATGGAGTAGACCCAAACAATATCTAGGACTCAGACCCCAAGTGGGATGATTTCAATCAGTAGGGAGATGATGAGTTGGACGCATTATTGAACATTACCAATAAGGACTAGATTTGAGTTTTGATGCCGTAGGCTGTGGTTTGTTAATAGGTGATGAATTTAAAAGTCGTTTATAGTAAAATGGATGGTGTTTGGGCTAATTTAACCAAAGAGGTCAAATGATCCAACAGTAGTATTTCTCGAGTTTGAGATCAGCAACAACAACAAATGTTAAACTAGTTGAAGTGCCCCTGGCGAAGGCACTCCAACGCTCAGGTTAGTTCTAGTCAAAAAAAGGCAATCGAATAGAAGATTAAGATCTTATAGTATATTTGGCATTACCTAGAATGTGGCTGGCAATAAGGTATTTATAGTCTTCTCTTGGTTTGTAATATGCCAATGGTGCCCCTATCAAGTGTAAAGGGCTCTTGTCCTTGTCTAGGGGTTATTGGTCATTTCTGATCCCGATACTATTTTAGATAACATCATTTTTTACTTTCTAGGGTGAACAGTACTCTAGGTAGATGCCTCCCTACCAAAGTTGGTGGCAAAGACTATATCGACTAGCACACGCCATTAATATGGAGGCATGCTGCTTGTCAGAATATTAAATGCGGTCGGGATATTAGTCAGCGCTAAAGTGAGCCATTTGGTCGATAATGGTCGAACAAATGAAGCAAACAATCAGAGAAATGGTTGAATAGGTTGAGTGGCTTGAAGCCTTTAATTGAATGCGATCAAGAACAGTTTGCTCAACCAAACAATTATAGTTGAATGGTCCAACCCAGCTGGGTTCAAAAGTGACATTGAGCTGTGCATGTTAAATAGGCCTGAGCCTGTTAGGCTACCCCATATCATAAGGCCTCCCTACTCGCGATCCTGATTGAGCTCATTAACGAGTAGAAATAGGGAATAGATAACTAAATGACGGTTTTTTGGCGGTTGTGCGCATTTTACCAGGGTTCTATCCACTCAATCGAGATTTTTATATATTTAACAAGGATTTTTGAATTCTCGACCAAGTTTTCTAATAATTTTTAGCATTTAATGTGTCAATTACATCATAGAATATAAAGCATCAAGTAGCGACAGTACAATTATTGCTGCTACTTAGGTTTTCGCATCCAAATGCCAATAAATATGAAGAGTGGATACATCTATTTACACTTTTGCTAATATCATCTCTGATCGAGTTCTTGCCTTCCAAGCTCTCTAAATCCTTTGTGTGCTTAAAGTTTTCTGGATATCTTCTATACGTTCTTCTTCTTGTTTGATCTTTCTTTCATTTTTTTTTCTCTGCGAAGATGTCTAGTACCTCAGATAGCGAAAATACTAGGTCTGAGGGTGTAGCATTCTAAGGAAAAATTGAGGTTGAGAGTGCATCAGAGAGTTTACATGAAAGTGATACTAATAGTTCAACAAGTGACAACTTAACCTCAAGCAGTTCGAGTAGCTTAAGCACTAAGAGGGTTATCTCTAGGGATGAGGTTGGCCCCAGCAAAGCATTTATGTCTTGTGGTCAATTATTCATGCTAGACCACTATACTAAAATAGTTTCCAAAATATCCCCAGCAGACCTAGTGTAAATTAGGGAGATGTACCATATCCCTGAGGAACATGAACTTTTAGTGCCTAGGGCTCTGGGTAGGATGCATCAACCTTCTAAGGGATACATAATGGTTTTCAAGGAGGGTTGAGATGTAGCCTTAGATTTTCTCTAGCCCAAGCAATAGTCGACCTCCTCCTAGTGAGCCTAAAGTTCTGCATAACCCAGCTACTCCCCAACTATTTTGCTATCCTTTATAGCTTTGTTGTGTTGATGTATTTGTTCGACCAGCTAGCATCCTTCACCAACTTTTCCAACCTGTTTCATTTACCAATGTCCCAAAATTTGGGCAGCACAGAAGAGTCCAGCTTTTATTACCTAATGGCGTGTTCGCGTCAAAAGTTCCTAGTAGCCCTTTCTTCCTAGTATGGCTAAGAGTAAAAAAAAATACTTTTTTTATGTTCAAGGGCCATAGGGTTTTAACATTCCGAGGGGGTGGTGGAAGGGGGCCTATGGAAATACTGGGAAACCAGACACCTAGTTGGCCCAATACTTTTATCAGAGATCTAGTCGAATCTGGACATATGGAGGCCTCAGTTTTAACTGAAGAGAGGTGTCTGATATTGGCTGGCCTATCATCAATCGAGCTCAACCTGCTCACAGGTGATCAACTAAGTAGAGATCTTAGTCAATTATGTTAACTGTGATTTTTGTTCTCTCTATTCAATTTTAATGTCTTTTATTTTGTCTTTGTTGGCAGATCAAGAAGCGATAATGGCCAAAAGTCAAGCAAAAGCTCAAGCCAAGGCTCTGAGGAATGAGGAGCATCATCGAGTGATTGCTGCTCAATGAAAAGCCCCCGCTATAGAGCTAGCCATTTCAACCCAATTGACCTTTGCTCTTCGGCGCCTCAAATTAAATAGGCGTAATTAGCTCAACCTCAAGAGCTTGTACGAAGCAACCCCATGAATTGAGGAAAATGGCTGATGATCGAGTAGAGAGGCTCGGCACGACACCCAAAAGAACAGTAGGCAATAAGGGAAAATAAAAGGTAGTAATAGGCTATGAGCTATTTGGAAAGCGTGCGGATGGAGTGTTGTTCCAACTACCTCGATTACTATCACCTCGCTTTGGAATTGACCCCAATATGGAGGTAACCGACTTGACCTCCATCCTTTGAGGGGGAATTACGAGCACTAACATCTTTAAATGAATGATAACTAGGCTATTCTCTATAGATCAATGTGAATTGATGGGCTTGAGTCAAGTCAAGGCTCTCAAAGCTTTGGCATACCACTGTAATTTGGTGAGTATGAGATCAATGATTTCTCATCAAATTACTTTTCAATAGTTGCATTGTACCCTAACACTCTTATGTTGTAGGCAGGCTAACTAGGATACAACCTCTTTCGGTGGTCAGAACTAATCTTGGTAGATCAGGAGAAGCTACAAGGGGAAGGGGATGTGGAAACCCTTAAGGTCCAGCTCGAGTCTTCCCAGCTTCAGATCGACCAGCTGTCCAAACAGGTGGCTAAGCTCAAAGAGCAGTTGAACTCCAAAGATCAGCAGCTCATTTAGGCAGTCGAGGAGAGAAATCGAATGGACTTAATAATTAAAAAGGCTCACTTAGACCTGCAGGTGAGCTACTCCTTAGGTCAAGTAGTGAGTCATGCAGAGGCAATCGAGGAGGTGTGGGAGGCCTTCACTCTATATTTCCCTACCATACGATGGAAGGCGGTGGAGCTATTAATCTTGAGCTTGGTCTTTCGGGATATGAGCGTGATTATGTCACTTAATGAAGCTCACAAGGCATTCCATAAGGCCGTGAAGTAGCTTGAGTGCCTGGAATATGCCTTCTGGCTCGATGACAAGAGTAAAACAAGCTATGCACTCAATGATAATCTGTAATCTTACCTTAAATTTGATGAGGGAAAAGTTGATGGGGCTAGGAAGAAGGACACCACGACCAATGTGCCCACTAAGCCCATGACTGAAGCTCAATGGAAGAAAGTTGAGGTTGATGCAAGGCTGGAGGATTTGGCAAACAAATTTTCTTTTGCTGAAGACCTTGTTGTCCAACTTAGAGAAGAGCAGGTCGATGTAGCACAGTATGTGCTGCGCTCAACTAACTTTATGAGTGATGTCACTGGCTTTATTGACCACCCCAAGCCATTGTGCCACTTGCGTTCGCATTGCCAGAGCCCCACTCAGATTAGCCAAAAGGTGACCATGCTGGATCCAACCAAAATTGATCTTGGAGCTTGCTGCTTTTTTTTTCTTTTTTTTATTTTGTTTTATTTTTTTTAACAGAATTGTAATGAACTTTTCTATTAATGAAAGATCTTTTTCATATTTATTTTGTCAAATGAAATGAGTTTCATGCCTTTTATCAAATGCAACTTTACTATTGCAATGGTATGGGGAATAGTTGACAACCTGATCAGTTATCAAGACCATTATAAAGAAAATCTAAGAACGTTGTTGTCAATTTTGCTTAATATTGACAGATACATAGTTTTGCCAAAATATGTTTAGCTGTTTGTTTTTCACAACTGTGCAGTCGATTCTCATAGTTGTATGGTCGACTTATTGATTGACTACTTGGTTGATTACTTAGTTTGGGCTGAAAAGCTTTGGGTTTGTAGCATGTAGCTGTTTTGAGTTGACAGCGTGGTCAATTTTAGCCTGACAACATGAATCAACTCATTTGTCAACGACAAGGTTAACTTCAATCTTGGGAGGCAGCATGAAGCTACTTCTATGTTGACTATGGGGTCGACTTGAGACTTGAGTGACAGCATGGAGCTACTTATTTATTGACTACAAGGTTAATTTTAAACTTGGTGATAGCATGAAGCTGCTTATTTGTCGACTATGGGGTCGACTAAGACCTTAAATAGCATCATGGGGCTACTTATTCACCTACTATGGGGTCAACTAGGATCTTAAGTAGCAGTGTGGGGCTACTTATTTGTTGACTACGACGTCGACTAGGATCTTGAGTGTATGCTAAATATGGTTATGGCAATGGCTACAAATGGTAGCGATATTGCTAGAACTTTATCCATATCAAAAAATATGAGAACGATTACGATATAATTTCAAATGTAGAATTTTGTCAAGTTGATGGCGTTCCACGAGTGAGGGAGTTCATCCCCATCCATATTAGTAAGTTTGTAGGCATTATGCTTTAACACTTTTTCAATGGTATAAGGTCCTTCCCATTTTGAGTCGAGCTTGCCAATGTTTTTAGAGACTTCTATCTTTTAGGAACAAGGTTTTTGACCTTAAAACAACACGACTTGACCTCTTTATTATAGTTCTCAGACATCCTCAACCTATAGCACTGCATAATATTGTAAGCTTCCTGCTTGTGCTCATCGATAATCTCAAGGTCAAGCTTTCTTTCTGATGTATTTCTGAGTAGGTAGAAGTGAATAACTCAAGCCGTGTGTTGAATGAGCTTAGAGGGGATGATTGTCTTAGACTTGTAGATCAAATTGTAAATGTTATGACCTGTGGCTATTTGAGGAGTTATCCTGTATGCCTATAGCACTCCTGAGAGGTTGTTTACCTAACTCAAACTAGTGTCACAAATCCTAGCCTTAAAATGGTCGAGAATTATTCTATTTGTTACCTCTATTTAATTGTTCGATTGGGGATTGCCTACTGAAGTAAAGTGCTAGGTGATCCCCAAGGCTTCGCACCAATTTTTAGTACTCCTGCTCTAGAACTGCATCTCATTATTTGAAATAAGGACCTTAAGTAGGCTAAAATGGCAGATGATGTTCTTCCAGATGAAACTCTCAATAGCATCGTCTGTTATCTTTGAAATAGCCTCAACCTTGACCTATTTAGTAAAATATTCAACCGCCATCATTATGAATTTTCACTGACCAGTCGATTTCAACAGTAAGCCCAAAATATTGAACCCCCACTGGTCGAACAGCCAAAAAATTTAGACATTGACCATAGGCGTGACGGGTTTGTGCAGCAGGTTTGAATGGAGTTGGCATGATGTACATTTTTTAGCCAAATCCACTAAGTCCTTCAATAATATTGGCCAAAAGTATCCATACCTGATTATTTTGTAGACAAGGGATCTTTCCTCGAGTGGTTGCCACACATGCCTATATGGATATCCTGTAATATTTTGAGGGCTTAGTCAGGATCCAAGCACCTCAAGAGGGGTCCATAGATCGACCTTTTATACAATTGACCATGCTCGTCAAGTGAAAACTTGACAGCTTGTCCTCAAAGACATTGAGCCTCATTTCTGTCTTCGAGGACTGTGCCATAACTCAAGTAAAGTTTGATTGGGTCCTAACAAGAAGGAACTGTCTCCTTAATGATCTTGGTACTAGATTCTCCTCAAATGGTCTAATTGATGGCCTATCGGTGACCAAAAATATTATTTTCTTATCTCTCTTAAGTAAAGTTTGACAGGGCATCCACCCACTTTTTCTCAGATTGAGGTGCCAAGCTAAGGGTAAACTTTTTGAATAACTGGTGCAACTTTCTAACCTCTGTGAAGTACTGGCTCATTTTCGAGTCCTTAGCTTCAAAATTTTCATCAACCTATTCAGCCACCAACTGTGAGTCCATAATCAAAACCAGGTGTTTGACACCCCGATCGAGCACCATTCTTATTTCTATGAGAAGGGCCTCATATTCTACCTCATTATTTGTGACTGCATAGTCTAGTTTTATTGTAAAATTATTTTTCTCTACTACAGGGGAACGAAGAGCCACTTCTACTCCTCCTCCAAATGTGGTCGACGATCCATCGATGTGCAAAGTATAAACAAGATAAGCTTCACAATTCTTCTCTAGCAGGTCAACTCACTTAATGATGAAGTCAGCCAGAACTTGTGCTTCGATGGCTGTTCTTGGTTAGAAAGAAATGTCGAATTCTCCCAACTCGATAGCCCATTTGATCAGCCTTCTAAATGTGTCCGGCTTCAACAAAACTTATTTCAATGACCAGTTGGTCAGCACTATAATAGCATGGGACTGAAAGAATGGACGCAGCTTTTGAACCATGGTGACCAGTGCCAAGGTAAATTTCTCAATCTCCAAGTAATTATGCTCTGGTTCTTGGAGTAACTTACTGTAATAATAGATTGGTCGATGGCTTCCATCTTTGGTCAAGACCAAGATTAAGCTGATCAATGCTTCAAAGACCACTAAGTATATCTAAAGTACCTCTCCTAGTCAGGTTTGGTGAGCATAGGGAACGAAGACAAGTACTGCTTCAACTCGACCAGTGCCTGATAACATTGTTCACTCTACTAAAAGCCCGAATTCTTGGTAATTTTGAGAATTTTGAAAAAAGGTAAACTTTTATCTGCCAATATTGTAATGAATCCATCTAAGACAATAATCCTTCCGTCTAGACTTTAGACTTCTCTAATTGTTCATGGAGGAGCGATGTCGAGGATGGCCTAAATTTTCTGTAGATTGGCCTCAACACCCCGTTAACTGACCATATAGCCCAAAAATTTACCCCCAAGGACTTTGAAGGTACACTTATTTGGATTTAGCTTCAGACCAAATTCTCTTAAAATTATAAAAGTATGATTGAGGTCGACCAATTGGTCTTCGGCCTTTTTTGTCTTTACAATCATGTCATCGACATATACCTCCATTGACTTGCCAATTTTATTTTTAAATATAAAGTTGACCAACCTTTGGTAAATTACTCCAGCATTTTTTAGTCCAAAAGACATAACTAAAAAGCAATAAATCCCATTGGGAACAACAAAAGAGGTTTTATCCTTGTCCTTGAGAGCCATGAAAATTTGATGGTAGCCTTGAAATGTATCCATCATGCTCAACAACCTTCAACCAATAGTTGAGTCAACTAATAAATCTATTTGAGGCAGGGGGTAAGGATCTTTAGAGCACGCTTTATTCAAGTTTATAAAATCGTTACACATTTGCCATTGTCCCTCATTTTTTGGGATGAGTATAACATTACAAAGCCAAGAAGGATATTAAATTTCTACAATATAACCTACATCTAGGAGTTTTCTGACCTTCTTCTAGATGATCTAAGTCCTCTCGGTGTTGAATGTCCTCATTTTCTATCTGATCGGCTTATATGAGGGATCGACAGTAAGGCGATACACAATCACGTTGTGGTTGATTTCCTAGAGGTTTGATAGCTTTCCAAGCAAAGACGTTAATATTTCTTCTCAGAAAATTAACCATAAGGTATTCTAAGTAGGGGCCATGTCTGTCCCGATGTGAGTTGTCTTGTCGGGGTTTTCTTACTCTAGTTTGATAGTTTAAATTCCCTAATGGGCTCCACCTAAGTATCCTCCATCTTTTGCTTCTTACTGGCTTGAGTTTCCTCAAGTTCTACTATAGAGGCATCCCCCGAGGTCTTCAATTATGGTTAAGTTTTCTGCTTGCTTGACTCAATCAAGATGTTGTAACACCTTCACGCCTCTTTAATGTTGCACAATAGTTCTCTTGTGCCCACTGGGGTCAAAATTTTGATCTTTATGTGATAGGTAGACACAATAGCACAAAAATCATTCAAGACTAGTCGACTAATGGTAACATTATAAGCAAATGGGGCATCAACCACCACATAGTTAACCATCAATGTCCTTCTTTGGTGCGCCTCCCCAAATGACATTGATAAATTGATGGATCCTTTTGGAATGATTTCTGACCACCCAAATTCAACCAGAGGGGTTCGCATAGGTTCAAACTTCAACTAACCCATGTTTATTCTTTTCAGAGTAGAGTGAAAAATAATATTGGTCAAGCTGCTATTATCGACCAGGACCTTCTGTACTTTGAAGTTGACAATCTCAATAGAGACTACGATAGGACAATCAGCTTTGTGGTTGATATTCTTTCCCTTGAGGTGGGTCAAGTCGCTATCAATGAATGAAATGGGCTCTGTGCTTATCGATAGGTGGAATATTATTTTAACAGGTGAAGCTTTGGTCGACTCCAGCCTTCTCTAAGTTTGCTTTCTGGTTAATTTTGAGTTTTCCCCAATGGGACCTCCCACAATCATATCAATCACTCCTTGAATGGGCAGACGATCTTTATGGGCAGGTTTTTTCCCTTGTCCTCTCTCTTAAAGCTAACTGACCTTTTTCTGTGGGGAGTTCAATCGGCTTTTTCCCTTTCAACCTGGGTATCCACGGCTACATACTTCTTGAGATGGTCTTATTTGATGAGCCTCTCAATCTCATCCTGAAGGTTGAAGTATTCGTCGGTGTCATGCCCTTTTGTTTGTGAATATAGCAATATTTCTTCAATTTTTTCATCGCTTTCATCTCCATCAACTTTCTCAATTTTTTGAGGAGATTTTCATGTTAGATGGCATACAGGACTTCTCTCCTTGGAATGTTCAATAGTGTGTAGTCATGGAAATATTTTATTAGGGGTTGATCTCTTTCTCTATATTTTTGATCGTCTCTTTCCTTCTTCTTTTTATCAACCTCTGAGAATTTGAACTTAAGCTTGTTCATCTCTTCCTGGATCATGTACCTCTCCACCAGGTCAAGTAGTTCCTCCATCAACCTAAGATATTCATGCACCAATGCATTGGTGCACTCCTTATGTCTGAGCCCCAAGAACAGCACATCAATTAGGAACTCGATCCTGGAGTTATCCATTTTAAGGACCTTTGTGTTGAGTCTCGTGAAAAAGTTATGAAGAGACTCTTCCTCATTCTACTTGTCGATATGGAGGTGGGTGTGGGGGAGTTTTACCTTTCTCCAGCTGGCAAACTGATTTTAAAACTTTTCGCAAAGCTGATCATAGGAGTATATTGACAAGGGATCCATCTTTACAAACTAATCAAGCGTAATGCCCTAAAAAGTGGTCACCAGCATCTTGTCATGGATATACTCATTGTGACCGTGCAGTTGCATCATGTGCTCAAATTGCATTAAATACTCATTAAGGTCTATTGAACCATCGTATCTGAGTAGTCCCATCAGGACTTTTGCATTGATAACAACATGCTCGTCGACAGTCTCCTAGATGAAGAAAGAGCCTCTCTCTCAATGAGACCTCTGAGGGCCCTTAGGATTGGGCACTCTCTCAATATTTCTCCTTGAGATCTCATCGAGGCATCTGTTTAATTATTAAACTTGGTAGGAAACCTCTTCCCTCTCCTCTTGATCAACTTGGGTGATGTTTCAATCAAAACATGGCCAACTGTGCCACAAGGTCTGTGGATTCTTCCATCTCCTCGTGCTGGTCACATCTAGAATGTTTGACCTTATCATGCTATCAAGTTTGATTAGGTCGAATGTGATGATCAATGAAGTCAGTAATTTTCTTCCTTAGCTTCGATTCCCCCATCTCTCCCTAAGGGCATCTAAGACTGGCTTCATGTCTAGTTGGTGGCCGCCTGGACTCTTAGCAACCACGACTGTCCCTGGGGGACTTTTCTCTGGTGAAGGTGATTGCAGGATAGCACTACCAGTCGGGGCTAACATAATGGTGTGCCTGTTTAATGCAACAAAATGATGGGTAGAAATTTGAGTAGAGATAAGGACTAAATCTGAGTTTTAATGCCATAAGCTATAAATTGTTAGTAGGTGATGAGGTTGAAAGTTATTTATAGTGAAATGGGTGGTGTTTGGGCTAATTCAACTAGGGAGGCCGAATGATCCAATAGTAGTATTTGTCAAGGTTTAAGATATACAATGATAGCAAACATTAAACTAATCAAGGTGCTATCAATGAAGGCATTCCAACGCTCAGGTTAGTTCTGGTTGAAAGAAGGTAATCAAACGGAAGATTAAGAGCTTATAGTATATTTGGTATTACCTGAAGTGTGACTAGCAATGAGGTATTTATAACCTTCTCCTGCTGTGTAGTATGTCAAGGGTGCCCCTATCAGATGTAGAGGGCTCTTGTCCTTGTTTGGGAATTATTGGTCATTTTTTATCCTAGTACTATTCTAGGTGGCATTATCTCTTACTTTCCAAGATAAATAGTACTTTGGGTAGGCACCTCCCTGCCAAGGTTGGTGGTAGAGACTGTACCAACTGGCACATGCCATTAATGCAAAGGCATACTGTTTGTTAGAACATTAAATGCAACTAGGATATGAGTCAGCATTAGAGTGAGCCATTAGTCAATAATGGTCAAATAGATAGGGCAATCAACTAGAGAGATGGTTGAATAAGCTGAGTGGCTTGAAGCCTCCAATTGAATGCAGTCGAGAATAGTCTATTTGACCAGACGGTTATGGTCGAGTGGTCCAACCTAGTTGGGTCCAAAAGTGATGTTAGGCTACGCATGTTAAATGGGCCTGGACCTGTTGGGCTACCCCATATCAGTAGGGTTCTAGTTTATGACATAATTATCTTTATTTTTCTCTATTTTATATATGTAGGTATACTTTCACTACCCTGTCAATTTTATTCCGAGTGGGTGGTCAGCTAGTTAACCTTTTATATATAAATTATGACTTTTAATTGTGTTGATACTAAACTTATGTTGAAGACTTCTATTTATGGCATCCGTGTATTAATTTTTGTAATGGTCCCAAATTGTTTAAATTTTGATGTTTGACTTATTTTGTTCATACTTTCTTTATTCGAATAATGGTGGGTCGAGTTGGCTGAAGCTTGGTTTGCAACTATGTTCACAGGGTTGAAATCCTAAGAAACAATGGCATCTAGGGGTAGTAGTAATGCTCTTGCACCTGCAAGGATAAGCTTGACAGGGAGAACCCTAGGGTGTCGGGCTCAAGCACCTCGTGCTCCTGGTTATGGGGCACTTGTTTACCCACGTTACCTACCCGATGAGAAAGTATCTTAATCACCCCTGATGAACCAACTAGATGAGAACCCTCCAGTAGAGCTGATGTATCATGAAAAGCAAAAATGAGGATAGCTAACTCAGCAACCAACTTATAGAGTTGGAACCGCAAAAATAGTTTTAGATGACTGAGCATTTGAAAGGTTTTTGCAATTTTAGCCCCCAAAGTTCTATAGAGAACCAGATGACTGCAAAGTAAAGGAATGATTGGAGGACTTGGATAATATATTCAGAACCTTAAGGTATCTCGATGAATAAAGAGTACAATTTGCCGTATTTCTTTTGATGGGACCTATAAGAAGTTGGTGGCAAATGGTGGAGCATAGATGGACAGAGGTAGGAACTCCACAAACTTGGGAGAACTTTGCCTAAGAATTCAAAGACAAGTATATGCCTCTAGTGACCAAGCAAGCCAAAGAGAGGGAATTTATAAACATGATTCGAAGGAATTAATCAATCAGCCAGTACGAAGCCATATTTAGCAGACTAGTGTAATATGCCCCATACATCTAAGGAGATGAGAGCCTATAGACTAGGTGATTTATACAAGGTCTACAATCGGAGTTCAGAAGAGAGTTGGCCATTTGGGACTTACGGCATTTTAATTTGACTATGAGCAAGGCCTTACAACTGGAGGTGAAGTTACAAAAAATTCATAAGATTGAGGATAGAAATTAAAATGGGAGACCGCATCCAGAAAGACACAGTAGTACAAACAAGAAACAACCTAAACTTCGAGCTTGAGGTGTTCCCCAATAGAACTTTCAAGCTAGTAAGTTGACAAAAGTAGACCAAAGCAAGGCACCAATGAAATGTGGATATTGTGGGGCCCTTGGTCATGATGAGGCAAAGTGCTGGAAGAAGCAAGGCAAGTGTTTGCGATGTGGGAGCGATCAACATTTTATGAAAAATTGCCCTAAGTTAAGAGGTCCACCTCCAATAGGGAAAGTGAAACAAGCAATGGGAACTGGTAGAAAGCAAAAGATCTAGGCTCGAGCCTGCACTCTCATAGATGAAGATGTCCTTAACCTGAATGATGTGGTGAAAGGTACAACTTCTACCTTTAATATTCCTAGTAAAATGTTGTATGACCCTGGTGCCTCGCATTCATTTATATATGATACATTAGCTCTTAAACTAAATATGTCACCCAAAATCATAATTTATCAAATTGAGGTTAGAACGCCTTTGGGTGAAAGGTTAGTGATGGATATTATATATCGAGATTGCTTAGTTATGATTAGAGATCGAGATTATTCCACCAATCTCATACAAATGCCCATACAGGGCTATGATGTGATACTTGGAATGGATTGGTTACATCATCACCAAGCCTAGATAAATTATTTTATCAAGTGCATCACCCTCAGTGGGAAAATGTTAATATCAATATGCCTCACAGCTAAAACGCATCCCCAATACTGATCATCTTGATAATGGAGGCTAGACAAATTCTACGAGACATAGGGTAAAGGTTTTTGGCATACCTCATCAATAAGCCACGAGACACCATGAAGTTGGAGAGCATGGAAATAGTAACCGAGTACCCCAAAAGTATTTCTTGAAGAATTGAATTTATTTCCCTCAGATAGAGAAATTGAATTTGTCATTCACACATTACCAGGGGCTACACCATTTTCAAAGACCTTTTATTGAATTGCCCCAACCGAACTTAAAGAATTGAAGAGTCAACTTCAAAAATTATTGGCAAAAGGATTATTAGATCAGGCACATATTTGTGGAGAGCCCCACCACTATTTATCAAAAAGAAAGCGGGACCCTAAGAATGTGCATTGATTATCAAGAATTAAATAAGGTTACTATTAAGAATAAGTACCCTTTATCTCAAGTAGAAGAATTATTCGATCTAGTACAAAGAGCGAGTATCTTTTCAAAATTAGATCTAAGACAAGGGCACTACTAATTGAAGATCAAGGAAGAAAACATTCCTCAAACTGCTTTTAATTCCCGGTATGGTCCTTTTTAATTTGTGATGATACCTTTTGGGTTGACTAATGCACCAACAGCTTTCATGGACTTAATGCACCAGGTTTTCAGAGCTTATTTGGATTAGTTTTTTGTTAACTTTATTAATAACATTTTGGTGTTCTCTAGGACCAAAGTAGAACATGCGAAGCGCTTGCACATTGTCCTCAAGACTTTGAAGGAACATTAGCTATATGCTAAGTTTAGCAAGTGCGAATATTGGATGGAGAAGATAATCTTTTTGGGGCATGTGATCACTTAGAATGGGATCAAAGTTGACCCCAAGGTGAAAGCAATAGTAAACTGAAAGTGCCCTGGGAATGTTACAGAGGTCAAAAATTTCTTGGGATTAGCTAGCTATTATCGAAGATTCATTCAAGATTTCTCCAAGATAGCTAGCTCATTAACCAAGCTGATGCAAAAAGAGTTTTCAGGAATTGAAATAACAGCTAACTACAACTCTGATCCTAGCCCTTTTGGATGGCTTAGAGAGCTTTATGGTGTATACAGATGGTTCAAATAAGGGGTTGGGGTGTGTGTTGATGCAGAAAGGGTATGTTATCATCCATGCCTCTAGAAAATTAAAACCCCATGAAGAACATTACCCAACACATGACTTTGAGCTAGCTGCGGTCATATTTGCACTATCAAAATAGAGGCATTACATCTATGGTGCTACCTTCGAGATGTATATTGACCACAAGAGCCTTAAGTATATGCAGTCGCAAAAAGACCTAAACATGAGACAATCATGATAGATGGAGTTTCTGGGAGACTATGATTTCTCTATCACCTACCACCCCAAAAAAGCTAATGTGGTGGCCAATTCATTAAGCTAAAAAGTTAGGATAGCTCACTCACAGGCAGCAAAAACATCTGTAGGTAGAAAATTAAGTTCTATGCTAAAATATAAGCAGCATGCTTGGATTACGAGGATAAAGATACAGCTAGAACTATATGGTAAGATTCAACAGGCTCAAGCCAGAGATGAATGGGTACAAAAAATAAAAATATCAAAAGTGCTAAAAAGTCCGAGTTTAACATTGATGATTAAAGTACCCTCTTATTTCGAAAAAGGATTTATGTGCTAAAAGAAATCAAAGAGAAACTATTGAAAGAGGCACATAAAATGAGGTATATAGTACATCTTGGAGGAGCTAAAATGTATTGAGACTTAAAGAAAAAATTCTGGTGGGAAGGTATGAAAAGAAACATAGCGAAATTTGTATAGAAGTGTGCGACTTGTCAATTAGTGAAGGCAGAACACGAATGACTTTCAGGGTTGCTACAACCATTCCTAATTCCTAACGAGAAATGGAAATAGGTCATTATGGACTTTGTAATTGGGCTGCCAACTGCTCAAGGGAGATATGACAGTGCCTAGGTCATAGTAGACTACTTGACTAAATCAGCGCACTTTTTGCTAATGGGAACACATTACCAGGTCAAAAAACTAGCAGAGTTGTATATTAAGGAAATTATTTGACTACACAGAGTCCTAGCCAGCATTATATCGGATTAAGATCTAAAGGTTATGTCAAGGCTTTGGAAAAGTCTATAAAAACATATGGGAACAAAGCTTAAATTCAATTCAGCTACATATCCTCAAATAGAGGGATAATCAGAATAAGCTATTCGAATTCTGGATGACATGTTGAAGGTATGTGTACTAGACTTTGGAGGAAATTAAATGCGACATCTATCACTAATCAAATTTTCATATAATATCAGTTATTAGTTAACTATTTAGATGGCATCGTATGAAGCTCTGTACGATAGAAAGTGTCGATCTCTAATATATGGGGACTTGGGGAACACAGGAGTAGTATTGATCAGTCTCCAAAGACCATAAGACCTGAGCTGATACAGGAGATAATTGAGAAGGTACAAGTGATCAAATAGAAAATAAGAGCGGCTCAGGATAGACAAAAGAGTTATGCAGACACTAAGAGGAAAGACATAGAATTTGAAGTCAGAAATCAAGTATTCCTCAGAGTTTTCCCCAGAAAAGGAGTGACAAGAATTAGTAAAGGTGAAAAACTTAGCCCGAGATATGTTAGGCCCTGCGAGATCAGTGAAAAAATGGGACCAATTGTGTACTGTCTCAGGTTACCCTAGGATCTTAAAGGAATAAATGATATCTTCTATGTGTCAACTCCAGAAATACTGTCCCGATCCTTCTCACATTATATCGCCTGACAACATGCAATTAAAGAGTGACCTAACCTATGAAGAGCAACTCGTATGTAACTTGGATCGAAAGTTTGAGAACTTCAAAGTTGGAAGATTCCCCAAGTGAAAGTATTGTGGCGCAATCATAACATCGAGGAAGCGACATAGGGGAGAGAAGGTCTCATGCGCCAACAATATCTTAAACTCTTCCTAGCTTCAGGTGAGAATCTGGAGACCAGATTCTTTTAAAGGGAGAGTTTGTAACACCCCTAGAATTTTTGTAATAATATTTATAATACATGACCTTGTTATTATTTGAAAATTTTATGAATTTTATATTATTACTTATTTTACAAAGTTTTATGATTAAAATTATAGTTTCTATCGACTTGATTGTGCAAATTTTTGAATAGTTTGGGGTTTGAATAAGAAATCCTAAATCAACTAAGGTTTAATCACAATTTTTTCTAATCTTGGGCATGATTGCATAACTTAAAAACTTGAGGGGCTAAACCGTAAAAGAAAAAAAATGGGATTGGATATAACGAGTAGCACAGTTTCTTCATTCTCCATTTTTTTTCCTTTTTCTTCCTCACTTTTCCTTTCTCCTTATTCTCTCTGCCGAAGACCAAAACCCCCAGTAAACTCTCTAGCAACTTCTTTCCTCGACCAAGCTACCACCAAACTATACCTCACACTACCCCCTTCACTCCCAGCCACACACACACACAAGCATGACGATGAGCAACCACCAACGACGAGTTAAAAGAAACCCACCTCATGAGTCTCTCAGTTGCTGATGATCGGGAGGCCAAAACCAAGTTCTTAACGAATGATTGGGAAGCCCTTAGCTCAATGATCGCAGCGATGGTCTTGCATGGCGATTCTGATGACAACGATACAATGATCAGAGAGTGGTGGTGAGAAAAGAACTCACGGCTATTTTTTCCTATTTCGATAACTATGAACCTCAAAACTCAAAATTGAAGGCGGCGTTGGAAAACTCTCATTGAGAGAAATATTTTTGCAGTAGTATTGCATTTTTCGATGGTGACAGCGAAGACACAATGTCTTCTCCTCAATGTGACAATTACTACGATGTTATCGATTTGTGATTTCGAACCTTTGGTGGTAAAATTGGGCTTTTATTCAGTTGTAGCATGTTATATATATGCATACATGTTGTATATATTGTACCTTATTTATATATCCTTGTACCTTGCCTAGAATCAAATTTTAAGATAAAATATGTACATGCATGTGTTGATAGACCCCATGCAAGGAATAAAGAGTTAGAGATGTGAATTTTGGACTCGAATTCACAAATAATGCCAAGTTGGACTTTAATTACGATATTGAAGGCTATATTATAAGTTGAATAGTGCTGAAATGGAAATTTGATTAGAGATTAATATATGTGCATTTCCTGGGATTATGATGCTCTTGACTTGTATATAAGATGATAGAATTGTTAAGCTTTAAATAATCATAGTAATAGGTTATTGGAGATCTTGAATTATATAAGCATGATAATGATGTACTAGAAAGTCAAACATGGGTTTTGACTATAATTATGCTATCTTAGCTAGGTGGCAAAGAGGTGAAAACTGAGGATCAGTGACTACGACCTTCAACTGCATTTTGCTATGCTAATTAAGGTGAGGTTTCTCTTACTTTGGGTTATTGCTGATATAAGCTTGCTCGTACTTGTTGGAAATCCCTGTGAGGGTCTATTATTTGGCCTTGTTATATCTATTATTCTTGTGGTAAAACCCATGTGAGAGTTAACGTGCTTGACTATACCTGCTCGTAAATTGATTGATTGTTCTGGCTCATTTACTTGAGATCCGTACTTGATCGTGCACTTGATTGTATTCAATTTGCTTGATTGTATACACTTGAGTGGGTTAGTACTTGTATTGCTCTATTAAATTGTTCTTGATTGTTCTAGCACCCAGAACTCCTTCCAATCATGTTTAGTACTTGTCTTGATCGCTATCTATCTTAGACTTGTTATTAGATGCTTTGCCGACATACTTGTGTACTTGTACCTATTATCTGACCAATTAGCTTATCTGTACTTGCTAGTTATTTATATTGCCTTGTTGGCAACCCCAATTGTTTGTTTTGTAACTGTTGCACTTGTTTAGAGAATAGTACTTAGGTCGAGTGCCAACGTGGAATGGTGGGATACATAGGACACGCCTTGCAGTCCGTCTAGGTGTCCATGATACGCTAAGCGGTCCGCTTAGGTATCCACAATATGCTATACAGTCCGTATGGACACATTAATTGTATGCTGAGTTGTCACGCTTGTAAGTACTTGTTTGAATGGTATAAGGTGAATATATGCATGTTTTGCTTGTTTTGTTGGAATGCATATATTATCAGGGATTGTTCGTTGTACTCGTTCTTGCTTGCTTGCTTGCTTGTAACTACTGTTAGAGCAATAAGGCAAGAGAGTTTCCTGTTGCTATTGTCGTACTTGTTTGAATTGTAACTGCACTTGTACCAATTGTTGATTTGAAATCTATTAAGATGCTTCTTTTTCCTTAACAAAATCCCGTTACTGCTTAACACCCTCACTAAGTCCTTTAGACTTACCCCCATTTCCCTTAATATTGCAGACAGGCTTGATTAGGATTGAGAATTCAGATAAGGTATCAAGAAAGCTCCTTTTGAAATAGTTTCTATGGCAATGTAATTATGGATCTAGAATGTATTTATGGGATTCAGAGATGTTATATGTCAGGATTCCTATGAGTACCTTAGGGATTGTATATATGTTGTTGATCTTTAAGAATAGACCTTGGATATGAATGCTGTTGTTGGTAGCATCAATTAATATATGACTTCTGCTGCTTGTTTTGTTATGATGTTTGAAGGAAAATTTTTCAGCCTAGTATTCGTGTTACTAGTTTTCATGTAAAATTGAATCATTTTAATATCTCAACTTGGGGTTACCCTGAGTGGGGTGTCTCATATAATATTTTATAACTTATAATATATAACATGTTAAATAATATTTAATATTTATAAAAGAATATGTAAAACATTTTTATTTATAAATTCATGTATAAATATATACATATATATTTTATTTACACATATAATATATGTATACATATATATAAATTTATGCCAAGTGGTTTATGACCCAGTGACATAAGTCTCCCACATAATGTAAGAAGTCGGAAGTTCAAATCCATATGAACTCCTGATGTGCGTGCGTATGTATAAGTAAAAAAAAATACATACATATAAAGTTATGTATATATTTTTTATTTGATCCAAATTGAATAATATTCAATATTTATAAGGATATATAATATATTTCTTATCTATAAATTCATGTATAAATATATACATATATATATATATATTTTTATTTATACCTATAATATGTGAATACATATATATAAATTTTCTTTAGTTCATTACAAATGAAATAATATTTAATATTTATAAAAATATACAACAATTTTTTTATTTATAGTTATATGTAAAATATATGCACATTTACAAATTTGTATATAAATATATACATATATATTTTTTATTTATACTTATATACATATAATATACATATACATATATAAATTGATCTAAAACATATATATACATATATATAAAAGTTATCGATAACATATATATAATATATGTTACCCAAATAGGAACTCCTCCACCCCTAACCCTCACAAGCTGCCATGGCAGCCGTACAAGCTAGCCAGATTCGACCACTGGCCGCCGTGGCCATATTGGCCATGGCCGCTTTGCAGGCCAGCTTTTCTATTTTTTTTGTTTTAGCTTCTTTTGTTTCTGCCAACAACTGTTTGACTGCCAGGGACTGGCTGCCCGTGGCTACCATGGCAGTTAGTGATGTTGGGGTGGGGGGAAAAGGGAGAGATAAATATAAAATAATATATATTTTAAATTATATATTATATATAATAATATATTATCCATATTTTTTAATATTTTTTCAAAAAAATATAATGGGATTTAATATGGATCGTTGATCTTTTAAGGATGAAATCCAGCAGCTTATAAGTTAGGGTATAATCGTCTTTTTATATGTTTAAAATCACACCCAATCACACACATTCAATCGTGAGTTACACCAACACTTTTAGGGATGTTTTTTGCATAATTTTTAAAATTACAAGGAACTTTTTTGTATATTTCTTTTTAAGGTGGGATATTATGCCCATTTCGTAAATCACAAGGGGATCCATAGCAATTTTCCCAATACTATAGATTGCTGAGGCCAAACATAACGTGCTATTTCTTTCATATATTTGTTACCATTTTTTTTTAGGCTCTCAAACTAGCAGGTCTGTTTTGTTTCTTTTTTATTTTTTCCAAATCCATCATATAACTTAAAGTAAAAATGTGAATTCATTATATTTTCTAAACCATCATGTAACTTACAAGTCATTGCCTCTCAACCACCATTTTTCAGTTCTTCACCTTGTAAGAGTAGTGTGAGTCAGTTAGCTCGCCGCGCCGTTAAATTTGTGTAATCTTATAGACAAATAGTTTTGTTTTTATTTGATATCAATAAAAGGTAATTCTTTATCTTTATTTGTAGTTGAGAACATCGAGATTAAACATTAATATATTTATGCACACTTCACAATTACTTTACAATTAATAACCATTGTGGGACGATGGAAGACAATTAATGTTGGACGCTGGTAGTTATATACGGGTGTTTGTTTAAGATAATCAAGTTTGCTAAATGACCTGCTTTAATTGACCCAAGTATATGTGGATGAGAATTAGAAAGCAAAAAAAAGTATGTATTATTCAATGCTAAATCAAATAATTGGGGATGATTATACAGTTATTGAGTTATTGGGTTTCAACTAATTAATTGTCTGTGCTCTAAACTTGATTGTGGGATAAATGATACAAAGACATGTACACTAGTCACTATTCGTAATCAGAAGAGTTTACTTCATCGCCTGTATCTGGGTCTTTATGACGTACTACTAGAGGTGAATCATACCTGTAGGTTTCTAAAATTAACGAGTTGGATTTTAGAAGATTAATTTATCAAAATAATTTTAATTATTAACCAATTTACAAGAATTGTGAGCCAACTAATATTTTATTAGTTATTAGAGAAGTCCATTTCTAATTAAATATTGCAATTCAATTGTTGGATACAAATTAATTAATTTAATTCGCAGTTCAGTTTATTCATTTGATATGTTAATTTAATTAGTTAATTGTATCTAAATGATCAAAGAATGCTCAACGTATTGGAAGCAATTTAGTAATTGATTCGATCAATTAATTAGTTAGGGCTTTAATATATGTATGAATGTATGTATGTATGTATGTACATATATATAATAGACCTAAATTTTTAATACTTGTATGCAAATGTTTATGGACTTGATGACATCGATTAAGACTCTATTAAATTAATTAATCTTCCATGGAGGAAAGATAAGATGGATGGATGAATGTGTACGTAACATTATCTATATAAATCCTATAGTTGATAGAAAAATACTCTATACGGATGAGCGTATGACGCTAATAAGTCCTACATTTTTGTATAATAATAATTAAAAAAATAATAATCCTATTCTACTTTGAAGATGAATGAGTGTATATAACATATCATGCGCACTCTATAGATAGGAAAAATCTGGAATCTTCCGGCCAAAAACGCGCTGGCAAAACTATGCGTTAGGAGCCATTAGAAGCCCATTTGACCAGGCAACCTATATTCTACCTTTTGTTATTTTGGGAACTCATTTTCTTTCTTCTGGAGTGCAAAATAAAATTTCATGTACTTATCAGTATTCTTTTCCAAAATAAAACTTAAAAAACTCTTTAGTTCGAACATTATCGAATCAGTGTCCATTAGCATAAATTTGATTGCTTTTGACTTTAAGGTATTGGGCAATTTTAGAGGGAAAATACTGTCAGCTTTCAGGCGAATCATGAGGGATCCTACTGGTTTTTATTGCTAATAAAAAATGCCTACTGAGATGCTATTATAAGGATTCATGAATGTAAAAGAATTATGAATCGATCAACTGTTTTATCAATTTAAAGAATTGAAATATAAAAATTCCAAATTTATCAAACACATGAATCTTTATCTAATTAATTTTGTTGCCGTAGAAATAGATACTCTTGACATAATTGTAGTTCTTAATATCAGTAAAGCCAGCTGCAAATTTATTATATTAAGTCCACGGCCCCTTGATAGCTCAAGCATAGCGCAACTCTATAGGCGACTTCCCTATTCCCTTTGAGCTATCTGCTGATTAGTGAATCTTTGGATATGTTTGCATTTCCATTTTTCGTTTTAAGCATTTTCAAATTTTAAAAAAATAATTAGAGAAATTAAATTAAAAATTAATTCGTATTTTGAATAAGTTGTTTAGAAAGTAATGATTATATAGGTTTAGTGGGTTATAGATAGAAAGAAATGGTGATAATGAAAATAGAGAGTAAAGATGCATAGGTTATTAGAAGGGAAAATATATATATATATATATATTATTAAAAAATGTGATTTAAGAACAAAAATGAAAATATGTATAAGCTGATTTATTTTAATTTTCAAATAGTATAAAACATAAAAATAGCCTCTAAGAATGAAACCAAAGAGGCACGTATCTAATCACCCCAAAATATTAAATATTAGTGGTGATACAAACAAAATAATACGGTATTTTTCAAAAAAATTTAAGATATGACATAATTTTAATATAATTGTCGGATATACTTATTCATTTCAATGTCGTCGTACAAGTATCAATACAATCATCCACATGTAGATAAGTAACCGACACTAACTTTATCAAGATGTAACTTTGAGTATTGGAAAAGAGAAGTTTACATCCACATTTGTATTTAGGGATGAAGCCAAGAGAGTTGCAAGGATAGTTGCTCCTTCAAATCTATATAAATATATGCTTATCGATTTTTCTAACACAACAAATTAAAATTCCTTGAGGATGGAAATCAACTTATGATGAACAAAGCCTTCCAAGAAACTTGTTAAATGCATTGAATTTTTTTAGTTAAGTAAATTTATGTTGGAGTTTTCACCAATTTATATTGTTAAATAAAGCACGAGCCACCTTTTAGTGTAATTTTAATATGTGTTTCTAAAATATTTTTATCATTATCTTCTAATTTTCTTAACTACAACTTACGTATATTGTAACTATTATTTACAATCTACTATCATTATTCTATAATCCCACTACCACCACTTTATCATAACTTTTCTTTATTTATCTAAAATTTAAATAAATATATTAAAATTATTAAAAAATTTAGTATTAGATAAAAAATAAATATTTTTATTTATTTCATATTATAAAATTTTTAGCACACATGTACTATGTATACAAATCTCTAGGCTTTGTTTGTTTAGTGCGTGGCAAAATATTTTTCAATTTTAGATTGATAAATTCCTCAATTTTAACTCATGAAATAATTTAATTTTATACTCAAAATTTCCCTTTGAAAACACCCCAAGAAACCCTAATTTAAAATTTTTTTTTATAGTTTACATTTACAAATTCATAAATTTTAATTTCTATTTAAGAATTTCAAATTTAAAAATAGATTAAAAATTAAATTTCGATTAAGAAGTAAAAATTTTATCCATTCAAAGAATGAATATGTAAAATTAAAATAGTTCACATTATTTTGTTAAAACTCATATGCCAATCATTATAAATATATTATATACACATCAATCATCCAACTATAAATATATAGTAATAAATTTTATAAAAAAACAATTTCATTTTACAAACTCAATAGAAAAAATAACTAACTTGACATTTATAGTATAATTTATCACCCACAAAGTACTTTCAAATAAATAATTTTATTCCCAAAATATTTTCTATATTCCCTCAAAATATGGCACATTCTCCAATTTCATCTCCCAAAATGCATTCTTCTATAATATTTTCCACAAAACATTCAAAACTAAACAAACAAAGCCCTAGTACTTTATATAACTAGTAGTTGATGCAGGCGATAATCTCATGCACCAAAACATTTGGGTTTCTCAAAATTTATGTATGAAATAATTCCAATTATTAAGTAAAGTTAAGATTGTGCTAGGCATTTGACATGCTAAAAAGTCAATGAAAGATGAAAGTTTCATAGCATGGATTTGTGGGTTTTTGAATTTTGTAAAAAATACAAATGTAATCTTATCAGATGTCATTTTTAAATGACTACTACTCGCTTGCACGTGGTTCACATGCACCTAATATATTTTTGAGTAATCATAGTATTTGTACATATTCTCACATTCATATTATTAAAAATTTATATGTATTTAAAATATATATTTATTATTTACATTATTATAAATATAGCAGTTACATCAAGTAAAAAATTCATATTACATTACTAGATTAAAAAAATTCAAAATTCATTAAAGTATTATGTTTGCCTTATGATAAAAGAAGTTTTTAAATAAATAATGATTATTTAGACATGTAAATTTTATTGAACAAATAGAATAAGTAAAATGATAAATTAATATATTAAAATTTAATATCATAACTTTCATTTTAGAGATGAAAAAAAATTTCTTTTTTCATAATAGTATAAATGTTTCAAAGGTGATCACGATTGTGGAGATGAGCCTCAATTTGGATCATGTCATAAAAAATGAAGGGTTTTGCTCCATAGGTGGCCCATATTTTATGGGACTATCATAGTTTCTTATAAGGCTGACAATTTTCAACACAACATGATAATCGAATATGAGTTTGACATGAAAACATTAGGTATGGATCGATCCACTTTGGGTTCGGATCTAATGAGATTGACATGAATAAAAATTTGAAGAAAATGGATTGGGTTGAGTTGAATTTTAAGTTACATGAACAATCCAAAATTTAATTTTGGGCCACATGACAATCCAAATCCATTTAAACCAACTCAACCCAATTCGAATTAAACAAATAAAATTTAAATTTTTTAGGAGTAAAAATATAAAATAACAAAATAAAACTTGAAATTTTAAACTTCAGTAATATCAAAATAACTACTTTGGTATTTTTCAGTCTTATTATTTTCACAAACATATAGGATGAATGATTATGATTTTATATTACTTCTAATGGTTATTTTTGGGTATTCAAGTGTACATAAAAGTTGTTCTATAAAGAGTTGACAGCACACTACTTTGACTACGAAATTGTCCTAGAAATTTTTGTTAGACCTTATACAATGCAAGACTTTGCATATATAAATAGACAAGAATTCTTTATGTTAAGATGTTATAAAAAATTCAAAAAACTCAATCAAGTCTTTATAATAAATTATGTGTCAAATTAAAATGCTCATTCACTTATTTGCTTGATGATATATTTTTATTGACTTTTGTGAAGCTTAACTAAATCAATACAAAGTAAAAAAAAATAATATCATTCTAAGAAGTTAAAGAGATAATTTGATTGACACGAAAGATACAAAAATTAAGAGAGTGGGTGAATAAAAATTGAAAAAGTACGCTATTTTTAAAATTAAGATATTTTGTGATTTCAATATTGTTAGAATGCCGATAGATACAATAAAATGAAAGGGAAAAAAAAAGTCCTAAAATCAATATATTATATGGTTCAGCTGAAATTTTTTCATGAAGCTACTATTATGAATTTCTGATGAGAACTCCTTACTCTTATTTCAATTTATTAATAATTAAGAATAGAAAAGATTAAAAATTAAAAACACCAAAACGTTTCTAAAAATTAAAATAAATGTTTGAAATAATTATTTTAAATCAGATTGGCTAGTTGGATTGGATGGATTTGAGTTAGTGAGTTAACCTAATAAAAATTAGGTTGACCTAAACCTAACCTAATACGAATCAGGTTGGGCTAAGATTGAAAATTTTTCAAGTTGTCATTAAGTTGGGTTGAGTTCAAATTAAGAAAATTAATATTATATTCCTATTTCAAGCTAACGCGAACTCACTCGACCCATCCAAATTGCCACCCCTACTTTCTCGTTGTCGTCTCCTTTAACTGATCTTGTGCGGGTCAAATTGTGCAATCTGGTCTTATCTATATGGGCCAAGCATTTCTTGGCTTGGTGGGCGAATCTGAAGCTTCTTGGGTTAGAAAATGAAGAGGTTTCTGTTTCTCATTGTTGGTTGGGCAACATGGGTTGTTCAATCCAGAATCTTGACCCTAAGTTAATTTGGTCCCCAATTTGATAGGCATATATCTAATAGTCTCAAATATATTTTTACAAAAATTTAAAAGTTAGATCTCTAAGAAAAAATGAAATTATCGTTTATATTCCACAAAAATTTATTCTCACTCGTTAAGATTAAAATATAGTGTGATGAGGTTGAGAGTTATTTTTAGTGAAAGGGTGGTATTTTGGCAAATTCAACCAGAGAGGTCGAATGATCCAAGTGCTATTCTTCTCGAGGTCTGAAATATGCAATAGCAACACACGTTAAACTAGCCAAGGTGCCCTTGGCAAAGGCACTCCAATGCTCAAGTTAGTTCTAGTCGAAAGATGATAATCGAATAGAATATTAAAACTTTATAGTATATTTGGCATTACCTGGAGCGTGGCAGATTATGAGGTATTTATAGCCTTCTTTTGGTGTGATTTGTCGAAGGCGCCCCTATCAGGTGTAGTGGGCTTTAATCCTCGCCAGGGGGTTCATAGTTATTCCACATCTCGGTACTATTCTATGTGGCACCATCTCCTATTTTTTAGGGTGAATAGTACTCTAAATAGATACCTTCCTGTTAAAAATGGTGGTAGGGTTGATGGCAGAGTTGGTGATAGAGACTGTACTGGCTGTCACGTGCCATTAATGCGGAGGCATGCTGCCTATCAGAATAATAAATATGGCGAGAATATGAGTCAGCGCCAGAGTGAGCCACATGTTCGATGATAGTTGAACAGACAAGTCTGGTCGATCAGAGAGATGGCCGAATAGGCTAAATGGGTTGAAGCCTCCTATTGAACGCAATCAATAACAGTATACTCGACTAAACGATTATTGTTGAATAGTTTGGCCTATCTAAGCCTAGAACTGATATTGGGCTTTGCGCGTTAAGTGGGCCTATTGGGCTATCCCATATTATAAGTCCCTCCCACTTGCGGTCTTGATCGAGCTTGTCGACGAGTAGGAGTAGGGAGTAAATAAATAACTGAATGATGGTTTATAAGCCGTTATGGTGGTTATGCTCAATCGACCAGGGTTCTATCCACTCGATCAAGGTTTTTGAACTTTCGACCAGGGTTTTCGATAGTTTCATGCATTTAATGCGCTGATTACATTTTAAAATACTGAGCGCGAGAAGGGTAGCAGAGCAATTATTACTACCACTTAGGTTCCTGCACCCAGATGTCTATAAGTATGTGGGATAGAGGTATCCATTTGTACTTTTGCTAAAATCGTATCTGGTCGAGTTCTTATTTGCGAAGTTCTTCAAACTTTTGGTTGCGTTTAGAGTTTGCAGGATACTTGCTATAAGTTGCTCTGCCCATTTAATCTTTTTCTTCCTCTTCTTTTGCGATAATATCTAGTAGTTCAGATAGTGAGCATACGACACTAGTTTCGAGAGTGTAGCATCTCAAGGGAAAACTAGGGTTGGGAGTGCATTTGAAATAACCCATGATAGTGCTTCAGATAGTTCATCGAGCGTAGCTTGAGTTCGAACAACTTGAGCAGTTAAAGCACAGAATGGGCTATTTTGGGGGACGAAGCTAGCCTGAGTGATTTTTCTACATCTCGGGGTCAATTATTTACACCAGACCACTATATAGAAATAACCTCCAAAACATCCCTCACCGACCTAGTGCGAATTAGGGAGATGTATCATGTCCCTGAGGAATACGAGTTGTTGGCATCGGGGACTCAAAGTAGAATGCATCGACCTCCTAGGAGATGTATAATAGTGTTTGAGAAAAGGTTGAGATGCAGCCTTAGGTTCCTTCTCGTCCAAGCGATAGTTGACCTCTTTGTAGGTTTAGAAGTTTGTATAACCCAATTGCTTCCCAACTGTTACACTTTTTGGCCTAACAACAAGAGCAAGATAATCCCTGCGCTGAATGATAATTTACAGCCTTATCCTGATCTCGAGGAAGGCAAAGTCGACCAGGCACAAGAGAAGGAAACTGTGACCCATGCGCCTGATGAGCTTTTAACTGAAGCTCAAAAGAAAAAGGTTGAGGTCAACACGAGGTTAGAGCAATTGGCCAATGAATTCGCATTTGCGAAAGACCTTGTTGTCTAACTTAGAGAAGAACAGGTCGATGTGACGTAGTACGTGCTGCGTTTGACCAACTTTATGAGCGATGTTGCAAGGCCTTCTCAACCACCTCGAGCCATTTTACCTCTTACTTGCATGCTGCCAGAGCCCAACTCAGACTGGCCTGAAGGTGACCAAGCGAGATCCAGCCAGACCTATATTGGTTTTTTGCCATTTTTTGTCCTTTTCTTTTTGGTGGAATTGTAACCAACCTCTCAATAAATGAAGAATATTTTTCATTTCAATCTTGTTACATTAAAAAAATCTCTTGAACCTTGTCAAATGAAACTTTATTGTCGCAGTAATGTGGGGAATATCTAAAAAAATATTTGGTTATCACCATCATTATTAAGAAAATCTAACAACGTTGTTGTCGATTTTATTTAATGTTGATTGATGTATAGTAATTTGTTTTCACAACTATATCATCAATTCTCATTGTTGTAGGTCAACTTATTAATCTATTACGTGGTTGATTGTTTGATTTAGGTGGAAAAGCCTGAGATTTGAAGCTTGTAGCTATTTGGGGCAATGTTATGATCGATTTAAATTTTGGAAACTGATCAAATGATGTGAAGTTGTTTCTTTGTTGACTACAAGGTCGACACGAGTCTTGCAGCATGATTTTGCTCATCAATCGACTACAAGGTCGACTACACACTTTAGTAGCAGCATAAAGCTTTTTACTCGTCAACTACAAAGTTGACCAGGAACTTGTGTGGCAGCATAGAGCCGCTTGAATGGCAATGAGGGGCTGCTTATTCATCGACTACGGGATCGACTAAGGTCTTGATGATTGCCAAATATGGTTATAACAATGCCTGCAAATGGTAACGGTATTATTGAAACTTTATTCAAGCTGGAGAATACAAGGATAAATACAACATAATTTTAAATGTAAAATTTTCTTAGGTTGATGGCATTCCATGGGCAAAAGAGTTCCTCTCCTTCCATATTTGCTAGTCTACAAACATTGTGTTTCAAACTTTGACAACAGTGTATGGTCCTTCCCATTTCGGCCAAGCTTGCCAACATTTTTGGAAACTTCCACCTTCTTGAGAATGAGGTCTCTGACCTTAAAATGATGCAACTTGACTCCTTTATTATAGTTCTCAGACATTCTCAGCCTATAGCGCTGCATCGTGTTATAAGCTTCTTGTTTGCGCTCGTCGACTATTTCAAGGTCAAGTTTTCTCTCTAATATGTTTCTTAGTGGATAGAAATGAATCAGTCGAGCCGTGTATTAAATTAGCTCCAATGGGAAAACTGCCTCAAACCCATAAACGAGAGTGTAAGGGCTATGACTTGTGACTGTTCAGGGAGTTGTCCTATACGCCCATAGCACCCTGAGGAGATCATCTACCCAGTTCAAGCTAATATCCTATATCCTAGCTTTCAGATGGTCGGGAATCATTCTATTAGTTACCTCCATCTTGTTGTTCGATTGAGAATTGCCCACTAAAGTGAAGGGTTGTGCGATCCCCAAGGCTTTTCACCAACCTCTAGTGCTCTTGCTTTGGAATTAAGTGCTATTATTTGAAATAAGAACCTTGGGCAGACCAAAATGGTAGATAATGTTCTTCTAGATAAAACTCTTGATGGCCGCATCTATTATCTTAAGAACAGCCTCAGCCTCGGCCCTAATCCATTTAGTAAAGTACTCAACCACGATAATTATGAATCTTCATTATCCAGTCGACCTTAGCAGTGAGCCTAAAATGTTAATGCCCCACTGGTCGAAAGGCCAAGAAATTTGAGCATTGATCATTGGTACTGCAAGGTAGTGTGGCAAATTTGAATAGACTTGGCATGATGTATATTTTCATACAAAATCCACTGAGTATTTCAATAATGTTGGCCAAAAGTACCCGTTCCTGATTATTTTGTGGGCCAAGGATCTTCCTCCAGAATAATTTCCACACATACCTGCATGAATATCTTGTAATACCTGTAGAGCTTGATTGGGATCCAGGTAGCTCAAGAGGGGTCCAAAAATTGACCTCTTATATAACTGACCATGCTCGTGAGTGCAAATTTGGCTACTTCACCTCGAAGGTGTCGAGCTCATTCCTGCCCTCGAGGATGGTGCCTTAGCTCAAATAGAGTTTGATCGGGTCCTGCCAAGAAGATGTAGTCTCTTTAATGCTTGCTATCAAATTTTCCTCGAAAGGTCTAATCGATGGCCTATTAGCAACCAAAAATATGATTTTTCTGTCCCTTGTGTCCTGGTCGATCTAACAAACTTTGACAAAGCATCCGTCCGCTCATTCTCAGATCGAGGTACCTGACTGAGAGTGAATGTTTGAATAACTGTTGCAGCCTTTTCACCTCAGCCAGGTATCAGCTCATCGTCGAGTCCTTAGCCTTGAAATTTATATCAACTTGCTCAGCTACTAGCTAGGAGTTTATAATGGCAACCAGGTGCTCAACACCTTGATCGAGCGTCATTCTCATTCCTATGAAAAGGGCCTCGTACGTTGCCTAATTGTTCATAACTGTATAGTCTAGTTTTATTGCAAAATTGTATTTCTTTGCAGTTGGGGAATGAAGAGCAATTCCTACTCCTCCTATAGATGTGGTTGATGACCCATCGATGTGCAAAGTCCAAACAAAAGGGGCTTCACAATTCTTCTCAACCAAGTCAACTCGCTCGACAATGAAGTTATCCAGAACCTGTGCTTTGATGGTTGTTCTTGGCTAGAAAGTAATGTCAAACTCTCTCAGTTTGATGGCCCATTTGGTCAGTCTTTCAGATATGTCAGGCTTTGACAACATTTGCTTCAACGGTTGGTTGTTTAGTACTATAATGGCATGAGACTAAAAGTATGTTTGCAGCTTTCGAGTCGCAGTTACCAATGCTTAGAAAAATTTCTTGATCTCTAAGTAATTATGCTTCGGTCCTTGGAGTGACTTACTGTAATAGTAGATCAGCTGATGGCTGCCATCTCTAGTCGAGACCAAGACTGAGTTGATCGATACCTTAGAGACCATTAAATATATCTGAAGCACTTCTCCCAATTCAAGTTTTGCAAGCATAAGGGCGAGGCTAAGTACTGCTTCAACTCGACCAGCGCCCGATCATACTGTTCACTCTATTGGAAACCCAACTTCTTGATGTTTCTAAGAATTTTGAAGAAAGGTAAACTCTTGTCGGCCAATCTTGCAATGAACCTTTCCAAGGCTATAATCCTCTCGACCAACCTTTAAACATCTCTAACTATTTATAGAGGGGTGACATCGAGAATGACCTAAATTTTCTGCAAGTTTACCTCAATACCCCATTGACTGACCATGTAGCCCAAAATTTTACTTCCACAAACCCCGATCATACACTTGTTTGGGTTCAACTTCAAACCAAATACCCTCAGGATTGCAAAAGTATGATTGAGGTCGAGCAAGTGGTCTTAGGCCTTTTCTATTTTAACAATCATATCATCGATGTATACCTCCATCGACTTTTCAATTTCATCTTTGAACATAAAGTTGACCAGCCTTTGGTAAGTTGCCCCAGTAATTTTTAATACAAAAGGCATGACCAAAAAGCAGTAGACCCTATTAGGAACAACAAAGAAAGTTTTATCCCTATCCTCAAAAGCCATGAAAATTTGATGATAACTTTGAAACGCATCTATCATGCTCAATAACTCACAACCAACAATTGAATCAACTAATAAATCTATTCTAAGCAGAAAGTAAGGATCTTTAGGGCATGCTTTATTTAAATCTATGAAATCGTTACACATTTGTCATCGTCTCTCATTCTTTGGGACTAGTACAATATTACAAAGCCAAGAAAGATATTGAATTTTTATAATATAACCTGTATTTAGGAGTTTTCTGACCCCCTCTTTGATGATCTACATCCTCTTAGCATTGAATGTCCTCATCTTCTATTTGATCGATTTGTACGAGGGGTTGACATTAAGGCATTGCACGATGATGTTGCGGTTGATTCCCTGGAGGTTGGATGCTCTCCGTGCAAAAATATCAATATTCTTTCTCAGGAAATCAACCATAAGACACTTCAGGTGAGGGCCCATGTCTATTCCAATGTGGGTCATCTCATTATGGTTTTCCTATTCTAACTCAATAGTCTTAAATTTCCCAATGGGCTTCACCCTGGTGTATTCCAACTTTCTCTTCTTACTGGCCTAGGTATACTTAGGTTTCGCTATAGGGGCATCCCCCAAAGTTTTTAATTATGGTCGAGTCTTCTGCTCACTTGACTCGATTAAAATGTTGTAATACCTCCAAACCTCCTTCATGTTGCACAAAAGCTCCCCTGTGCCCGTTGGGATCAGAAATTTGATTTTCATGTGGTAAGTCGACACAATGGCACAAAAGTCAATGAGAGCTAGTCAACCTATTGTAACGTTGTAAGCAAATAGGGCATCAACCACAAGATAATTTACCTTCAAAGTCTCCTTCGAGAAGCCTCTCCAAATGATGTTGACTGGTTGATGGATCCTTCCAGAATAATTTCTAACCCCCCAAATCCAACCAATGGGGTTCACACATATTCAAATTTTAGCTGGCCCATATTCATTCTTTTCAAGATGGAAAGGAAAACGATGTTAGCCGAGCTACCATTATCGACCAGGACCTTATGTACTTCAAAGTTAGCAATCTTAACAGAGACTACCATGGGATAATTTGCTTTATAGTTGATATTCCTGCCCTCAAGGTGGGTCAAGTCACTATCAGTGAATGAGATGGGCTCTACACTCATTGATAGGTGGAATGTGATTTCGACGAGTGAGGCTTTAGTCGACTTGAGCCTTCTCTGGGTTTGTCTTTGAGAAAATTTTGAGTCCTCCCCAATGGGACCTTCCGCAATCATGTCGATCACTCATCGGATGGGTGGGTGATCTTTGTAGGTGGTTTATTTCCTTTGTCCTTCCTTCTAGGGCTAATCGACCTCTCTCTATAGGGAGTCTGGTCAATTTTACCCCCTTTGACCTATGTGTCCATGAGTATACATTTCTTGAGATGGCCCTATTTGATCAGTCTCTCAATCTCATCTTGGAGGTTGAAGCACTCATCTGCGTCATGCCCCTTATATTTGTGGAAGTGGTAGTATTTTTTAAATTTTTTCGTTGCCTCAGTCTTCATCAGTTTTCTCAATTTTTTGAGGTGGTTATCATGTTGAATGGCATACAGGACCTCTCTCTTTGGGATGTTCAGGGATGTATAGTCATGAAAACATTTAATGGGAGATCGACCTCTTTCTTTGTGCTTTTGGTCATCTCTTTCTTTCTTTTTCTTGTTGACCTCGAAGGATCTGAATTGGAGCTTGTTCATCTCCTCCAAGGTCATGTACCTTTCAGCCAGATCGAATAACTCCTCTATCGACCTAGGACATTCATGCACCAATACATTAACGCATTCTTGAGAACCTTCTTGTTGAACTTCGTAAAGAAATCACAAAAGAACTCCTCCTCACTTTGCTTAACAGTATAGAGATGAGTGTGAGGGAGTTTTACCTTTCCCCTACTGGCAAATTGGCGCAAAAACTTATTGCATAGCTGGTCATAAAAGTATATCGACGAAGGCTAGAGCTTCACAAACCAATTGAGCGCAATGCCCTAAAAAGTGGTTACCAGCATCTTAGCATAGATGTATTTATTGTGCCCACTAGCTGCATCATATGTTTGAACTACATTAGGTGCTCGTTGAGGTCCGTCGAGCCACCATATTTTGACAACTAGTTGGGCCCTTCGTGTCGTGTCGACAGCAATGCACTCGTCAATAATTTTTTAGATGAACGGGGAGCCACTTTCCCAACAAGACCTCTGGGGGATTTTTAGATTGGGCACTCTATCGATGTTTCTCCTCGAGATCTCATCGAGGCACCTATTTAGTTGTTTGACTTGAAGGAAAATTTCTTCCCATTCCTCTTGATCAGCTAGAGTGGCATTTCAATTAATATATGGCCTTGTGCATTCGGCCCTATCGCGCAGTGGGGCTCAAATGGGCCGAACTATTAGGTCTACAGATTTTTCTATATCCTCATGGTAGTCAAGCTTGGAACATTCGACCCTATCGTGTTACAAGGCTCGATTAAGTTGAACGTGATCAACTGAGTAGGCAATCTCCTCCCGCAACTCTAGTTACCTCCTTTTCTCTTGGTGGCATCTGGGATTGGTTTCTCGTTGAGTGGGTGGCCACCTAGACTCTTGGCAACCATGGCTATTCTTGGGAGACCTATCTTCTAGTAGAGGCGATTGCGGGGTAGCACTGCCAGTTGGGGCTGCACAATAGTGTGTCTATTCAATGCGGCAGACAATTGGACTGAGATTTGAGCAGAGATTTGCTCACTTATCAATTGCATCAACTAGGGCATAGTTAATGTCACAACTTGCTCCTGAGGGGCGCAAGGGCCTAGAGTGTGTGCACCTTGCTGGGGTGGAGAGGGAGGTGGAGATGTGAACCTCCTATTCTCCTCATTTTTTGATGTGGCTCTATGTGTGTTCACTATTTTTTGTTTCGTTGTAATCTCAAGGTTTCCCATAGATGACACCAAAAATGATGAGCTTAAGAGTCGTTTATAGTGAAAAGAGTGTTGTTTGGGCAAATTCGACCAAGGAGGTCGAATGATCCAAGTGCTATTCTTCTCGAGGTCTAAAATTTGCAACAACAACATATGTTAAACTAGTCGAGGTGCCCCCAACAAACGCACTCCGACACTTAAGTTAGTTCTGGTCGAGAGATGTTAATCAAACAGAATATTAAGGGCTTATAGTATATTTGACATTACTTAGAGCATGGCAGGTTATGAGGTATTTATAGCCTTCTCCTTATGTGATTTGTTGAAGCCACCCTTATCAGGTGTAGTAGGCTTTAATCCTCACTAGGGGATTAATGATCATTTTAGATCTCGATACTATTCCAAGTGATGTCATCTCCTGTTTTTCAAGGTGAACAGTACTCTAGGTAGGCGTCTCCCTGTTAAGGGTGGTGGCAGGGTTGGTGGTAAAGATTGTATCAACCGTCACACGCCATTAATATGGAGGCATGCTGCCTATCAAAATAATAAATGTGGCGAGGATACGAGTCAACACCGGAGTGAGCTACCTAGTCGATGATAGTTGAACAGATGGGTCTGGTCGATTAGAGAAATGGTCGAATAGGCTAAATAGGTTGGAGCCTCCCGTTGAACATGGTCAGTAACAGTATACTCAGCCAGATGGTTGTTGTCGAGTGGTCTAGCCCATCTAGACCCAGAACTGATATTGGGCTTTGCACGTTAAGTGGGCCTGTTGGGCTATCCCATATCACAGTGTGAAATTTATTTTCTATCTACTCATGATCTGACTTTGTGAAGTGGCAATGACGAATTAATTGAGAATGATTCAAATTATTCCTGTTAAGCCAAGCAGAGTAAAATTCATAGTGATGCATTACCATGCCCACTCAAATACTTCTAATGCATAGTTTACTTGGTAACCCGTTATTTTTCAAAAAAATATTATAGAGATAAAAAATAAATTATCATATAACTGCATTGAGTTAGAAAATTACCCTGAAATTTGATTGCAACCAACACTTCAAAACTGAAAGAAAACATTATATAGATTTTAATATTGAGTGAATGTATAGAAATTGGTGACATGATAAAATTTTACATTTTTCTTATAGAGAAAGTGTAGAGAGTAGGTCTTGCTTAAGTAATAAAGAGAGGGGAGTAGAACTTACAACTTTTCAATCAATTAGCTTAATGGGAGTCATTGTCTCCTAATTGATACTAATTAAACAAAATTGGCTTGGTCAATATATCTTCTTAATAAAAGTAAGATTGATTTTTTTTTTATTTAATTTCAGATGTGGATACATATTAAAAATTTGTTAGGGTTCAAATCTCGAATCTCATGGTTATATATGAGGTCAATACATCCACAAACTTCACATTAAACATTTTGAATTAACCTAACTTCTTTGGAAAGTTCATATCAAAGTAGGAATGCAAATGAATTAAGGTAGCTCACGAGCTTGACGAGCTGGCTCAAAAAGTGTTTAATCTCAAGTTTGAAGAATTCAAGCTTAAGCCTCATTACTAAAAAAATTGCTTTCTACGACAGATTTTTGACAAAATCCATAGCAAATTCCAATTTGTGATGAATTTTTTGATAGAAAAAATCCATCACAAAATCTTTAGTCACAAAAATTTGCAACGAATTTTTCTATCGCAAATTTGCGACGGCAATTTCCGTTGCAAATTTATGACGGATTTTGCGATGGAAATTTCCATCACAAATTTGGAGATTTTTTTATGGATTTTTTCAATCGCAAAATTCATCATAAATAGTAATTATAATTAAAATAATAAATTTTGCAATGAAAATTATTTTAAAAAGTTTTTTTAAAAAATAAATATACACATCCTATCAAATTAAAACCTATAATTACCCAATATTAATAATTCTTTGCATTATATACTAATCATCCCATACACTAATATTTAAATATTATTTTACATAAAATCACAATAATTTTATATCACAATAAAAATCAAGCCCAATAATATAAAATTATTCAATATATAAATCAAGTCGTAACTGAAATATAAAATTTATGAAATAATGCCAAAAAAATTATCTTACAAGATTTATGCTTAATTTCAATGCCTGGAGATATCTAAGTCTATAATATTAAAACAAAAACAAAATTACAATAATAAAAAATAGAAATTTAAACTAAACTAATAGACAATTCAACATAATAAACCAATATATAAATTCAATACATAACCAAATCATAATCAAGCACATAATTCATAAAATATAAATTCAAAATCTAATGAAACATATAATTCATAAAATATAAATCTAATAAAATCTAATAAATAATTCAATGTAAATACATAATCTAATACATATAAATTTAACACATTATTCAATATAACCAAACGTACATATCATTATAAATCAACATATAATTTAATATAAATCCAACGTGTAACTCAAATCCTAATCACACATATAATTCACAAAATATAAACCTCACAAAATCTAACACAGAATTCAATACAAATGTATAATCTAAAAACATACAAATCTAATACAAAATTCAATAAAATCAAACATGCATCTAATTATAAACCAACATATAATTTAATATAAGTTCAATATATAACTCAAATCCAAATCAAACATATAATTCACAAAATATAAATATAACAAAATCTAACACATAATTCAATATAAATGCATAATCTAAACACATATAAATCAAATACACAATTCAATATAATTAAACATACATCCAACGTAACCAACATATAGTTTAATATAATCTTTTGAGAACTTAAATTTAAAAGTTAAATGAGTAACCTTTAATTTGTTATAGACTATATGGATATAGATATAGACAACACAAATTTGTAGTGTATAGTGTTCAATCATGTAAGATATCTATTGGCAAATATATAATGTAAGTGTCTACTTATTGGTATATTGATGTGAATAATAGACAAATTGAGGATTGGAATGTCTATAGCCCACTGACAATCCAATTCTTAAATTTGTTTGTCATTATATCAAACATATTCAAGTAGATAAAAATACCAAAGATTTAATATGACTAGTGATAAATTCTATCACAAATTTCCTTAAATAGAATACTTCGAATTGCTGAAAAAATAAGACTCAACAAAATGCAAAACATTACTTCAATTAAAAACAACTTATAATATTTATAAATACATATTGAATCAAAAAATTAGATATATGTGTCCCTTACTATAACAAAACAACATATATCATAATTTATAAAGTGATTATCAATCTAAAATTTCCTTACAAGTGCACATATTTATGTATAAATCATAATTCCATAAACTAAAATTAAAATTTATAAAATTAACACAATTCAACATATACTAATATAAAGATTAACTCAATCAAAATTCTAAAAGAATTTTTAATTCACATAAAAACATAAATCTAACATAATATAAGAACATTTAATACATAAATCAAATTTAAGCTAACATAATTTAATCTAATATATAAATTAAATTTTAACCAACATAATAAATTATAATTTAAACTAGCAATTACAATTAATAATATTCGTAAACACATAATGGCACATAAACACTCCTCTTTATACCCATCATCATCATGCAAGCAATTAAAAATCAATCAACAACAAATGAGAAGGTTTCACCTCTTTTCCCAACATCCCACCCTCCTTCCTAAATCCACCAATTCTAAACGAATATCTTAACTAAATACATAAATCATGTCTTAACTAAGTACATAAAAGCATAAATCAAATTTTAACTAAATAAATTATAATTACAAAAATTACCTTAATTAGTGAGATAATGCAAAATATAAGCTCTCCAAATTAGAAACAATAAATAAATAAATAAAACCATTAGCAATTTTTAAAACTAAAACAAATTTTTCAAAAAATAAAAAAATTGCCAGAACTGACAACACCTAACATAGCTTGCTAGGGGCACTCCCAGCAGACTAGCTGGCCGGTTGGCACTGGCCACAATAAAGAAGGAAGAAAAAAGGAAAAAAAAATATAAGAAAGAAGGAAAGGGGAGATGCCTTGCAAGAGGCTCAGGTGTGCGAGTGGGTAAGGAAGGTAGGGTTTATTTACCCCACGCACCTAATTTTATTTATTTTTTTTCTTTTTTCAGATTTGCAATGGATTTTTCAATCGCAGAATTTCAATTTTGAGACAGAATAAAATCCGTTGCAAATTTTCTAAAATTTCTAAAAAAAAAATTGCAACGGATTTTATTTCTGTCACAAAAAGTCAAAATTAATTTTTTTAAAAAAATTGCCATTTTGTAATGATTTTTTTGCAATGAAAATTGCAATGTATTTTTTCTATCACAAATCGCAGTTTTTTTGGTTGTGCCTGAACTTGAGCTTATAGCTTGATGATGAGTTTGAGCTTAACAAATCAAGTCAAGCTGAACTCAAGTCTCAATTTCCTCAACTCGTCAAGCTTGAGTTCAAACTCAATTCTTTTGATTCGAATTTGAGATTTGGCCTACAAAAATAGTCAAAACTCAACTGGACTTAACTTGACTTGTTTGCATCCTTATACATAAGAGATAGAATGCCATCTTCTTGTTGCAACTGACCAGCCTATATTAATAGTGAACAGTTTTCTTGTAGCAACCCCATGTTTAGCCAAGGAACATTTATTATTCTCTTGGCCCAATTTGTATTTTTTCTTTTTTGTTGTAGAATTTAATTTTTGCCTCTCTTTTTGGAAAAATATAATTTGCATCAGAATATCCATGATGTGTAAAAATACAACCAAAACAAACAGAAAAGAAACTAATCTTTTTAATCAACCAAAACTCTCCATTTTAGAGGCTTAATCAAGATTTTCAAAAAATTCAACAGCAGTGTTATATACCATTGGGCCTGGAACTGATAATAACAAAGTCAATTGGGCCTTTCAGAAGGTCTGAAGAGCGCAAAAGAAAGTCCAGCAAATATTTCCCTATTACCGGGTCTATTTTTTTTTCCCCTAAATATTGTACTTTTTTTATTTATATGAACATACATTATAAGTTTGCTAAGTCAAATTTTTGATCTCACACTTTATATATAAAATCAATATTATTGAACTAAATAATAATTTGATTAAATATTGACAAATGTATTCCTCATGAACGATTAAGATTGCAAATAATTAAATACACATTTTGCTTTTAACTCGATATAATTTACATAATTAATAATAATACATCAATATTTTTCTTTTGAAGAAAAAGAATGTGTACGTACATTTTTAGTGGAAAACTTAGAATGAGAACCTCAATATTAACTAGTTATGTATAGGTCCTCTTCAAGAATCCATCTTTTGTTTTCTCAAATTAATGAATGAATGGACACTATGATTAAAATTCTTGGAAAATACTAAACATAGTAAATAAATTTGTTGATGTGATTTTATACTTAAAACTATTGATCGTAACAAATAAAAATCATTTTGGAATGAATGGGTCAATTATCTTTTTGCTTTCAAATTTTTGTTTGTTAGAATATACTCTTGGACATTCATTATGTTCCCTCATATTCCTTATTTTATGAGATATTTTAGGAATTTTTCTTTTTGTCCTTTTGTATATTTTCTTCAAAATTGCTACCATCTAGGTAATATACATTTTCGACATCCTAAAAACACATATTACCATATGACTTATAATTTTTATAATCGCAAGAACAAAAACATTTACAAGAATGGCAAGCTGCAACGTATGTTAAGTACTAAAAAGAATTGTTTTTAATCAATATATTAAATTAAACTTATAAAAAAAATCATCACTATAACATTCAATATACTGTATAATATTATACAAATTAATCATTCTCGATCAAAAATTTAATTTTTTCAGGTATTTGATTCGTCAATATTCATGACCATATGTTTTGTCTTTATATATATATATATATATATATATCTCAATAAGTGAAAAGAAAAAGATTATTTATATATTAATTTAAAACTCTCAACTTTTTTAATATAAATTAGACTTGATGTCATTATCATATCAATAAAAGAAAATTGTGATTTGACATATGTGGTTGAATAGCTGATAAACTTCTAAAGTTTATATATCAATAAATCAATCAAGTAACGATTAGAATTCTTCAATATATATATATATATATATATGAGAGTATGTATCGTGATGAATTGTAATTGAGCATACATTGTTGTCAACAATCATTTGGGAGTTGCAAAAAATCACCGCCGGGTCCCGCCGGCCCAAAGCGGCCTTGGCCCACCGTCACATCGAGTGATAGACTCCCACCACCAATACTGTGTTATATATATAACTACTACAGTAGTAGTCTTTACTAATTACTATACTATGATTGGACCATTGTGTTGTATGTTGAGTGGGCCTAATTAAACAGAGTCTCACTTGTGTCTCTCAATGCCTGCTTCCTTCCTTGGCCCCCACGCCCCACATGGCTGCATGCCAGCCTTGCCGGGCTTCCACAACTGCCCTATAATTTATCTGCAAATAAAATAATTAGAATACCTCAAAACTTTAATTATTGCACTAATTCTAAAAAGAACTAGCTAGATTATTAATTTTGACCAAGTAGCATTTAGAATCTAATTGAAGGGACCAAATTGGAGCAAGCAGAATAGTGATCCCCACTTATGAATAACTTTTTCAAGTTTATTGTGCAAACCTTTTTTTTTTTACCCAAAACTACCATGGGATATCACTGCTTTTCAATTGCATTACTATTGAGGGTAAAATTATAAAATAATATTTTCAATTTCATTTAAAGTTTCACATTCTTAAATGATAATGATTATATACATACACACACATATATATTATTTATGTAAACAGATTTATTTTATGTTATTTAAATTTAAACTTGTGACATTGCTGAACTAATTAATTAGTGTTGTAAAATTTTAAGATGAAAAAACACATATTAATCGTTCAATATATATAACTAGAATTAATTGATTATTGCACCATATATTGTCTTAATTTAGAGAACTCATAGATCATTCCAATTACTTAAGAATGAAGAGACAATTATGGTCCAATGAGGTGGCCTTTTAATTACATGATCCTAGTGGATTAGTGGTCCTGAGAGTATAAACGATCCACATGTATCTAAGTTTTACAAACTCCTCTAATCACGATTTACGATGAAAACTTAAGGGCTCGTTTGGTTTTTTTTTCATTTTTTTTTTATTTTTAAAATTTGAAAAATTAATTAATGAAAATGAGTTAAAAATAGTTTGTATTTGGATAGATTGTTGGAAAAGTAATAATTATGTTGGTTTTAATATATTGTAGGTGGAGATAAATGAAAATAATGGAATAAAGAGAAAACATATAGGTCGTTGAGAAAAAATCTATAGATTATTAAAAAATGTGTTTTGAAAATAAAAATAAAAATAATATTAAATGAAAATGTATAAAAAGTTATGCGTTTCATTTTTGAAATAAAAAAATATATACAAATGAATTTTGAAAATGAAACCAAACAATCCCTAAAACAAACCCTTAAACTTTGAAAATCATTACAATTAGTGGAGGTCCAGGTCAGATGGACAGCGAGTTCAGAAGGTATGAATGAAAGGATGGGAGAAGAGGCCAAAAGTAACTAAACAACGAAAAAGCCCTCTCTCTCTCTCTCTCTCTCTGTGTGTGTGTGTGTGGATTTGTAATTTTGTATGTACGGTGGTGGCCGTGAGAAAAGATTGACAAAGCATATGTATATATATATATATATATGTTTCTGAGATTGAATTAGAATTTTAAAATAATATATAAGTTTATTTTATGAATTTTTTAGGATAAAAACTCCCATTAGTTAATGCGCCAAAAAAATCTCTATGACCGATCTCTTGGTCTCTAGTGACGCATTTGGCAGTCACCACTTACGTTATCTGTAAAATGATGGACTTGTCTTTTTTTAATGTCCTAGGAAGACTGAAGTTATAATAATAATGTATAATTTTATGTTATAGCCCCGATTGTTTTTATTTTAATTTTAAAATTCATGTTCTCTTATCTTCACTTAAAGAAAGAAATTATCAACACTTCTCACAATTTTTATTGAAACTGTAATTGATTTTTAATTTAAAATATATTTTTCAAAGACATATCTATCTTCTCTAATAATTTATATTCTTTCTCTCTTTGTTTTTATTATCACTATATCTGTTCATCTACAACCCACACTTTACACAATCATTACTTCCTAAACAACATATCTAAATACAAATTTATTTTTAATTTAGTTTTTTAAATTTCACAAAAACTGAAAATAAAAATGAAAACATAACCAAACAACCCCTAAAACCTTGAAATAATTTATAAATTGCTCACTATCTTTCACCTGCAGAAGCATTATATGCATATATAGTATATGTATATATGCAGATATTAATAGAACAATAGTAATAACCATAATAATTGAGCTGCATGTGTAGTTTGTGGATTGGGAAACAGCTCCCGCGCTGTTTTCGCGCGCTCTGAATCAGACGCCCCCCTGCACTGCACGGGGGACCCTTAGCCCTTCGCATCACCCGATGTGTCTACCACTTCATACTGTACTTGTACTTTGTTTGTATCCACCTGTTGCCTTTGTTTCAAGACCTTATTCGAAATTTCTTCATTTGACCTTTTGGTTTCTATGGATTATATATATTAGAATTTAAAATTTCCAATCTTAATTTTGAAATTCAGCAGTAAGAAATTTTCTTTACTAGTTAATTACTCGGACTTTGTCGGGATGGATTGTCTTATCTAATTATGGACTGATTGATGTGCGTGTAAGATAGGCTTGGTACTACGGTGGGATGGGTGAGTTTTCCTTAGTCCCGCACTTGTTGTGTACATGAAAAATATTTTAAAACCCACCTCACTTAGGTTTTAAGTTTAAAAATTCTCACAAATCTCACATTAAATATGTAAAATCAATATTTGCTTTGCCTTGCCTCGCTACCTATCTATCATTTTTCTTAAAAAAATTATTTAATTAATCATAATTTAAAAATTAAATTACAATCTCCTAAAATTACACGGAAAGATTCAATCAATATGACAATATTTAAATATATTAATTAAAAATTAAAATACAAATATCAATGAAATCATGTTCAATATTATGATGATTTCTAAATATATCCATAAGAAACTAAACTATAAAAAAACCGTACAAATATATGATATATGATATATTATATATTATAATTGTACATGTACTTAAGTTGGAGTGGGGCGGGTTGTTCCTGAACTCGAACCAGGACCGCCTAGTATAAAATTCATATTAAAACTTGCCCCATTCCAAGCAAAGCAGGTTTTCAATCTGCACTATGCGGAGCGGGCAGGATGAATGCCCACATGTTGGGTTGAATTTGTCAAAAAGATGGCCCGTGCACTAGAGGGAGAGAAGGAGAGAGAGATGTTACACGTTCCTCATATTCAAGAATTGTCCAAAAGATTGGATGCATGGTGGTTTGTTATGTTCAAATTAATTTGGTTATATAACTTCAAGTAGCATTTTTTATTAATGAATTAGTTGCTACAAATCATTTACATAATCACATTTTAACAACATTTTCTGAAGATGGGTGTTGAATGTGATTTCTAGTGAAGAACCAAACAATAAAGTGTATATGTTTGTTGATATATGGTATTTTCAAAGGTTAGCCATGTATAATTAAATCATCCTAGGATTAGTTAATTCACTATCAAATCATGGTGATAAGCAAAGGTTTGCTGGTCATGTTATAAAATTCTATTAAACTCTTGACTTTGTATCAATGCGTAATTTGGAGATTAGCCAATTAGTTGAAAGAAGTTAGGCTCGCAGCCGTGTCTGCATTGCAGAATAACAATCAATCAACTAAATTAATTATGTACGTGTTAACATATAATAGTTAGCATGTCAATATATATACATACATATCATAATTTATTCTCACTTACTTTTCACAATGATACACAAATCGCTGCCATCATCTAGCTAGTCAAAGATAAAAAAATAGAGACCCAAAAAAGTACTTATTTTGCACGGATTGTGGGACAATTACTTTTTAGTTGCTAATTAAACTAGTAGAGATTTAGGCTATCACTAGGGTTTGCTTTCGTATCTTAACATGCTTTCCAACGGAAAGAAAGTTTCATGCATGCTCTTGTTTCATCTTTCTTTATTAAATTCAGTCTTTCTTTCTTTATATTAAAGGTGTTCTACAAAAGTTCATAACGATTAGTGATACCCAAAAAATTAGCAATTATAAGCATAATACGCTGTCCTTTCGTAATAGAAAAACATTCTTCAATTAAAAATTGTTAAAATCTCATAAAGTGCAAATAGATATGTTTGTGCCTTTACTAGTGCATCCATGATCCACCACACGGAAGTCAATCGAATTCACAGGGAGCCCAACTTCCTTAAAGAAATCAAGCGCATCAATGATGAGTCTTTACAAAAGTTTTATAC